>JAABKJ010007545.1:4075580-4199423 GCA_011634705.1 Andricus grossulariae | reverse complement strand
GAATTTTCAAACAAGAAGATTACATTTCTATCAAAAAAGTTGAATTAATTTCAACCAAAAAAGATGGATTATCAACAAAAAATGCAACATTTGATACTTCATCAAGAAGATATATTTGAATTTTAAACCAAAAACAGTTGAATTCAACCAAAAAATACGAATTTACAATAAGATAGTTGAATCCTCAACCAAAACAAATTAACCTTCAACCAAAAAGTTGTGATTTTTAAACAAAAAAGATGGAATTTTTAAAAAAATAGTTCAATTCCCAACATAAAAGAATGAGTTTTTAAAAAAATTGTTGAATTTTTAACAATTTTCCCTGACCAGTTTTACATTCCCTAACTTTCACTATTTTTCTGGAATTCCATGATCTGTAGCAACCCTGTACTTTATTGTTCTGTAGCATTTTCTAAAAAGAAATATACAAGGTGAGCGATAAAAGTTTTTCGATAACCCGTGATTTTCACCTCTATCCTACATTCCACAAAGACCAAATGGATACAATAAAAAATTTGCTTATTGTTTATTATTCTTTGTTACCCTTTTTATTAATTTATGCATTCTCACATAATTATTAAAAAGAAAAGTATTCAATTTCTACTATTCTCACTATTCAGATTTATTTATTTTTGTGTTGAATACATATTTCTTATTTTATTCAGGAATGACTTTCTTTGACGAAGAAGGTGTGGATCTCGAGACAGTAAGGGTACGTGGGTTAGCGTTCACAGATGATAAGGTTGCTCCCTTCCATGCCTTAACAATGTTCCCTTCCTCGTCGAGTGAGTCACGGTTACCCCGAAAGGGAAACGGCTTAATGGTATAATTTATTATCATTCAGATGAAGGACAATATTGAGTAGAATTCAAAATGTGGAATATAAGAATATTTCCAAGAATCTCGAACTTCGATAAAGCTCGAATGGATTAATGCAGTTTACAATTTTCGTAACCGTACGATTAATTTTTCTTCGATCGAGTATTTTCCGTATTCCGTTCAGATACTTTCTTGAAATCTAGCAATTCTAGTGCGAGCGCAAAAGCTTTTCTTCCGTATATCTGCGGTTCGCCAACGTGTGTATACTGCAGATTAGAGAATATAGAGAGTCGGGAAAGAAACAGAATAAATTCTAAAGATTATTTCACTGAAAGTTAAAATAAACTTTCCTAGAAATCGAAGGAATTTTAGTCTCTGAGGGACTACTATTTTTTTGTCCATCTTTTTTCAAAAAGGTTTTAGAGAGAAGAAGGTAAAGAATTGAAAATCGATAATAAGAATGATTTTTAACATATTTTTAGAAACGTATTTTATTATGAGTGTAATTAATTATTAAAAAGTATTTTAAAATATTTTTGAAAAAATAATTTTTTCATTTTTTTATTGTTGAAAAAAATACTTGAATTTGTTTCACATCTTAAATTTTAAATTTTAAAAATAAAGTCTACAAAATGTCCTTATTAATGAGAAAAATCGTAGAAACCCTCATGCGAATTTAGAAATATTTGTGTTTTCTAAGTACTCTTGAGGAATTAAATTAAAACTGTAAAATTATTTGATGAATTATTGAAAATATTATACATATTTTTTAATACAAAATTATTAGATAGCAAAAATAAAAAAATTTTCAACAATTCACGTTTTTCATTTTTATTAGCGTTGTTTATCGAAAATAGATATTTTAATTCTTCAACAAAAATCATTGGGCTTTTAACGTTCATAATTTCTCAGCAATTTTAGGTTACGTTAACGCTTTACTCCAAAAATTGGTATTTTCAAACCAAAATAAATATAGTATGGATAAGATTCACAATTTTTTAAAACTTTTTCAGGTTATTTTAATGTTTCTTACAGGAAATCGATAATTTTAAACAAGAATCATTAGATTTCAAAGAAGATTTGCAATTATGATCATTTTCTATTATGTTTTTTTAGTGTTTTCCGTTGGAAATTATAGGTATTTTTAAAAAAATTATATACTAGATTCCAAATAATATATTCAACTTTTAATAAACGTTAGGTTGCGTTGGAATTTTTCACCTCAAATTGGTATTTTTAAACAAAAATCATTGCCAAGATTCCCAAGCTTCAACGGTTGCAACAGTTTTAGGTTATTTCAGCGGTTCACAGGTTTTACGCCGGAAATGAGTATTTTTAATATCAAATTATTTGACTTCAAAGATTAAAAAATTTACAAAATACGTTTTTCAGTTTTGTTATTGATTTTCACTAGAAATTAACATTTTTAAAGAAAAACGTTAGATTTTAAAGGTTCACAACTTTTTAAACAATTTTAGGTCACGTTAGCGTTTTACTCAAAAAATTGATATTCCGAAACAAAAATAATTATAGTTCAAACAAGATTTACAATTCTGAATAATTTTCTGTTATGTGACGGTAGACTGTGTTTTTCATCGGAAATTATTAATATTTTTATTAGTAAATTATTAGATTTTGAAGAATATTTAATCTTTTTCTACAATGTTAGGTGGTGTTTGATGTGTTTTGCGTATTTTACCATAAATTTGTATTTCCCAACAAAGATCGTTAAATTGGAATTCCTTGAGATAATCAAATTAAGCTTGAACAATTTTGGATCGTGTTACTGCTTTTTGTCAAAAATCAAATTTTTATTCTTTTTTAACAATTTGAGGTTAGGTTGATGTTTTGGATAGAAAATTGGTATTTTCAAACAAAAATCATTATATAACTGGAACAAGATTTAAGATATTTAAAAAGTTTGGATTATGTGAGTTTTTGCAACCGAAATTGTTATTCTCAATTTAAAAAATATATATTTTGGAGACGATTTACAATTTGTGGTAATGTTAGCATTTTACAACGGTACTCGGTATTTTTTAGCAAAGAATCATTAGATGTCGAAGAAGAATAAAAAGTGTACAATTGTATGTTAAGCTGGTGGTTTTAACAGCAAATATCGATATAAGTTTTAATGAAGATTTACAATTGTGGAACAATTTGAGGTTACTTTCTCCGACGATAATACAGATTTCTATTAAAAATTGATTGTAACATCTTGCTAAATAAAGCGTATTTCAGAAAAATAATTCTTCCTCTGATCTCTCTGTAGCTCAGTGGTTAGAGCTTAAACAATTATTTTGTTAACTTGAATTCATTATTACTTCACTCCAAATGAAAATTAAACAAAAAGCCAGAAATTTCAAAAAACCGCATCTTTCTAGCATTATTCAAATATAATATTATTGATAATTATAATAAATCGTTTAGACAATTATTTTGTCAACTCGAATTCATTATTATTAGACTCCATATAAAAATTGGACAAAAAGCCGGAAATTAAAAAAAAACCGCATCTTTCTAGCATTATTCAAATATAAAATTATTATTAATTATAATGAATTGTTCAAACAATGATTTTGTTAACTTGAATTTATTATTACATCACTCCAAATGAACATTGGACAAAAAGCCAGAAATAAAAAAAAACCGCATCTTTCTAGCATTATTCAAATATAATATTATTACTAATTATAATACACTGTTTGAATAATCACTTTTATTGACATTGATCAACTGTCACTTCCATCTAATTGCAAATTGGAGAAAAAATGGAAAATTTGTGAAAAAACCGCGTCTTTCTAACTCCATTCTGTGAGAAAATTGCTAAAAACAATAATAAATTGTTTAAACAATTCATGAAAATATCTAATTTGCAGTATAAAGTAATATTTTATGTATTAGAAACAATTCGAAGAGAAATGTTGAGCTCGAACTCGATTGAGATAATATTGGGGATTCTGAATAAGATTTACAAAAACATCTTTTTTTCTTATGAGAAATGCATGTTAAACTTCATGGGGCTTGCGGCAGCCCTAAATATCATTAACAAAAAAAAAAAAAAAAAAAAAAATGGATTTATTTTTGGATGGATTCGAACAAATTTGGGGGGTGTCCCCATAAAAATTCGAATTTTTTTTTTGGACCATCCTAATGTACAAACAGTTCTTGCAAATTTATTAATTAATAATAAAATTTTAATTGACATACTAAGAGATAAAAATGTTTAAAAAGTGTGCGAAAATAATGAGATAAAAAACACAAAAGAAGATGACCTGAAACTATCGAACAAAAATTTTAATCATAAATGATGTTTTAATATTACCAGTACCGACAATAAGATTTCTGGCATTTTTTTAATTATTTAAATTTTATTTAAAAAGATTAATTTTCAGCTAATTTTACAGAATTAAAAAAATTGGAGAAATTAGAATCATTTTAAAAGATATTTAGGAATTTTAGAAATTTGGAAAGATTTCCGATCATTTATCAAATATTTTTTTAATTCTTCCAAACTACAAGTTTTCAAGTTAGGTTTGCAGAATTAAAAAAAAATAGGAAAAATTCGAATCATTTAAAAAGATATTTAAGAATTTTAGAAATTTTGAAAAAAATAAAAAAGGTTTGAAAATTCAATAGGATTTCCGAATATTTATAAAATATTTTTTAATTTCTTCCATATTTCTTAAAGTCCTTAATATATCTTAAACTGGCTGGAATTTTTTCTAATATTTTGTAAAATTATGTAAATAAAAAAATTCTTTGTAATTTTCTAGATTTTTTTTCGACACACCTGAAATGTAAAAGCATTTTTCTGAATTTTCTGAAGAATTTTAGGATTATATTTATATACATTAAAAAATAAATAAACAAATTACCTTAAAAATGAATAGTTAAATTGGAAATTGTTATTTTGTATTGAAAATGGGGTTTCTCTTCAATTCGAAAAATTACACGCGCGCGTAGCGATATGATGCTAGTCTTTTAGAAGAAAGCTTTTTTCTTGTTTTCAATTATAGTTTCAGAATTAGAATCACTTTTCAGATCTCCCCGAGTTTTTATGTCATCTGGTAACAAAACAGTTTTCCAATTCTTTTTATGACTTAAGACTTTAATTTCCACTTTTAAATTGATAAAAAATTGAAGACTATTGAATATACTTCAAGACGTGAAAATTAATTTATACTTAGTGTCTTTATCTCACAAAAATAACCGATTTTGAAATTTGATGGCCTTCAATATTTTTAAAACTTTAGTATTCAATTCAGTCTGGTATTTTTAGAAGCCTTCCGCGTTTGGAAAGGTGAAAAATTAAAAATGCTAAACTTCAATTTAAAAGCTTTTATGTTTTGCTATTTTTTACATTTTAGACATTCCATTCTAGAAGTTTTAAAATATGAAGGTCTCCAAATTCCAAAACCCAGAAATTCTCAGTATTTTTGGCTGCGACTGAGAAATGCTATGCCCTTAAATATGTATGTTATAAAATATGGAACCTGCAAAACTTGGTAACTTTAATTTAGAAAATTTACCATATAAGGATTTAAATAAAATAAAATCTTGGTCTTTAATTACAGAATGAATCGAATTCAAAAGTAATCAATTGTGGAAGTTATGACACTTGGAAAGTTTTCAATTTTCGACACCTCTGAAAATGCCAATACTTTCAAACTCAGAAGTTTATACTTCCCATCAGTCGAAAACAATTTTTTAAACATAAATTTCAGATCCCAGACAAAAACAAAATAATGAGAAGTTTCAATAAAGAACAATTACGAGACGTTATGGATATAGCGTGAAAATGATCTACATTCATGTTTCGCAGAATATGATTCTGTAATTCTGTAATCTTTTTTTATGGTTTCACTGAATTTAGTGAAAAATAGATCAAATTTTAAAACAATAAACTGGGAGATATAAATTATTCAAATATATTAAACAATAAAAAATATTACAGAAGGATAAAATTCGATGGAAGATCACAAGATTTTCTAAGACTAGCATTTGAAATAAAAGATTCAGAGTTACTGCGCTATTAGAAATAGACTCTCGCTGTACGCACGAATTGCACAAAGCACTGAAAATATGCGTAGTTCGCAGGCTGGAAGTTTAATTTTGGAAAGGCGTGATATGTACTTACAATCCTGAAGATAGTGTGACTTCGGCTACTGCGTTCATTCATATTTGTTTCTCCAATGCTGCGGTTTTTTTCTCCTAGTCTCATCGAAGTTAGCATGTGTTTTGCACCTCTGGTAATTTTCTCTGAGCACTTATTGACGAAAACTCTTCCATTCTCATCCTTTATTTTCAAGTCAGTGTTTTCGACCTCCATGAGATCATTAATTTTTTCGTTGTAAATCTCGAAGTAGGAAAACCTGAGGAAAACGTAAATGATTTCGTTTATAATCAAATGAATATGAGAGAATTGACAACACTATGACTTTTGATTCTTTATAGTATAAGTCTTCAAACCTTATTAAAAATTCACGTCCTTCTTTGCTTTCAATAGCATCGAACATATACTCGATTGCTAGTGGAATTATTCCACTTTCAGCTTCTGTTCCCATCATGGTATACGTTTTTCCTGATCCCGTTTGACCATAGGCAAATACGGTCCCATTAAAACCGTCTACGGCAGAATTTACAATGGGTTTGACAACTGTGTTGAAAATTTCCGTGTTCTTCTTTTGCATATCGAATATGTGATCTGCAACATATGAATCTTTTCAGTCATCCGAGAGCTTTTTGATGTTTTTTTTTCTATAAAGTTGATAGTACATAATTATCTAGTATAAGCACTACATTTTTATATTTCATAATGCGATTATAATCAGCATTATATTTAAGGGAATTAAGAATTCGGATTTAAAGTCAATCTAACTCAAACAATATTGTGTAATTAATAAAATTAAATACATAACGAATCGTCTGAAACTTAGAAAAGTTAGACAATTTACAAGGTTCGATGAATCGAAAACTTGAGATTGTTTTTGGATTACTTTACATGCTTAAAATTTAAAAAGAATCTATTCAAAAATTTCCTGTGTCTAATTTTGTAAGACCCTTCATATTTATTCGACTTTTTAACTTAAAAAAAAAGATTAATTAACATTCCGAATTGAACAAGCAAAAGTTAAGGCTTACAAATTAAAATTTTCGTATTTATGCATTCGGAATTAAAGATTTTTAATTGAAAACTATTAACATTTTATATGATACATACCTTCAAACACAGACAAGTTTAAATAAAAATGGAAGAATTTTGACGTTTTCAAACTTAAAAATGATCACTCTTGAAAGCTTGAATTACAAATTTTTACTTCTGACAGAATACATTTCGAATCAGGCTGGCAGACCATGCCTAAATCACATAATGATTTGGCACTAAAATATGTTATTTTTCAAAGGGAATAAGATGACACTTATCTTACCGATGTGCCGAAATTTTTGTTGTACAAAATTATGAGTATTTGAATTTAAAAATTAAAAATGCTAATTATCGAAAAATGGTCAAAATTTTTGTTAAAAGTGTAATAGTTTCTAATCTAATAGAGATATCAATATAAATATACCAAACCATTTTGTGACTTGAGCATAAATGTCTTGAATGAAAATGAATAGTCTTCTGATTTTGGAAATTCTTTAATTTAAAACTGCACAATTTGAAAGGCTTTTAATTCGAAATTGTACAATATCCAACATGTGAATTTAAAGTTATTTAATCATGAATAACATCAGTAGTTTTATATAAAATCATTTCTTTTATGAACGTAATTAAGTAAGCCTAATAATTTAAATTCTAATTTTAAAATGTTAAATTATTTGCGGATAAGTAAAAAAGTGACCTTGTAACAAGTACATTTTTTAATTTGTACCACTTTAAAAATTTGAATTAAAATTGTACATTTTTCAAATACTCATTCCAACTCTTATCATTATTTTACATGACATCAGGTGACAATGTATAAAATATTAAAATACCTAATCTTTCCCCGTTACGTAAATAATATTTGATTTCTTATCTTTCATAATGATAATTATAAGGATTGTGCCTTATAATAATCGAAATTGTTCAACCTTGGTTTTCTAAAAACATCTTGACGAAATACGTGTGTTAAAAAATTAATATGAAATTCTAATAAAAAAACAGCAAATTGACCAAAACAAAATTAATCAATTTCGTGTTCAAAGGTGACACTCTTTTAATAAGGTTACTAATTTTATCAAATCCTCTAAAGATGCGATTTACTTGTAACTTGTAACTCTACATTTAAAGACATATTAAATAACCCAAAATATATTCAAATATAGACAAAAACACGAATAATATAGAGCTAATTAAGAGAAATGAAAGTTTAAACGAGAAATTGACATGACTATAAGCATGGAAACAGAACTCGGTAGAAATGCGAACGAAAGTTAAGCCATTGAAAATTTAAGTGTGTCAGCTGATGTAGCAAAAATAAATATCAACAGATGGATGCGAATGAAGCCATTTCTGCAATTACTTACCGAATTGAAAACCTGCTTCGCCCCTTCGCTTCGAGTCCGTTGGCGTGATCGTATTTCCACTTACGCTCCATTGCAGTGGATCGTCCTTTTCTCGGTCAACTAAAGGCCGAACTTTAATAGCTACTTTTATATTGTCCGACATTGCGTCAAAAAATTAAAACGACCGGTCACAAATACCCGATTCTTTCACAAAAACCTTTGAAGACATGCTCGCTCCCACAACCGCGCACTTCCAACTTCGCTTCTTCAACTGTTTTTTGACAAACGCCAAACCGACTCCCTCCGTTTTTGAATTTAAACCAATCGGCATAAGCAAATAGAAATCCGTCTTTCTCCTACGTCCCCGCCATCATTGGTCGAAATTGCGGAAGTGAGCATTTGCACGCGACCACCGGTTTACACTTTGAGGTTAGGTTTATGTTTATCAATCGGCTCGAAATATTCACATTTCCAGAGTACAGCTTTTATGCACAAGTAAATAAATGAATTCTATTGAAGTGAAGGTTACTTATTTACCGAAATTTCCTCAAATTTCGACAAAAACACGAACTGTACGCCCAAATTAAAGACAACTCCCTTCGATTTCACTAAACACAACTCACACAACTACATGCAACCATGCTACGCATGCATGCATCGTCAATATAAAATCACTAGACTGCAACCCGCCGTACACCTGTGTATATGGGAACATCGCGCACGTGGAGTTTTTCGATTTGAGAGAAGACATAATTTTTAATACAAAATACAATTTCGAATAACTATTTATTTTTTAGATTCATTTGTTCATTCGTTTTTGATATCATATATAAAAAATTTTACTGAGATTCTTGAGAAAACACAAAAAGATTTGTAAGCATTTCAGATATATGTCAAATCAAAATCTCAACAACAAAGTTAATCTTCAAACAAATAGTTTAATAAATGTAATAGTTGATATGTCAATCCAAAAAGATGATAATTTTGTATCAAAAACAGTTGAATTCACCCGTAAAAGACCAATTTTCTACAAAATAGTCGAATCCTCGACCAAAAAATATTTTGATTTTAATCCAATCAGTTGCAATTTTAATAAAAACAGATGAAATTTCTACCACAAGAGATGAATTTTCAAACCAAAAAGACGAATTTCAAACAAAATTGTTAAATTTTCAATCAAAACAGATTTTTAAGTTCAGAAAGAAAAAAATGTTAGGCGAATTAAAAGTTTATTTTGCTTTAACATTATATAAGTATAATAATTCAAGAAGATTCTTGAAGATTTAAGATATGTCGAGAGAAAGTACATACCTAGAAAATGTATAAGAATTTTTTCATCTTATAGGATTTTACCAAATTTTAGGCAAAATTTGAGTCAATTAAAAAAATATTTAGGACTTTCAGATGCTTTGAAAAAATAAAAAAATATTTTATCAATCTTCCTATTGGTTTTTGAGAACTTCGGTAAACTTTTGTAATGTTTTAAAATATTTTTAAATATCCTCTTGAAATTAATTTTTCAAAATAAAAAATCACTTAAAATATTCCTAGAAATCTTAAATTTTTTGTATTATCTTGAAACCTTTCAAAATCTTTCAAAAACTTCAAAATTTTATTTCCTAATCTTCAAAAATCTAAATTTTGTTTTTAAGTTTTTTAAATCTTTTCAAATTTTAAATTATTTTTCAAACATTCAAAAACTTGTAAATATCTTTTCAACTGATATATATTTTTCCTACAATTTTTTTAAAATTCTGCAAAATTAAAAAAAATGCCTTTAAATGTTCGAGATTCTTTTTTGCCAATTTTCAAAATATTTTGGAATATTTTGAAATCTTTTTAAATATTCTCTTGAAATAAATTTTAATAAATAAAAAGATCAAATTTTTTCAACCATGCAAAACTGAAAAATTGTGCTTTGAAATCTTCTAAATTCTTTTTCGAAATTTTCAGAATTCATTTGAAATATGTTAATATCTTTTTTAATATTCTCTTAAAATTAATTTTTTTAAATAAAAAATAAAATAAAATTTTTCCTGGAATCTTAAAAAAATTATTTTTTTAAACACTTTAATAATTCCTATAATGGTTCAAAATTGTCAAAAATCGAAATTTTGCTTACAATTTTTTTAAACTAAAATTTTTGATTATTTTTTAATCTTTCCGAAACATCTAAAACTTTAAAATATATTTTGAAATAATTCAAAGTTTTCGAAGTTTTCCTAAATTTTTTTAAAATCCTGCAAAAATTAAAAAAATTGTCTTAAAATCTTCAAGATTCTATTTCTATGTATAATCAAAATCTTTAAAGCTTAAAATCAATCTTTTAAAATAAATCCTAACTCATTAAAAATTTTCCCAGGAATCTTATTAACGAAACCGGTAACTTTTTGTTACGGGTACCGACAATGTGTACTCTTTGTAAATTAAGATATTCTATGTTTTTTGTCCATAATTTCATTATTTCGCATCGCTTTGAAAGTGTTAAAAAGTTTACAAATCATAGTGTAGTATGAAATTCTTAAGAACCGAATCATTTCCCAATATTAAAAAACATTACAATTTTTTATTTTATCAATAATATTTGGAAACATTCGGAAATTAATTGTATCAACAAATAAAATTACTCATTTGGAAATTTTTATTGACTAAATTGATGGTGCAGAAAATTCGCCATTTTTAATAATAGATAAATACATATAATCGGATTTAATATGGTCAAGAGGTTATGAATAGAATCCTTTTGTAATTTTTTAAGTATTTGTTCAAATGTTCATAACAGCGATGTTGCCTTTATTATTACAGAATAATTTACTATATAATATAATATAATAAATATTTAGAACTAAAATTTCTCATTTGGAAACTTTTATTAGATAGAATAACAAAATTATTTATTAATTTATAATAATCAGCATATGTCTTTTTTAATAGTTGCATTTTTTAAACTAGATAATACATTTGAACATTTTTCAATGTATTGTCAATTTTTTGTAATTTTCAATTTTTTTATGATTTCCAACTTTTCCGACTCAGACATAAATGTTTTGTATAATACGATTAATAAGCACCAATAAATATTATTTACCGATTTTTGTTTTTAAATTGGAATTTGGAAACATATACATAATTTGTAAAAAATTATTTTGCTACAGAAGTAAAGTGAAAAAATGTCCGAAGGCTTATAGTACATATTGTAAACAAGTCAATAGTATGTCCTTTTTGTTACAGAAATATTTCACTCCTTATTGATTTTGCAAACATATTACCACGTTTTTCTTCTGTCGATTAAAAAATTTAACAGGAAATCTGTAGGTGGTTTCTATATAAAAAAACTATAAGGTACTAATAAGCAATCAATGTATCATTTTACCTATATTTTTGTACACATTTTCATCTTACACTGTTTCTTATAATTACAAATAATTACTTTTAATTATTAAATTTGAAATTAAACACATAAAACACCAATTTTTTAAAGAGAAGATTTGAAAAGATTTGTACGAGGACTAAAAGAGGACATGAAGGCTGGAATTGAACAAAAAAAAATGTAAATAAATTTTCAAAATTAAACTATTTCGCATTACATCTTTTAAAGTTGAACAAATGAAATCTCGAAATTTTTGCTCAAACTGTGAGTATGTTGATATACTTTGTTACCCCGTAGTTTAAATAAAAATATTTTTGTTGATCCAACGTTATCTCTGCTTTGCACAAGTTTACAAGAAAGTTTTTAATTAATAGAAATATTATTTGTCAAATTTTGTATAGTTTGCGGTAATTTGAAATTGCATACGCGAATATCATACAATTGACATTTTTTTTAAGGCCGCGGGTACGTGTACCGAAATTTCGTTACTTCTTCAATGCGCTCACTAGCATATTTTTTATTCAATAAAAACATAAATGAATTGGCACTAATAATTATAATTATTAATCTGAAACGTAATCAGCAAACAAAATGATGAAATATTTGAAATTTTATCATTTGAGTGTTTGATTACGTGAATTCCATATTTAAACATGTTTGCCTGGTTGACAGGTGTCAAATTGTCGCCAAGTGACGTAATTTACAATTCAGGGAAGCACCAACATTTTATTCGACGGCAGTTGATACAAATATATTTTCTATAATTATCCTAGACCACAAGTAGCAATCCCCATAACATTTTCAATCTGCACTAGATCGTTGCATCAGTTGTCAATATTTGCGCAGATTGCTTGTTACATTGCCCCTCATGTAAGAATATTCCACCTAAAATAGTTAATAATATTTATTATAATATAAATATTGATACTTTTTTTTATGGCTGATACATCTAAACAACTGGTATATATTTTACATTTGGCATGCACATACATTTTGCAAACTGAACTATTTCGTACTGAATCTTCTAAAGTTAAATAATTTCATTTTGAAAGCGTTTATGTTGATAAATTTCAATGTTAAAGAGTTTAAAAATGAACCATCTACAAAATTAGTATTTTTAAGATTTTAACAAAATTAATCCTCAGAAAATAAGAAAATGTCTTTCTGCTCGACTAACCTTTTCCACAGTTTGTTTTGAAACAATGGAATGTCGCTGTACCAACACTCATGTATCTACCATGATAATATGAACAAATTGGATCAGTGCGAGTTATCTGAAAACAATAGTATTTTTATCCACAATTCTTGATGAAACCAATCGCTGTCTAATATGAAAAAGACCGTGCAAAATTTGTTTACTTACAGGGCATTTAGCTATACACTTAAAGTAACCAGAAGCACTCTGCAAGAAAATATAATTTTAATTATGTAGTAGACGTGCTATTTATTGATAAAGCTTTTATAGTTCAATAATTTGAACTTACACCTAATTTGCATATAATTAAAATTTCTCTTAAACTATATAGATGCGCACTGATAATTAAGCGAGAGTATAGCATTTTTTGTGACCGAGTATATTTATCCTATGAGCTGAATACTTTAACGTACTTTTCTTGTAATATTGTAATATTTTTTATTTATTTAATATTATATTATTTAAATAATTTTAATATTGTAATATTGTAATATTATATTATTCTTGTAATATTTCTTGTAATAACGTTGTTAAGCAAAAAACATTAATTGGTTATCTAAAATAGGAAGAATAAAGACATCTTATATTATACATAATAAAGAAAGTTTAAATAACTGTTCTGAGTGAAGTAAAACTCACCCGAATTCCAGGAATAGCAAAGATGCCCGAGAATAAAGCTGCGGCGACTTTAGAAATGAAAAATGAACATATTTATTTATTCATTTGTTTATTCTTAACTGACTATTATATAAGTAAGATCAAGTTTCAATATAAAACCATAGAAAATATTTACATCTGTGTTAGATAAAGCTTTTTGTTTGCATTCATTTATATATAAAGTCATTTGAGTAATTTGGCTAGAAAGTAATTGAAATCAGAAATTTAGTACCCTAGCTAATATATTATATATATATATTTATATACTTTAATTCTTAAATAAAATTTCTTCACAGAAAAAATATGTATTTCTTATGTTACTTACTTAGTAAGAAAATGAATAGCAGTTTTTCCCTCATCTTAAAAACTGAATTTGAAATCAATTAATCCGTTTCCACTCAAGATTTCTTTCGGAAAAAGACTCGTGAAATAACAAGGTTTGTCAAGGAACGGAATATTTGCAGAATGATAACAGTGGCTGTAACAATTGCCCTATATGGTATTTCAGTAGATGTGGCGCGTACGTATTCAATAGGTTCGGCATAAATGAAATAATTTTCAATATTTCGCAATGAGTCTTAATTTATTATCTAAAAACAGTTTAGGAGGTGAACACGAGATAACAATACAGCGGTTTAACTTTATTGTGATTTAGTACGTAGATGTTTACTGGTGTAAGAAAATATAGAAGTTTCTTAATTGAACGCTGAAAGAAGAAATATTCCCAAATAAAAAAAATATAATTTTGTTTTTTATTTATACTGAACAGTCGCAATTTTAGAGGTCATTTATTTTGTTTGTTTCTAATTAGTACTGCGTCGTATTGATGTTATTATAATAATAGAGCAAGAAATTATAACCAAATTGTATGAGGTGTATACAAATTGTATTGTACATCCAATTGTCGAAGGCACTATATGTATTTGGCCAATTTTATAAGAATATAGCTGCAAATATATGATAATTTTAAAATAAACTTTCTTAAGTTATGAATATTTTATGGAATTGCGAACATTCTTTAGAATTCTTCGGATTATTTAAAAAATTAATTTTCTTCAAACGTCGATATTGAATCCAAAAAATTTTGCAAAATTTTCCATGAAATTTGCATAACAGCCTAAACAAGGAGAATAGCATAAGAAATTAATGAAGTGCTTATACTCAGAAAACTATCATAAAAAAATTATAAAATTGGCAATCAAGTCAATTTTTAATTTAAACATGGAGAAAACATTTAGGGGAATTTTCACTATAATATATGGACAAAACAAATAAGGAAATTGTTTGGCTTCAACTCGTCCCCAGTGGAGGGCGCCACTTCAGGGCTATCAAGCTTCCTCTCATCGGCTGCCGCGCGTCAACTCAGTCAGTTACTCTTCATGCTCCGACCAGAGCGGACGAGCTTTATTACTTTACGAAAAGCTTAACCTTTTACTACAATACCTAATAATAAATTCAGTTACCTCACAAGTGCATCGACCATTGAATCTCCGATCTCCCGTCATTCACTCCTTCCACTCAGAAGAAACATTGGTCCGTCGAGCTGGATTCAGTTACTACAGGGTGGTTTTCGTGGCGTGGAGAGCAGACAAAAGCCAGCCGACATTAAAAGCATAGACAAAGAGTCATCAAGTATACGTCGACGGCAATCTTCGTCATGTAAGTAACATTGTGCGCAATTAATAACAAATGTGGTCGAGCAATCTCCCACACATGTTTGTATAATAAAGGAGGGGAGAGTACAGTGAAGGGCAGTCGATAATTCTCCTACGTATATCCTTATCTCACTCACTCTCTGACTCCCTTCATTTTTTCTTTTCACACATGATCGAGCAATCTCTCATTACCTGCATGCCGAACAAAGGATGTGAGAGCCAGATGGGAGAGGCAGTCGAAAATCTTCCTGCATGCATCTCTCTGTCTCGCTCTCAATCACTATTTCCCCTTTATTCAGAGGTCCAAAGACAAAATATGGCGGCGAGAAGAATATTCGAGCGATCTCCTATCTCTATCTCTTAATTTATTAAAAATACAAGTTACACGGAGTCTTCTCATACGAAGACGCACTTCGGAAGAGTTCGGCAAGTGCCGACGCCCTCTCTCTCTTTTATATTTCTATGCTTCTACGCACGCTCACACACGCGCTGCAAATACTTTTCTTCTTTCTTTTATTTCTTGGCTATGGCGCATTTGGCGGGCGGGATTCGACTCTATTTTCAATGCTCCATCGATTGTTCAGCTGATCAAACTATCATTACAGGGAGGATCACAACTTGCTGACCACACAAAAGGCGCTGAGTGATGTGTTGCGACGATGTTCCGCAACAATTCAGCCCTAGATTCGAACTACCACGTGGCAAACTCTTACGCAGACATCGAGAATGCTTATGTCAACGCACGCACTCGAAGCTACGAGCAGCGACGCAGGTTCGAGCCTTCCTCTGGTCGCTATCCCAGCAGGTACTCAGGCCGTCAACAACGTAGTCACGATCCCCGCGGCCATTAACACAGATGTGTGAGGAGGATGGAAGCTGCCAACAATAGACGTTCCTATGTTCTCCAGAAGACGTGAGGATTGGGAGACGTTTTGGGATCACTTTCGCAATCTCATACATCTGAACGCACATCTCAGTGACGTCGAACGCATGTTCTACTTGAAGGCTCGAGTGCAAGGCGAAGCAAAGAATGCAATAGAAACCTTGCACATGACAGGGCTAACTATGCCACGGCATGGCCATTACTGGAGGCGCGTTATGGACACTTGCGCTTATTGGTCCAAGATCACCTCGCGGCCCTGCGCAACATTCCACCAATGCGACACGAGACGGCTGCTGGACTCCAAAGACTGATCGACACGTTAGACCGTGACCGCCATCAACTTCGAACTCTTGATCGCCCCGTTGACATGTGGGACGATTGGTTCGTGTCAATAGCTACAACATGTATGGATTCATACACTCGACGAGTTTGGGAGGACGAACTCGAGCGCGTTGAGGCGTACCGTGACATGGAGACCGACATTCGGCCACATACGCTGTTCTTTCTTAGTTTCTACAACGACGCTATCGTACTCTCATCTCTGCAGAATCAATCTCTACAATCAATTGCCCATCACCTGGGACTTGCATGGTCTGCCAGAACCGTCATCACACCATGCTCCACCCAACTGATCGTAAGCGAGAAGCGCTCATGACTAGTCCTCCTCCCCACAGCCATGGTGGAAGTAAGTTGTGACGACGGGCAAGTTTACGGGCCTTGCTGGATCCCTGTGCTGAATTCACATTAACATCTATCAGTCTTGCTCGCAAACTTCGAGCCTCCTTACGCAAAACGGCTATCACTATCAGCGGAGTGGCGGGCGGTCCAATGGGCGGTCCGTCGAAGTTACAGGATTACAAATGCAGGATTTACAAATGAACAAGCAATGCACGATTGGCAAGGACTGGATCTCGCCGACCCAAGGTGCGGCCATCCTCGAGCTGTCGATCTTGTACTCGGAGCCGGCGTTTACCCTTTGTTCCTGCGACCCGAGCTGCTCCGGCGAAAAGAGATGATGGCTCAAAGGACTGCTTTTGGTTGGATCATAACAGGCAGAGCACCGTCAAAGGATGTTAATCCGACCACAACAACTTGTACCACACTCCTCACTTGTCCGGAGACGACATGGCATGATAAGCTCATTTCCTTGATGAAAATGCTTTTGAAATTGGAGGATTTGCCACGTGTCTCACACTCGTCCCCGTTGGACGAAGAGTGCGAAGTCATCTTCGCTTTTGAACAACGAACTTCTGAAGGACGATATATAGTTCGCCTACCATTGAAACTAAAATGTCTAGAAATGCTCGGCGAAAGTCTCAATGGAGCGTTAGCTTCCCTAAGCTCCTTGCATCGGCGATTAAGTAAAGACGTCGAAATGGCAAAGGCGTACACTTGTTTTATGACGGAATATGATCGACTTGGTCACATGAGACCTATACCTCCACCCGAGCTGCGCGCCAAGGCTCGTTCCACTTACTACATATAACATCATGGAATTTGTCAACTGGGAGATCTTCATCGCCGCCTTAGAGTAGTCTTTAATGCATCTAGACCTACGTCCACTGGCTACAGTCTTAATGACACGCTTCGCACTGAGCCTAAGCTGCAAACCAATGTGGGCCACGTGTTGATTCGGTGGAGACACCACAGAATTGCTTTCGGCGCCGATGTCTGCATTATGTACCAGCAGATTCTGGTGAATGAACAAGACGTCGATTTGCAATGCATCGTTTTGAGTGCCCGTGAGAATGACCAAGTGGTCCACTACCAACTGTTGACTGTGACTTATGGTGAGTCATGCTCGCCATATCTAGCCCTGAGAACCTTGCAACAATTGTGCACAGATCATGGTTCAGCCTGACTAGATGCAGCCCGAGTACTTTCGAAGGATCGCTTTGTCGACGACATATTGACGGGTTACATGCAGCTTGACAGATTTCCACTCCGCAAATGGGTCGCCAATCGACCTGGCTTCAACTTTGCAGCGAGGGCCTCATTAACGAGCTCGGCGTTTTCTGGGATCCGCTTTCGTCTGACTCTAACCGAGATTGACTCGCATAATTTGACGAAGTGCAACATTTTAGCCACCACTGCTAGATTGTTTTATCCTTGTGGTTTGATTGCGCCCGTCACTCTAATAGCGAAACTACTTGTCCAAGACTTGTGGGGAGCAGGTTTTGGGTGGTATGAACCGATTCCATACTCATTCATCAACCGATGGACCAAATTTACAAAAAATCTCAAGGCCATCGGTGAACTATCTATTCCTTGATGGATTAACACGCAGCCCACTGCCGAGCTCCAGCTACATGTCTTCTCAGATGCAAGCCGCCGGACTATCGCCGCCAGTTTATTCTCGTGTCAATTCAATCACGAACCAGACCTACACTCGGCTTCTTGCAGCCAAGACGAAACTTTCGCCAATTCGGAGTCTTCGGTCGCCTGCCACCCAAGTCCCACCAATGACAATTCCTCGTTTAGAACTCAGAGCCTCGTTGTTGGCGGCTCAATTGCTACGATCATTGGCGTCTGACTTAGAGATACCCATGGCGAATTGCGTTGCCTGGACTGGCTCTCAAATAGTACTGCATTGGCTGCGGTCTAGTGAGCCCACTGGAAATGCTCTGATAGACAATTACGTCGAACATATTCAGGAGCTGTTGCCAGCATCAATCTGGCGTTATGTTCCCACGGAATCCAACACGGCAGATTTGGCAACACGTGGCGTTGAACCTCCACAACTATTATCTTGCAAGTTGTGGTGGACTAGTCCTGACTGGCTTGCCTCCTCTGATGACCTTTGGCCTTCCATCAACAACTGAGCTCCAGTGCAATCCTTCCTTAATTCTCCGACCACAAAGGTGTGTTGCGCACTCAAAAGCTTCGATACGGACCTCATTGATCGGTACTCTGATCTCGGAAGACTCCTCAGAGTCATTGTATACATGGTTCGTTGGATTAAACATCGCCGACAGCCTGCGGACCATGAACCCGAAGGGGAATTTATCACCGTGAATGGGTTGAAGGCCGCATTTCATGTCTGTGTTCGCCTGAACCAATCCTTGTGGCTTCAAGAAGAGTTCAAACGATTACGAAAGCCAACTTCTCCACCTGCGCGGCTTCCCTTCCCAGGTAGGGCACGTTCAACGAAACTGAGGGTATTATAAGAATTGGAGGTCGACTACAAAATTCCGGCTTATCGTATGCAGAGAGACACCCACCAGTGATCGATGACCGCTATTCACTTGCAGACCTCATCATCAGTTGGGCGCTCCAACGCTCACTACACGGAAGTTTTCGCACAGCATACACTTACATGCTACATCGTGCTTATATTCTTGGTGGAAAAAGGAAACTCCGCTCTACCTTGGCGACATGTGTTATTGGTATTCGCTCTCGAGCTCGGCCATCCAACCAAGTGATGGCTCCTCTCCCAGCAGCGCGTGTCACTCCGAATCGGCCCTTTCCAAAAACCGGATTGGATTATGCAAGACCCTTCCAAATACTATCCGCTAAAGGAAGAGACATTCGTTCAACCAAAGGCTACATCGTCGTCTTGGTATGCTTCGCTACCAAAATGTTGCATCTCGAACTCGTTGGCGACATGACAACCGACAGCTTAATGGGGGCTCTGTCGAGAATCTTCAGTCGCAGAGGCAATCCTTCAGAGATGTGGAGAGACAACGGCACGTATTTCCATTGGGCTGATTTCGAGTTACGGGAAGCTTTTGAATCTTCGAAGCTGAGTTGGACATAGGTTTCTGGGTCGCTCGCGATATAGGAGGTAGCATGGCACTTTATCCCCCCAGGAGCTCCTCACTTTGGGGCTTTTGGGAGGCCGGGGTCAAGCTGGTGAAGAAACATCTTAAACGCGTTGTGGGAACCCGCCAGCTCACATATTAAGAGTTTAGCACGCTCTTAACCAGCATTGAAATGGTTCTCAATATTAGCCCCCTCACTGCGTTGACGGGCGATCTTGATGACTCTGATGACTCTTCATGCTCCAACCAGGGCGGACGTGCTTTATTACTTTACGAAAAGCTTAACCTTGTACTACAGTTCCTAATAATAAATTCAGTTATCTCACAAGTGCATCGAACATTGAATTTTCGATCTCCCGCCACCAACTCCTTCCACTCAGAAGAAATAGAAATAGTCACGAAATGTATATAATTATGATTTATGACTAATCAGTATGCTAACTTAGTTTTTTGTCAGGGGAAAAAAGCATATGACAATTATCGTGTATGTGTATGGAGTTTCATGAAAAGGATTACAAATTAAAAAGGAAAATTTTTTTAATTTTGAATTACCGTTGCGAAAGTTAGAAATTCAAAATTGGAATAAATAATTGAAATCTTTCTCGTAAGCAGAATAAGATAAGCCAATATCTGGGGGCTGTTAATGAACTACGTTACCAATTTTGAGCTATCCCCTCCCCCTCGCCACCTAAAATTAAGTTTCCAGTAAGTTCAGTTGCCAATATGCCTACGTGACTATATGGGAACTGTTAGCATCGCTAGTGAAAGATGAATTTTCATTCCAAGAGGACGAATTTGGAACAAAACAGTTAAATTTTCGACTAAAAGGAATACTTTAAGAAAATAGTTGAATTTTCAACAAAATAATTAAATTTGTAACAAAATAGTTGTATTTTCAACTAAATAGTTGGCTTTTCAACCAAAAAAGATGTATTTTCAAATATAAATAGTCGAATTTTCAAACAAAAAATATTAAAATTCAACCATAATTTTTCAACCAAATTGTTGAATTTTTACCTGCAAAGGCGAAATTTCTACTAAAAGACAAAATTGAAAAAAAATACATGAATTTTGAACCAAATAGTTCAATTTACAACCAGCTATATTCAACGAGGTAAGACGAATTTAAAAAAAAGTTGCATCTTCTACCACATAGATGAATCTTCAACAAGGAAGATCCCAATGAGAAATTTCAGACATACGCTATATTACTAACAACGGGCAGCGCGACAAACTACGCCAGTAATAGCTTCGCACATCTGGCTTACAAGTATAGGCATAGTACTGGCTAAAGTCCAGGCATGGTACTGCGCCAATGCTGGGACACCAGAAACTGTCACACAAGCGCTGACCCTATACTGGCAGACTGATGCATGATGGCCGCCCGTACCTCACACATTTATGTATGTCAATCTACGGGACCGATACAACGTGCCAACAATGACCGCCACCATTATGTACTGAAGTTAAGCAGAGCTTTGACGAAATGCTGGCACTTTATTGGCACGGTGCAAAACTCTAATAATGGCCAACCATTATTTGCCAAAGTCGAGTCAAGCGTCGACTGTATTCTGGCACTATACGGGCTAAGTTTAAAATGTTAGCAATGGCCAAGCCTTATCTACCGCAGTTGTGCCAAGCACCGGCCCAATACTGACACTTTACGGGCCAAGTTAAAAATGTGAGTAATGGCGAACCCGTACCTCCTGTAGTTATGAAAATCATCGATTCAATATCTGCCACTTTATGGGCTCGGAACAAAACGCTCTAACAATCGCAAACCTGTATCTCTCGAAACTAAGCCAAGTGTTGACTACATACTGGCGCAATACGGTCAAAGTGAAAAATTGAAGCAATGGACAATACTTATCTCACGCAGTTATGCCAATACAGCATATATGAAAAATTCGCAACGTGAACTGCAAGTTTTAAAATATTTAAAATATTGAAAGGCTTTAGGTCTCTCAAGACATACCCTGTTTGAATGTCCTCAAATTTTGAAATTATTTACGTATATCTTCCTCCCCTAGGGTTCAAAAGGACCTCGGCCTACTTGTGTATGGATATGAATGAAAGGATCCCTATAAACCGGCTCTCCTGGCATGCATGATTATGGTATGGTAGAAGGGTGACAGAGCCCAGCTAACACGGGCCTTCTGGATCCCTGGGCCGAGGCCCCTCCTGGATCGATTTACAGCTTTGAAATCGGGACAGTAATGACCTGCGGCCCGCATAGCGACCAAGAAACAGCCCTCGTTTGTTATGGTGGTCTGCAAGCGGATATTTGAACATTGAGTGTCTCACTCAATGTGACCACACTCCTTAGCCATGGGCGTAGAGTGATCGTGCTCGTGGCACTTTGGCACCTAGGGGTTACGGAGGTGTCCTAATGGCCTCTCGGGGACACCGGACGACCTCCCCGAGTATTCAGTCTTACCCCTGCATGCGGGGCTCTGCAGGGGCGGACTTTCTATTTCCCTAGCTTCTGGTGGGATCAAAATGAATCACGCAAAACCAAACCAACAATCGAAGGAAGGAGGAAGGGAGTTGGCGGAGGGGGAAGAGGGGAGAGAGGTTAGGCCTTAAAGCATCTAACAAAACCCTTTCCTCTCCATCAAGCAAAATTTAGATGGCGGCTGTGCCCCTAGCTCCCTCGCGAGCTGAGGGATTGAAGGTCCCTCTGAACGAGGCTATGGTGAGGGGAGAGGCCAATCAGTCCCCCAACAAAAAGAAGCGGCTCAACAGATCCCTGAAAAGGAGACTGGAGAGGTAAGCGCAGCAGGCTAGCAGAGCAGCTGCAGGAGCTGGAACGTCGGCAGCTACAGGGCCGACATCCATCACTGAGGCCCAGAAGAGAGGTAGGGGTTCAAGGGACACCCCACCGGGTGTGGATAAGACTCTGAAGAGGCACAAAGCGGCACAGCAGCCGACGAAAAGAGAGTCGACGGGAGCTGGACTGACGGCTGCTCAGAGGACTAACCCCCTGGCGATGGTGGTGAATGATGGCAATTACCCAGACTCAATGCTAACTACGGAGCAGTGAGAGCTCTTCAGGAAGGCTACCTGGAGGGCGCTCAAAAGAGTGTCCCCAGATCAATGGCCAAGATTCGTGACCTCCTTCTGCAGGGGAGGGGTCTTCGTATTTGTGGCACCCGACCTAGCGGTTAAAGCTTAGCTACTCAAAGCAGTGGTCGAGACAAAGCCGTGGGAAGGTGCAGCGCTCAAGGTGGGTGGGGTTGAGTTGCTCCAGAAGATGATGCGACCTACGGCGTTATTCCCGGGTAAACCGGAAGACCCGTCTAAGGAACTCCAAGGGCTGGAGGGTTTCAATCCCTCACTTAAGACGGCGTCCTGGCGAATCGTCAAGCACGATAGTCCTCAGGAAGAAGACACTGTAGGAGGCACCAAGCACCTCCTAGTTGTGCAGATTCCTGAGTCCCAGACGAGGGCTCTTGCGGCCCTCAACGGTTCAACTTCACGGTTGCGGGCTAGGGACAGGAGGAGTCTGTTGAGACACAGGAAGATACGCTCCTGACTGCTCCTGGTCTCACCATTATCCAGTTTAACTTGCATCACAGCAAAGAAGCCTCTGTAGTTTTGCAGAGGGGCATGGCTACGAGGCACACAGGTTTAGCGATCCAAGAACCTCGGTTAGTTCGAGATACCATAAGGGGATTAGGGGAGGGGGGCTGGTCCTGTTTTACAGGAACCCCAAGACGGCCAGACCAAGGGCCTGCATACTGACGAAGGGAGTTAACGCTGTCCCGCTGCTAGAGCTATGTTTGAGAGACCTGATGGTGATAGCCACGGATCTCGAAGGAATGGGGAGGCTAGTCCTGGGATCGGCTTACTTTCCGTATGACAGCAATACTAACCCACCAGTGGAGGTATGTACACTGGTGGAATATTGCAAGGTAAGGGGTATTCCTCTGCTGTTGGGATGCAGTTTGAGAATGTTATTTATTATATTCATGGACAAGTGTCTAAGAATTGCCTTCTTCGACGAAGAAAGTGTGGATCTCGGGACAGTAAAGGTACGTGGGTTAGCGTTCGCAGGTCATAAGCTTCTTATAGCAGAGTCAATCGAAGACTTCAAAGGATGTTTTGTAAACTGAATACAAGCCTCAAGTATGGGCACATACATTGGTCTCAAAATTAACGTAAATAAAAAAAATCATGTTGTTTGATTAAACTTATATCACCCCAGGTGTTATACGTTTTTTCTTATATATTTTTTTTTTCATTCATGCACCGGCATAAATGAAATGAACATTTCTTAGTGAGAGAAATCATTTAGCATAATAAGCCTTTTTGACATGTTTCTGGAAAGCTAGTTAATATTAATTTTTGATCAAGATTTAACGTGATAAAAATATCAAATAATATCAACATTGCCACAATTACAATTTTTAGACATATCATCATGGGACATCTTTTTATGAAGTTTTTTTATTAAAGTTTTATCACATGATTTTTCACATATCAGGGCGTTAATAAATAAAGGCGATAAAAGAAGATGCTCCTTCATAGGTAATGATGTGAAATTTCTAAAATTTTCCAACATTATTATTAATAATAATAACAAGCTTTCAAGAAGCCCAATCGGAAAAATGATTTTTTTTTCCACGAAGAAATGTTAATTTGTGCCCTCAGTTCATATTATTTTTTATTAATAATAGTAATTGATACGTTTTCGACCACTTTTTCCTTACAATATCAATGCTGAGGTAGTATCAGAACTGTTTGTAACAATGACTAATTTAATTATTAACTAGAAATTTTGATTAAATATCAGTATTAACTTGCTTCCGACAGAAATTATTGACAAAAAATTAGAACAAATAAATATATTCCTTATTAACAATTCTTATTATAATACAAAATAGAAGGCAGTTTAGTTCAGAAATCAGTGTTTTCAATATTTGCGCACTATACTGAAGTATTTTTTTAATATAAATTATTAATAACAAATAAATTGTATATTCAAATTATCATTAATGTTTCTTAAGTATATATGCATAAATTCTGATCAATAGCGATTAGACAAAAATGAAAAGAACATACATCACAAACGAAAATTCTTCGTTGGATTATACGCTAAAAAATTTATTATTGCGTGAGATTTTTTGGCGAAAAAGCTAATTATGCTTAGTAAAAATACAACTTTCCAATTTCAGAATATATCAATATTAGGTTGACTAATGAGAATTTAAATTATTCAATTTTCCAAACGCTCAATTTTCATTTTTTGAAGAATAAGCACTAAAATTTATGAAACAAAAAATTTTTGAAGATATTATCGTGCTTGGAATACAAAAATTTATTATTTTATTACAGTTAATGTTGTAAAATGGTCTCCACAAATTTTTCGCTGCACTAATAATAATCAGATATTTATATAGGGTAACAGAAAAAATGTTGAATTTCGAAATACAAGAAAATTAATTAATTATAAATTATACCGCTTGGCTTGGTCTCAATCTAATTAACTGAAGGAATTTTTTAAATGTAAAAAACAACATGAAATCGCAATCTTGAGGTTTAAATTAATTCCCACAGCTTCTCAATAGCTATTTTGTATGTTTAAACAAATGGATTTTCATGAAAACTCGAATCCAAAAATATTCCGACCCTGATCTTCTTTAAATTATATTATTTTATAATTCCAAGTGTTCTTTTAGAGAAAAAAATCATAAAGCCTATGTGCTTTACACAAGTTCTTTATAGAAAAATGTTGTATTTTTTTTGTTTAAAATGACATTTTTTGCTATTCAATTCTATACCTTTTTTTCTTAAGCTACAAAAATAAGTTTTCAAATATTTCTATTGCAAAATAAAATTGGTAATCAGAGGATTGTATGCTTTTTTTAGATAAAATACTCCCAATTAATAATATTTGTTTACAATTTTTTATCAATCGCCATAAAAGCATAAAATGCAAAATGTAAGAGAAATTCAGACAGAGTTGTTTAATATCCGATTAATAGAGACCAGATACATTCGAGCTGTTCAAATACTTTTTCATTTCGTATTTTGGTTGCCTGATTCTCGATTCCCCGATGTCCCTAATACATATTAATTAACGGTGATTTACAATTCGAGAGATATTTTATGACAGTGTTCCAACTGTAGAATTGAATCATTCAACATAATTCACTTCATAATCAGGAATTTGATGCATTTAGGCGTACTGGTTAATAATCCTTCACTTTATTAACTCGTGATTTATTATTCATCGTTCCATATACACGCCGATTAAAAATTTTACTTCATTATGAATACAGTTTAGTATAAGTAAATGGATATCTAATTCACTGAAAATCATTTAATTGTTTATTAAAAATTCTTAAATGAAAATATAAAATCAATCTCAATACAAAATTTTTGTATTTCATAATAGTATTTATTATATAAAAGAATGTAGTATTTTTTTACAGTATAAAGACAAAAATCACTAACATTTAGGTCGGCTGAATATTTCCTCAGGTAAGATATTTTTCAGGGAGGTCAATGCCATTCTTGAAGTAACTCTCAGCGAGGAATTCAACTGTGATCTTTATTTTGACCTTGAAGATGACCTTTAAGGTTATTTGAAGGTAAACTTTGTTTTTTCGAATGGAAACTCCCTTTTTACATCGGCAATCGATAGAGGGGGGAATTTTACATTTAAATATGTACCCATGTCATGTGTAGGCACACTGTAACCTTGAAGGTCACTCTAAGGTCATTTAAACTTAAACGGGGTCTGCGTACCTCTGGGAATAGAAGCTTTTCAAATTATTTTTCGTAACGAGCAAAATAACTTTAACAAGGCCTATTCAGTAGTGTCCTTAAGCATGACCTTGACGATGACCTTCAAGGTCATTTCAAGGTCATTTTTACTGGGTACATATTTGAACGTAAAATTTTCCGCTCTGTCGATTGCCAATGCAAAAAAGGGGGTTTCTGTGTTTTTTTAAGTTGACTTTGAAATGACCTTCAACACCTCACACTTCTCATAAACAAGAAGTTTTCAGATTTTTGTTATAAAATGGAAATAGTTTCGAGATATCAAAAAAAGATAGCAGCATCTACTTTTTAATAGTTGTATTATTGTTATTATCATATGAAGATCCACTTATTTCGTGGGTATACATTTATGTAGATTCTTTTTTTTGCAGGTTTCGTGGATGAGGAGCAGAGACCTTCACATTTTGACCACGAGCGAAATTACCTTCAGTTCTGATTCGAGATTTAGTCCTCAGCATTCGCCTGGAAGCGATGCCTGGACTCTTCGGATGGATCACGCTAGAAAGGCGGACTCTGGCAAATACGAATGCCAGGTCAACACGGAGCCAAAAATCATGTATGCAGTTCAGCTCTTCGTACGAGGTGATTGTCTTTTCTCAGATCGATTCAATCTACTTCACTGCTTTTTCCGTTGTCATTCCTCTGATTGATTTCTCGCAACCTGGGAATTCTAAAGAAAGTCAAGAATCTCGAGAAAGATTGAAACTTAAAGTAAAAAAAAGAACAAGAAAGATAGTCTTTTGAAAGAATACTCTTTGATTAGATTAGAATATTTTACATATCCTGGAATTTATTATTTTGAGTGTTCAGTTCTTCAAATAAAAAATATGATTAATTCAATCATCAATTAGCGATCCGGGAAAACAGGGAAATGATAAATGTCTGAAAGAAACATATATCCAAGCACTTGAAATATTACAAATTTTATATCGCATGATATAATTTAATTGGAATAAGTTCGGTTTTAACTTTGAATATAATTTATGATTTTCAAAACTTAACTCTAGTTTGAGTGCTAAAAATTGAATAATAATGGATTTGGCGAGACGATTTTGAATCTGTTTGAAATCGAAGAATTTACAGATTAAAACTTTTAAAACTGCTTTCAATTTTTAAATAATTGTAGTTTATTAGATTCATAATAAAGGCTTTTATTAAGTTTCAAATCCTTTTCATATATGGTTTCGGTTTTAAATATTTCATTTCTAACCCGTTTGAGTAAAAATTGTTAAATTAAAGAAGAATATTTTGTAATGTTTAGATATATTTGATTGTTTATCTAAAACCGGAAATTTCAAGTCAAATATTCAAAACTAAACAATTTGTAACTGATTTATTGCAAATATTTTCATATATAAATAACATTTAAAAAATGATAAATTTGAAAGTATTCTAAATTGCAATAACTCAACTCAAAAGGGTTTATGTATAAAAAAACCGTTTGAATTTCAGAATGCTAATTTTATAAGAAAGAAATGTTGTTATTTATTTTTTTCCGAATTGGGAGATTTTTGTTGTTGAATTGTCAGAGGGACATTTTATATTATTAAGATTTCTATCCAGTTATAAAGAAGGAAATTCTGGTTTTCAACATTTATTTGTTGAATTGAAAGAAAAATCATTTTTATTTTCAAAATTTTTTATTAAATTAGAAGGGAGGATTTTCAAGTTTTAATTTTTCGCTAAATTGGAAGAGGCACTTTTTGGGCCTATATAATTTTTATTGTGTTGGAAGGGATGTCATATTTGTAATTTTTTTTCTGAATTGGAAAAGGCCATTTTTCCTCCAAAGATTTTCAGGAAGTTGGGCGGGAGGAAATTTTGTTTTTAATTTTTTCTGAATGAAATTAGGGACATTTTTTTATTTTCAGTATTAAATATTTGTACTGAGTTTGAAAGGAGAAAATTTTGGTTGATTATTCTTTTGAATTGAAAGAAGCTAATTCCTTCTTTTCAAAACATCTATCATGAAAGTTGTTAAAATTTATTTTAACAAATTTCGTTATACTTTTTATATGTTTCGTTTTGAGCGATTGGAAATTTGAAGAGCGAATATTTCATGTTGAAATTTCTTTTTAAAAATTCAAGAATAATAAAATCTATTTTTTATAAGGAAACAATCAAAATTTGTTTCTGAAACATTGCAAAAAAAGTCAAAATAGACAAATTGTCTCAAATTTTGAATAAGTTTTATATTCCAGTTTTCTTGGGTTTACTTTAAAGGGTAATTACCAGAGAATATAATGGACGTATTGACAAAAGTGTTCTCATTTTTCCTTGGATTTTGCCAAGGCCTGGACACTAAGAAAAAAGATTCTTTGATTAAAAGAGATTTCCTTTTAAACAAAGAAAAATATTAATTTTCTTTACTTGACTGCTTTTTCCTTTATCATTCTTCTTATTGATTTCTCAACAACCTGGGAATTCTAAAGGAAGTCAAGAATCTCGAGAAAGATTAAAACTTAAAATAAAAAATAAAAAAATAAAATCAGTCCTTAGAAAGAGTACTCTTAGGTAACAATTCAAAAATATCTAAAATAATTTCGAATTAATAGATTTCTAATTGAACGCTATTATTTAATTGAATATCGCACTCAAATATTCTTTCAGTCTTAAATATTATATTTTTTATTCATACAATTTGAAATTTTTTGAACGAGAAAAGTACAATTTTTTAATGTTCAGTAGTATTTGACTTTTCATTAAAAATGAGCTATTATAATTAAAATATTCAGAATTAAATTATTTAGAACTGAATTGTTTCAAATAGCCTTGAATAGTTAACATTTCAGAGTGCTAAATTCAATCTTTAAACGTTGTAATTTTAAATGTTCAGTTTTAATCATTTCTAATTTGTACCTAAGCGAAATTATTTATTTTTTATGCATACATGACAATCGATGAATTATTAATTTTAAACAACTTAAAATTAAAATTATTCAATCTCAAAGAATTTATGTATAATAAAGTTTGAATTTGACAATTTGATTTGAACAATAAATGGAGTTGGAAGGGAGGAAATTTTCATCTTTATTTTTTTTCTTCATTGGTAGAGGCCAGTTTTTCCTTCTGAACATTTTTATTGAGTTTCAACAAAGAATTTTGAATTTTCAATGTTTTTTTTTTTATTAGAAAAGGAAATTTTTTATTTATTTTCATTTTTATTGAGTTTAAAGGAAGTAAATTTTGGTTTAATTTTTTTTTTTATTCGAAGAGGAACATGTTTTTATTTCAATGGTTTTTCTTGAGTTACAAGCGAGGAAATTTTTGTATTAAAATTTTTCTAAACTGGAAGGGGCACTTCTTTTATTTTTAACATTTTTATTGTGTTGAAATGGAGGAAATTTTAGTAAATAATTTTTTTTTTTTCAATTGGAGAGGCCATTTTTTTAACATTCATTCCGTGAAAGAGGGCAAATTTGATATTTTTAATATTCAGATGAAAGCATGGAACTTTTTATTTTCAATTGTGAGTAAATCGATGATTAGTTTTAATTTAGAAAATTGAACATTATTGAGAGGTCGAATAAAAAATTTCTGTATTCAAAATTTGTTAAGCTTCAATTTGAAAAAAAATGAGAACATTTCTTCGAATTTCACATTCTTCAACAGTTCTAGAACAATACAAAAATTAAACAAATATTAAACAAAATAGCAATAAAAATTTAATATTTCGCTAGGATTCTCATATAATTTTAGCAAATAAAAAATTACCATTTTTTTGTAAATATTGCAAAAAAAGTGTAAATAAAAAAATTGTGTAAATTGTGTAAATAATGAAATTGCCAAAAAATATAATCGAAATATTGACCAAACTGTGCTTACTTTTCCTTGGATACTGAAAATGTTTAAATACCCAGACAAAATATTTTTTGATTCAAAGAAAATTTATTTGAGACAATGAAATATATTCATTATTTCTCGTTCAAAGAAATGGTTTTTTATTCCAATTAAAATTTTTCTTCGATTTAAAATGATATTCTTTATTTTGAATTTATTTTTATTCAAGTGAAATCATTATGTTGAAGAAACGGCTTCTTTAATTAAAAACAATTATTTTTCCGTGGGAATTTATCATCATCAAATATATTATTAATAGCGAACACCCTTTTCTTGTATAGGCTTTATCATAGCCTAAAAATTATCCAAATTTATTTGAAGATGTCTCAAATTGAAGGCCTTAGCATGTAGATTTACAAAAGAGGTAAAAATTTTTATTTCATGCTGGTGTTTTTTTGTTATGAAATATTGAAAAATTTTGAAATTTCATTTTTTAGATCACCATGCTGGAATCTTATCCTTTAGATCGATTGTCTTCGAAAACGGCGCAAATTAAAGCATCTGGCCTGTCGATGTAGATTGAAAAATTATATTTGCTACTTTAAAGTGCTGTTTTTTGTTATCATTGTTTGAAAAAAATAAAAAATAAGCAAATTTTGTTTTTTAGATCACTAATATCACTATGCTGGAAACTTTAATTTTAGTCCGATATTTTTCCGGGATGGTTCAAATTGAACGTCTGAAAATGTAGATCATTGCAAAATAAAATTAGCTATATCACATTATTTTTGTCTTCATATTAGTGGATAAACAATTAGAAAAACCGGAAAATTTCGAAAAATTTCATCTTTACCTACTATGCTGGAAGTTTCTCTTTTATTCCAACTTTCTTCGGGGATGTCTCAAATTCAAGATTTTTTCGTGTAGATGTGCATTTAAAAACAAAATTTTCCATGCGGTTGTAAAGTTTTTTGTTATCAGGGGTTGATAAAATAATAAAAATTAAGAAATGTTTTTAAATAACTATATGTTGGAACTTTTATATCAGTCTGATTTCTTCGGCGATGACTAATTTAAGTTTTAGAAATTTATATGTGCACTGAAAACTAAAATTTTCTATTTTAATATTTTGATTGTTTGTTATCAGGGTGTGAAAAATTAGAAAAATTAGGAAATTTCGCGTTTTTAGATCAATATGCTGAAATCTTTTCTTTTAGTACAATTGCCTTCGAAGATGGATAAAATTGAAGGTATTGGGATGTAGATCTTCATTACATTTTTTTATAGATTACCATGTAGATATTAATGAAAATCACTATGTAAATATTTATGAAAAGTTAAAATTTTCTTTGCTATCATTTTTTTGTATCAGTCATTAAAAAGTTATAAGAATGAAAAAATATGGCTTTTTGGACCACTATGCTAATTTATTTTGTAGTAGTTTCATCATCCTCCTAGATGACTCAAATTCAGGTCTTGACATGTAGATGTGCATAAAAAAAATATATGTTTTGATGTTTTCTTTTTTATTATCATTTGTTGAAAATTCGAAAATATTACTCTTCTCTCTTATCTCAATTGCCATGATTTCTGTTTTATTTGCAGATCCTGATAAACCTGAAGGATACGATGAGCCATTTTCTCAACAAACAAGAATCAGTGAGTTACAAAGTACTTCTTAAATTCCAATTTCAATGTTTTATTTTATTTGTAAAACTTTTCCCTACATTCTGACAAGTATCCTTTTACTCGGAAATTTAAAGCATCCTATTGAATAAAAAATGGACACTCCTTTTAAATCGTCCTCTCGAACGAGCGTTCATCTCTGTCAGAAGAGAGGCACACATTACTGCAAGTGACGTGTATATCCTCTATTTTCCACTTCAGAACGAAAACACGTCAATTTTTATTTTCCTTCCTCTTTATCCGGTTTTTCATGCTAGTAGCATATTATGTAAAAGATTCCTAAAAAATATTGAACTGGATATTTAACATTGCTATCTAAAATCTTTGGAAAAATTTTCGGACAAAGTAATATAATAACTGAGAGATACATTTTTTTCGAGAAAAACATAAAGACTCTTATTTCATATTATTGATATGATACTTCAGATATGGTTTATAAAAAAGTTCAGTTTTCTTCCAAATCTCCCCCCCCCCCCTTCAATCATGTTCTGTTATATGGATATTTTTCTACAGAATGATGGAAAAAAGTAAAAATAATAATCTAGTTATACCGATGTTGATGCCTTTATAAGATTATTAAAATTTACTATTATAATTACTAAACTTCAAAGTTATGCAGAATTCACAGCCTAGAAGGCTTTAAAAATAAGGGAATTATGGTGATTTTTTTACAAAAATAGTGGAATGAATTATTTTACATAAAATTAATGTAGGTGGCATAATTAATTCAATATGAAACGCTTCGAATTTCGAATATTTAAGGTCAAAATATATTGCATTTTCAATGAAATAGATAAATTTTTAAGCAAATGATGAATTTTCAACCAAGAAGAATAATTTTCCACTAATAAAAATGAATTTAAAACAAAATACATGCATTCTCAACCAAATACTAAGACTTGAACCTAAAAAAAAATTGTATTGATTTAAACCAAATATATGAATCATCAAAAAAAATGTAGCAGAGCATATTTAAACGAAAATATATTTTTATTTCAAATCAAAAAGGATAAATTTACCCAAAAAGAACAATTTTCTACAAAAAAAATTAAATTGTTTTCATTGAAACCAAATATATAAATTACCAAGAAAAAATGTAGCAGATCATATTTCAGCAAAAATATATTTTTATTTTCGAATAAAAAAGATAAATTCATCTAATAAAAAAATCAATTTTCTACAGAATGGTGAAATTTTAAACCCAAAAATATGAATGATCATAAAAAGATGATTTTCAACCAAAAAATGAATTTTCAACAAATAAGTTTAATTTTCTACCGAGAATATGTATTTTGAACAAACTACATGAATTTTCAACAAAATATTTGAATTTCAACCAACAAAAAAGTTCAATTTTCAATCAACGGGTCTGATTTTCAAATAAAAAAATATTAAACCTAACATTTTTTTTTAATTTCCAAAGGAAAAATCGAATTTTTGAGCCAAATATACCAATTTTTCAGAAGATAGTTGCATTTTGTACAAAAGGTTCATTTTTAAATCAATAAAAATTAATTTTATACCAAAAAGATAAATTTTCGATCCCCAGTTACGAATTTTCTATCAAAAAAGATTTAAATTTAATCAAAAACAGTTGCATTTTCAACCAAGTAGTTGATTTTCAAAGAAAAGAAAGATGAATTTTCTACTAAGAAAGATGACTTATCTACCAAAAATATGATTTTTCAACCAAAGAGATAAATTTCAACAAAATGGTCTAATTTTTTAACCAAAAGACTCGACTTGCAAAGAAGCAGTTGCATTTTTAACCAAATAAATATATTAAAACCAAAAAAAAAAAGAATTCACGAGTGAGAAAGAAGACTTTTCTACCAAAAAGGATGACTTTTTAACAAAAAAGATCAATTTTCCATTCAGTAGAATGAATGTTCAACTAAACAGACAAATTAAAAAAAAAGTTATTTTTTAAAAAACAGTTGAATATTCAACAAAATGGTCAAATTTTTATCAAAAAAGTTGAACTTCAACCATAAGAGTTGCATTCCAAACAAATAATGAATTTTTTAGCCAAAAAGACAAATTTTCTAGAGGGCTGGTGAATTTTTGACATTAAGCTAATTTTTTCCCCAAAAGATGAATTTTCCACCAAACAGGATGAATTTCCAATCCAAAAAGAAGAATATCCAACAAAACAGTTGAATTTTCGACCAAAAATGATGCAGTTTAAAAAAAAAAATTTTTAATTTTCAATAAAATAAATAAAGTTTCAGCCAAATAGTAGAATTTTCAATCAAAAGAGATGAATTCTGCACCAAAAATATAATATAAGACTTTTCCACTGAACAGAGAAAAATTAGAATTGAATCGAAACAATATTGTTACAAATACGGATGATACAATATTTGCATGATCCAATAAAATTTAGCTTATCTTAAGCTTATTCCTTCTAGTACATTTTCTTGAGAAAAAAAAATTTTTCTTAGATTCAAAAAATATTGTGTCGACCATATTCGTAACGATATTTTCTTTATTTAATATTAATTTTGTTTGAAAGTCATTTTTTCCGTAGAAATATCTTCTTTCTTGTTCAAAAATTCAACAACTTGGTTGAAAATGCAACTGTTTTTCGTTGAATTTTAATCTTATGTGGTTGAAAATTTCACTGTTTTGTTGAAGATTAGTTCCGTTAGATACAAAATCCGTCATTTGGGTATAAATATTCATCTTCTTGGTATACAATTAATTTTTATTGGTTTAAAAATAAACTTTTTACATAAAATTCAACTGTATTCTGAAAAATTGGCATATTTTACTTGAAAATTCGATTTTCTTGTTTGGAAATTCAAAACAGTTTTTTGTTGAAGTCTGTCATTTTTGATTTTAAAATTAGACTATATGGTGGAAAATTCAATTTTTTTGTTATAAATTCATAATTTTTTGTCCAAAATGCCACTGTTTTGTTGAATTTGTTGTCCTTGCAGATAGAATATTTGTTCTTTTGGATACAAAATTCATCTTCATTGCTAGTAAAATCATCTTCCTGAGCTGAAAATTTATTTTTTGTGGCTTAAACTCAACTATTTGTTTAAAAATTCATCTATTTTTGTTGGAAGTTTGATATTGTTTATTTGAAAATTCGACCCTTTGGTTGAAAATCCATCTTTTTAGGTGGAAAATTCAACTATTTGTTTAAATTCAACTATTTTGTTAAAAATTCACGTAGTTTGTTGAAACTTCATCTTTTTAGTAGGGAATTAAACTTCTATGTTGAAAATTCATTTTTTCATTTGAAATTAATTTTTTTGCAAACATTAATATTTTTGGGATTAAAATTGTACTATTCTGTAGAAAATTCATCTTCTTGGTACAAATTTTTTTTTTGTATTCAAAATAAAAATAGTTTTTGTTCGAAATATCAACTATAACATTTTTTCTTGATAATTCATATTTCTTGGTATAAATGAAAACAATTTTGTATATAATTTTTCGCTTTGAGTTGAAAATTCAAGTATTTGGTTGAGAATTCATGTATTTTGTCTTAAATTCATAAGAAATAACTTTAAAAACAAAAGTAGATGAATTTTCTTTTTGGGTTCCAACAGTTTGCATCCAATCAAAGAAAAATAAGGAAAAAGAAAAGTACCTAAAACACAGAGAAAAATGAGTAGTTTCTTCTGAAATCATTAGTAATGTCTCACGATCATTTTAAGAAAAAAAGCCCCTGTAGGAAATGTTGAATAAACCTAATTTTTAATTTTATTATTTTATTTTCAGATTACTATAAATATTTTCTTGAAATCAACTCCAAAACGGTGCTTTTGTAGCTTAAACTCTGTAATTCGGCATTAAAAGAAGTATTTAAACGTTAAGTGTCTTTGGACATCCCGGATATATGAAAAATGTTTAAAAAGTTTAAAAAGTGGCATTCCTTTCGGTTTTTAAAATAATTATTTACTTCAGAGCATGATTCTTTGAATTCGTTTCAACAAAAATTGAAGTGCATTAGATTTTCCGTTAAAGGACAAAAAAATGTATATGATCTAGTTTGGAAGATACAGCCTTCGGAACTCACAATTTTCTGAAAAATTGGTCCAAAAATAATTTAGGTTTGGTTTTGGTGAAATAAGATTTTTCTTGTGCACTGCAGATAAAAATATTCCGGATATGGGGTTTTTAGATTTTTATTTTATTTCATGAACTTTTATTGTTATAGGAACATCTTTTATCGCAAATTTTAGTAGAAAACGGGCTGTTTGAAAACAAAGTTTTTAACTTACTTACAGAATAGTAGAAATTTTTCAACACGTTTTAATAATTTTCCTTTAGTTTGTTATTATGGATTCTAAGTGGCATATTGAATGCCCAAAGATGCTTAACGTTTGAATAATTTTTTTCGATGGCAAAATACAAAGATAAAGCTAAGGAAGGTCCGATTTGATGTTATTTTTACAAAAATATACATAATGACCTGAAAATAAGAATAAATAAATAAAAAATAGTCATTAGTGTCTTCTATCAGTATATGCTTTCATATGTTGATATTGTTTAACGACCCTGGAAAAATTAATATTTTACAAATATATTATTATTCAACTAGAAGAATTAATTTCTTGAAAAGAAAACAAAGGATCATATCGAATGAAAAAAGAACAAAAATACCTTTACAGAATCTTGAAGATAGTTGAGAAAGAATGATAAATTATTAATATTCATTGCTGTAAACATGTTTCCAAAAACAGAAATGTTTATAAATCAAAAAACATACCCTGAAAAGGTAGGTTCAATTAATTCTTCAGGAAAAAACCTGGATTATTCAAAAATTGCATGAAAAAAATTCAGATAAATAAGTATGTCAGGATGACATTCTGGCTAACAATTTATTATCATTAATTTCATTTTTAGGTAGTTATTAGAGACATACACATGTCATTCATGAATTATACAATATAAAAGTTTGTTAAGGTTAATTGTAAAATGATTTGATGAGTAACAAATCAATCCTTTTCTTCGACCGACGATGTTTAGGAATTTTGAATTGTAAATTCTTTATGTCTTACGGACCACATAAAATGAAATAAAAATTGAACCAAGAACATTTTTCCAACTCAGAATTTATTAACTAAAAAACTCCTTTCTCCATCCTTTATGTATGTTTCGGTACAATTGCATACCTATTTCAAAAGGGTTTTAAAACCCTGATACAATAATATTTTAAATTAGCAATATTAAACGGAAAAATTAAGAATAAAAGGAATAATTTAATAAATTCCATAAATTAATGTCAATTTTGAAGACTCAAGTCAAAATTTGAGTAAAAAATTTAGAAAACATTAAAATTGTTATAGAAGTCTAAAAAAAATTGAGGAAACTTCACTTAATTGAAAAACTGCATTTTGAAAAACAGAAAAAGAGATCTTTATAATGGTTAGGAAGGTCGAACAGAAATTGACAATATGAGGAAACGCGCAAAACTTAATTTGAATTGAAATGTGAGAAAAAAAAATATTTCAACTAAAGAAAAATTATATGTGAAAGATATTTTAAAAAACATTGATATACCGAAAAGTCATTCAACAGTTTCTTTAGATGAAGTGTCCATGTTTGATATCCCACTAGATCTTGCTTTAGATTGCATTGAAGAAAAACTTTATTTAAATCATGACTTAACAAAAATAACAAAACATAAATCATTAATTGCTACCAGAACGTTTTTTAATGGTATTGTTTTCTCCTTCAATAATAAATTTTATAAACAAATTTCGGGTTGCCCTATGCGTTCATCATTATCCCCGGTTGTTTCTGATTTAGTTTTACAAGATGTTGAAAAAAGCTATAAAATTATTAGATTTCACACCTATTTTATACAGAAGGTATGTCGACGGCATTTCAGCTATTGTTCCTACTGACAAGATTGAAGCTTTCTTGAATGTGTTCAATAGCATTGAATATTGTATTAATTTTACTCATGAAATGAGATTATTAACGTTTTTGACTATCTTGATCTACGAATCATTAAAACGCAGAATGGTGATTTACTAACCAACTTGTATAAGAAAACCTTCTTGGTCTGGCAGATATTTAAACTATAATTTTTATAATTCATTTGGTCTTAAAATTGGTCTAATTAAAGGTTTAGTAGATATATGTGTTAAATTAAATGGCATACAATACAGAAAAGAAAATTTAAATTAATTAAAAACAACCTCAATACATAATATCTATCCGCTTAATTTTGTTAATGACATTATTACAGATGGTATTCATAAGATTGACAATAATATATAAGGAAAAATAATAAATGGGTGACACAATACATTCAAATTAAATGCTACTTTGCCTTACATCCAGGGTTCATCTGAACGGTTCAGGAGTTCAATTAAAAACTTTAATATATATATTTGTTATTTTTGATTAATAGATGGTAGCGCGATGTTATGCGTCTGAGTAAATGATTACTGAAAAATAACGTAAAAAGTAAAAAATGACATACTTCAGACCAAATAAAAAAGACATTAATGATGTTAAGAAGATCCTTTAATAATTCTATGTTTTGAGAGACAAATGCTCTTCTCATCAGGAACAGGGATCAAAGTCAATTATCAGTCCTTAGAAAAAATTGAAAAAAAAAAATGTCGAAGCAGATAAAAAATGTTGTTCATGCTCTTATTTTTCATCTCAAGTGTTCTGTGAAGAAAATAATGAAATTGTTAAAGACGAGAAAGAAAAAAGCTATTTTTAATACATAACGAAACATATACGATACAAAAATGCGATTGAGAGAGATTAAAAAAATTGTAATTATTTACCTGTAGTTTTGATATTTCAATTGTTGATATAATGAAAAGTAATAAGGTCCAGTATCACGGACACATTAAAAATTCTTCGAAAAAATATATCAAATATATCGGGTTCCTTAAATTTTAGTTACTAAAATTATACAACAATGATGAAATGATGATAAGAATATGCTTAAGGAAAAAACATTTGATCTTAAATTAAAGAATCTTGTATTGCGTTGTATAATGGATTGAAATTATTTAGATCAGTTAATACATTTAAACAATTATCACCCTCATTCTTAATAAAAAACATTTCAGCTACAAGTCTTTTAAACTAATTCGGTTCATGGTGTAAAACCAATACATGTTCCCAGTCAAATTGATGAACAGTTTGGGCCTGATGTTTTGCAATAACTTTATGATTCTTAGGATTGTGTCTAATATTATCGTGATGTTTTTTAGTACTAGTGGAAAGTAATCTACCAATCTCACCTACGTAACATTGATCACAATTTAAACAAAACATTTTATATACCACATTACTAAGCTGAAAAATGTTAAGGGAATCTTTAACTAGTTTTATGAATTCATCAAGTTCAGAATCAATCTTAAATTTTGTGTCAATGTTAAATTCACTCGAAATTCTCTTAACTTCAAGAGACAAACTACCATGAAAAGTTATAGAAACAATAGGTTTAAAATCTAAATTATCATCCAGATGTGAATTAATTTTTTGTGGTAAGAGATCTCTAAGGTTTTTTACTTTATCATCAATGTGTGTTTGAACAAACTTTTTTGGATAATTATTAAGAAACAAAATATTTTTTATAAAATCAATATTGAAGTTATGAAAAGATTCATGTAATAATTTGAACGATGTGTCTACGAGATTTTTTATAATGGCTATTTTAAAGCTGAATAGGATGTTTAGAAAAAAAGGAAATATATCTGCCTGAATAAGTATCTTTTCTGTACCATAACGTGATAATGGTGCCATCATTGGTTTTAATAACTTCAACGTTTAAGAAGGAAATTGAATGGACAGTTTCTATTGCATATGTAAATTTAAGCCTCGGATGGGAAAAATTAAATTGGTGTAAAACATAATCTAATTTATTCTTAGGTAAAATGATAAAAGTGTCATCGACATAAAGAAATTATGGGTGAATGGTAAAATCAAAAGTTTTCATAACTATTGACTCTAAATCTTATATAACACGGTCAGCTAAAACAGAAAAAATGGAAGAACCAATTGGAGTCTCATATACTTGTCGGTAAAAATTATTATTAAATTGAAAAAGTGATTCATTAAAAACTTTATTCCATTTTCAAATTCAGTCAAAGGTAAACCTGTAAAATTTTAAATGTAAATCCATCTACTTTAAATGCTGTTCATCACTAAATCAATGTCAATATTAGTGAATAAACATGATACATCCAATGAAACCATAATATGATCAGGAGGAACTGTTCTTTTAACTACAACGTTTTTAAACTCACCAGAATTTTTAACTTGTCTTTTCGGTACCAATGAAGCTGCTTTAAGAGTATTATTAAATATCTCAGCCATTTTGTAAGTGGGAGTAATAATTAAGAAAAAAACAGGTCATAATGGACAATTTGGTTTGTGAATTTTAGGTAAAGCATATATTCCAGGGATGCTAGTGTCATGAGTTAGTATATCACGACTTAATATATTTTCATCTAAATAACCACTGATTCGCCGTGAGTTCAAGTATTCAAAAATTTTCTTTTTTTAGTTCTTATTCTGGATTTTCATCTAATTTCTCATATGTTATGACATCATTTATTAAATTATGCATTTTTTTATCATACGTTTCTTTATTAAGAACAGCAAAGATGTTACCTTTGTCTGCATGTGTAATTAAAAGTTGTTTATTAGATTTAATAAAACATTGTGTTTTTTTGATACTTTGTCAAAAAAACCTATCAGACTGTGTAATTTCATTATTCTGTAAAAAATATTGTGCCGAATCAAGAACTCTGTGCTAAAGCATATCCTGATCATCTACATTTTGAGCCAATCTAATATTAGACTCAACATCTTCAACTATATCAAAAACTATATTGCGTTTATTAGTTAGAAAGGATGAACTAAATTTATATCCTAATCTCAGAACATCATTAACTTCATCTGGAATTTTTTTATTACTTAAATTAATTATCCAAGGATCATTATGACCTGGATTGATTATGTCTTTGTGTTTAATAATGTTTAATGGTTCATGAAAGCTACTATTAGAAAGTAAATTTTGAAATTTTTTATTTATTCGTTGTGTGTGTTGAAAATTCTTCTCATTATTATCAAGTTGATTTTCTAAAATTTTACTAGAGATATTACATTGTAGAGAGTTTCTTAATTTAATCTTAACATTATTGAAATTCTTAGTTAAAAACTCTAAAAGAGTATTTAAATTCTTTATCTCATAATTCAATAAACGACTTTGTAAGGAGAATAACATGAAATTAACATGATTTTTGGAACGATTACTAAAAAACTATAAGTTTTTTCAATTTTTGGTAGCATTATTTATATTTTCAGATATTAAACTATGATTGCGAAAATTGACTGAAAAAGTTTCTCTGGCTGTAATATTATAAATTGTTTTGTTTAAATTGATAAGCTTTTTCACATCTATAAAAGAGTCAGGATATTGAGTTTTACTTTCGTTGAGAAACACGATATATAAGTAATGAGATAATGTAATAATAAAAAAAAAAGAAGTGAAAAAGACTTACAAATTGACGATGGATTACAATAATATATTATGTCAAAAAAGTAAATTCTTATTAAAAGATCGTAGTGCGATGTTATGCCTCTGAGTAAATAATTACTTGAAAATAACATAAGAGTAAAAAATGACATACTTCAGACCAAATAAAAAATATTATTTAATTATTAGTTATAATTATTACTTCAACTATTACATTAATTAAATAATATTAATGTTTATTTTTAAAACACAAATACTCTAGATAATTATTTGTTAAAGAAGAAAGGTAGTGACTCGATTGAAAATTTATCTGGCGTTATTTATCCGAATAAACGTAAATGTTACAATAAAGTCTATATAGGTGAAACTGGCCTAAGATTAAATACTAGAATTGCTGAACACAAAAGAGATTGTCAAGTTGAGAATTTTAACACAAGTTCGTCACAACATTCATGGAAATTTAGTCATTATTTTGATTTTGTTTTTGAAAATATATAAATATTAGCTACTGAAAGAAATACTTATCCACGAAATATTATTGGGTCCATTTTTATAAACAAATTTTGCAATATTTATGTTAACTTACATCCTGCAATTCGAAATATTTATAAAATTTATCATAGTATTATAAAACAATGTCAATTTTTTTTTTTTAAATAATCTTTTTTCTCACATTCAAATTCAGCTTCGCGCGTTTCCTCGTCAGTGTTTTCAATGATTGTAAAGATCTCTTTTTCCGTTTTTTAAGATGCAGTTTTTATAGTGAGTGAAGCTTCTTCAATTTTTTTGAAACTTCTACAACAATTTCAATGTTTTCTGAATTTCTGACTGAAATTTTGAATTTCATTTTTCAAAATTGACATTGGTTTTCCATGTTCCTTTTCGATGTTTTGTTTAACTCTTCGAAATTAATCTTATCTCAGGTATAAATTTACAATTATTTATGAAATTATTCTTTTATTTTCAATTTTTCTGTTTAATATTGCTAATTTTAAATATTATTGTATGTAGGTTTTGGAACCCGTTTGTAAAAAGTACGCAATTGTACCAAAATGTACGTAAAGGATGGAGAAAGGAGTTTTTTAATTTATAAATTGTGAGCTGAAAAAAATGCTTTTGGCATAATTTTTATTTAATTTGATGTGAGCCGTAAGACATAAAACATTTGCAATTTGAATATAAATTAAGATTGAAAAGAAATCCATTTTAACATGGATGATTTTTCCAGAATAAGCAACAAATTGATTCACAATTTGAAAATAAACTTCCCAAAAACCTCACTTTTCGGCTCATTAGAGACAAGAATAGCACAATGAAAAAAGAGGGAGAAAAAGGGAAAAAGTCAACCAAAAACCAACCTCTCACATTTCCTTTCTCCGTCCTTTTTTATTTTTTCGATACGAAATACTTGATTTTATTTTTGAAGCGGCAATTCTTTATGTTTCATATATCGAGCATCATGAAAACTTGTTTTCAGATCCCTGAATTTTACTAACTTTTGTACCAAAAATACAAAATGGTTTGGGAACGTTCAAACGATTCAGTGACGAGATAAAACATACTACTGATCATCAGAAACAGTAGTTTTGGCAACGCAAAATTGAAACTAAAAAGAAAGAAATGTATTGAAAAAATCGGAATCTGATTTAGTTGTTTCTAGGAAATTTAGTTTATATTTACTATTTTTCTGTTTTAATGATGAGAAAAAGAATTGAGTTGTACATTGCTAGCAACCCAGTGGGCACAAATGTCCAGGAACGTTATTAGAACGTTCTAAAAACGTCCTAAGTCAGTCCAAATAACGTTCCTAGAACATGCAATGTTCCAGAGACGTTTTAAGGACGTATTTGGATCATACAACGTTTTCAGAACATTATTTGGTCTGACTTAGGACAGTTTTTGAAACGTTCAAATAACGTCTTTTGTCTTGTGCGTCCAAGAAACTTTTTTAGGACATTCCAATTACGTTCTTAAATTTCGTGCCCACTGGGAATTGTACGTCGCAGTTCATGAGGATTCCTTTATCACTCAGATGGAAACTTCACAAATTCCAGACAGAATTTAAAAAAATGTTTTCCAAAAGGTTATAGAATGATATTTACATTCTCTAGAACATTAGATGGAAATTTGAATGGATTGTTTTATTTGTTTTGGGTAAGCATCTGGCTGTATCTTATTCATCTGATATTTAATATACTTCGTTATTTTGGTAAGAAACATTTCAGCTTGCTTGCACAAATGATTTTTGATACAAAGTAAAAATTTCGAAAAAATATTTATTTTTAAATTTATCTGTTTTTAAGGTTATATAAATATAATTTTCCTAAGATTCTTGAGAAGATTCAAAAAGATTTTTGAAGGTTTCAGAGATTTCAAATAAAATTGTCAACAAAAATATTATTTTTCAACCAAATAGTTGAATTTTTAACCAAAAAAGATAAATTATTAACGAAAAATGTAATACATAGTTCATATTTCGACTAAAGTTTTTTTCATTTTCAATCAAAAGATTAATTTCCAACCAGTAGAATTTTAAATCAAAAAAGATTCAATGTTTTCCAACAGAAATGAATTTTCTAGAAAAAATTTTAATTTTTTAAACCGAAAATATAACTCAGTTTTTTTCCAAGATCAATCAGACCCCTGGTTTTTTAATATTTCTAATCTGATTATTTCACACAAAGTTATTGGCATTTTGAGATTAGGTGATGGTTTTATCAGCAAATTTGCGGAACAAATTATATTCAATTACTTGAAATCAGAGGTAATTAATTATTTGGGAAACAAACAAAATTTAAAATACTAAGGTTTGATTTTTTTATAACGGTGTAACCTGAAAATCGGAAAGAAAATAGAAAATGTTGGAGTCTACTTTGCTAGATAATGTGTATAAGAGACAGCTATAATAATGGTATATTAAATTGGAATAGTTACATTTTTAGTTTGAAAATAATAATTTTCAACCAAATGAAAAACTAATTTTCAAAAACATACTTACATTTTTAAACAAAGTGATGAATTTCCAACTAAAAGCATGCATTTTTAACTCAAATAGTTTATTTTTAAACCAAAAAGATGAATTTGCAACTAAAATTATGAATCTTCAACTGGAATAGTTGAATTTTCAACAAAAAATGTTATTTTCAACCAATAAGCTTAATTTTTACAAAAAAATATGAATTTTCAACTACAAAAGATCATTTTTCAACCAAAAATTTAATAGTTACAAAAATTAATGTTCTGCCAAAGAGATGAATTTTCAACTAAAATGATGGAATATTAAATTGGAAGTTACATTTTCAGTTTTGAAATAATACTTTTGAACCAAATAAAAACTAATGTTCAAAAACATAGTTGCATTTTTAAACAAAGTGTTGAATATTAAACCAAAAAGATGAATCTATAACTGGAATAGTTTAATTTTTAACAAAAGATCTTATTTTCAACCAATAAGATTCATTTCTGCCAAAAAAGATGAAATTTCATGTGAAGAAGATAATTTTTTAATGAAGAATTGACTAGTTAAATTTTTAGTTAAAAAAATTAACGTTCTGCCAAAGGGACGAATTTTTAACTACAATGAGGGAATATTAAATTGGAATAGTTCCATTTTCAGTTTTGAAATAATAATTCCCAACGTAAAAAAAAACTAATTTTCAAAAACATAGTTACATTTTCAAACAAAGTGTCAAATTTTATACTAAAAAGACAAATCTTTAACTAGAATAGTTGAATTTTTCTCAAAAAATCTTATTTTCAAACAAAAAGATTAATTTCTACTAAAAAAAGACGAATTTTCAGCTAAAAAAGATAATTTTTCAACAAAAAATTGAATATTTAAATTTTTATTTAACAAAAAATGAAAGTTCAACCAAAGAGATGAATTTCTAACTAAAATGATAGAATCTACAATAGTTACATTTTCAGTTTCAAAAAATTTATTTTCAACAACAAAAAACACAAATTTTCAACAACAAAAAACACAAATTTTCAACAAAATAGTTCAAGTTTCAATGGAATAGTTAAATTTTCAGTAAAAGAAAAAAATTGTCAGCCACAGAAAAATCGAATTTTCAACAAAAAAGTTCATTTTTCAACCAGAGATGAATTTTCAATTGAAATGATAAATCTTCAACAACAAAAAAATTAATTTTTAACAAAAGAGTTTAACTTTGAACCAAGTAATTAAATTTTAATTTTCAAGAAGATGAATTCTGAACGAAAAATGTAGTAGTTGATATTTCATCCACAAAATATCTCAATTTTTAATTAAAAATAGTTGAACGAGTTGAGTTTGCAACTAAGAAAGATTTTTCAGTCAAGAGATAGAAAAAAATGTCTACCAAAAAGAATGAATTTTCAACAAAATACACCACTAAAAACGATCAATTTTCAACCAAAAATAGAATAGTTAAATTTTCCGTTAAACAAATTTATTTGAAATAAAAAAAAACGAATTTCCAACAAAATAGTTAAATAAAGTAATATAAAGCTACCTGTACAAATTAAGAATCATTGTTATTTAATTTTATATTACAATTAAAAAAAGGAAATAAGCACACTCTCGAAAAAATTCCCTGACTTAAAAAAAAATTCCTTCACATTTCCAGGGTTTTCCAGGTATATCAAAATTCCCTGACAATTCCAGGTTTCCTAGGTAGGGTAATTCCCCGTAATTCTACAAAAACCGAATAAAATTCCGTGAAACATCTTGAATTCTGTAATATCTTTCAAAATTCGAAGTTCGAAATCCTCTGGAATCACGTAAAATCCCATAAAATCTGATAAAACCCCCTTGAAATATTTCAAAATACCCTAAAAGCTTTGAAATAGCTTGAAATCTTTCAAATATTTGAAATCCACTGAAATTCTTGAATTATGATGAAATCCCTGGAAAAATCTCCAATTGTTTTTTTTTGCAATTACTTAAAATTTATAGAAATTTCTTATGAGAACCTTATATTTATTATATACATATATTATAAAAAATATATATTATATATATATTTCGAAATCCTGTGAATCCTTCAAATATTGTAAAATTCCTTGGAATACCTTGAAATTTTGTAAATACCGTAAAAATTCCTTTAAACCTTTTATATCTTATCAAATCATTATTTTTTAGTTCATTAGACATTTTTAAATGTCTTGAAATTTTCTATCATCCTGCGAAATTCTTTAAAAGCTCATGAAATTTCTCGGAATATTTTAAAATACACTAAATTCTTTAAAATCCTCAACAAATTTTTAAACCACTGAAATCTGATGAAAACCGTAGAATTCTTTTTAAGTCCGTACTTCTTGAAATCTTTAACATCTTTTAAAATTCATTAAAAAATGTTTAAATCTTCGCAATCCTCTGAGACCCCATAAAATCACATGAAGATCGTAGAAATCCCTTAGAATTTTATCCGATTTCATTTACTCCTAAAAGTTCTCTATTAATTCTTTGAAATTTCCTGAAATCACTTGAAATCTTTAAAATTCTTTGATATCCCTTGATATTTTTTGAATCTTGAAATTTCTCGGAATCTTGTAAAATTTCCTAAAGTATTTCAAATCCTCTAAAATGTTTTAACACTTGAAAGTCCTTGAAGATCTTATAAAACGTGTAGGCCTCGTACAACCCTACAAATCCCTTGAAATAATTTGAAATACCGTTAATGGTCTTAAAAGTTGTAATATATCTTATAATTTCTTTAAAAACTTGGAAATCCTCTGAAATCAGATGAAACGTTCTGAAAACTCTTAAAATATCTTGAAATCTTTCAAATTCTCTGAAATCCCTTAGGATCTTTTAAAATACTCTAAAAGCTTTCAAACCCTATAAAAGTAGCGAAGGAGTTTGAAAATATGTTGCAAAGCAAAGTGAAAAAATAGCTGCATCAGCAAGCGTTTTAGAAAATAGTAGCATTAGTGTAATTTTTTCAAAATAATAGCAAAACAGTTGCATCGTTAAAAAAAGTGTCAAAAAATGTTAATAGTGGGATGAGTCCGAGGCCTGAAAATAGAATAATTCTAGCCTATTCATAATAAAATTTACACGACCAAAATTACTCATTTTAGACTTTATTCTCACTTTCAACAAGCGAAAATTCGTTAATAAATAACACTCTTATAAAACGTTTGTGAAAAACTGCTGCGAAATACTTCGATGTGCAATAAATTTATTTTCAAACTTGATTTACGAAGGACACTTACTTGAACCGAGAACTGCAATTCATGATTAATATGAAAGTTGCGATTTCGAGAGAACATTTTTTGTACGACGATCAATTAATCTAAACGTTAACACTTTGCTTTGTTTTGAATTGGTAGAAATAGTTTGAACTCGGCTGGCAACTCGTCTTCCGAATATAGCCTATCCGAGAAATAGACTCTACGTATCCTGCAATTTGCGTGAATTTGAACTCTCAAAGTCTCTACATAATTTGTACCGTATGCGCGACGAGTGAAATCTGCAAGGTTGAACTGAATTTGATTCCAGCCGTCGTCCAGTCTCATTGGCATTGTGCAGATAAAAGGTTTTACCCTCGTTGTGGATTGGTAATTACTGGCACGAAATCTTCGCCGGACGTTCTTGTCGTCTATCACCTGAAAAAATTAGGCATTGCTAATTAGTTAGAAAACTTTTTCAAAGTGGGCTTGTAATATTCAGGGTGTCTAGTCAAATCCAGAAAAAAAATTCTGTTACAATTCTAGGGGTTTTCCAGGCATCTCTAGATATTTCCGGGTATAATTTTTCTTAATAAGGAGATATTCAAATATTAAGTATCCTATTTGTTTAAAGCAATTCTGATCATAAGCCTCCTACAACCCTTCAAATAATAGAGGAATAAATTCTTTTAAGTAAAATTGCATTTTCTACCAAAAGAGATGATATTTCAACAAAAGAGTTGAATTTTACAACAACAAAAAGTTCAACCAAACAGTTGCATTTACAAACAAATAGCTGAATCTTTAGAAAAAGAGATGATTGTTCAAACCAAAGACAAATTTTCAACAAGAGTTGAATTTTCAACCAAGAAAATTAATTTTCTATCAAAAAACGAATTTTCAACCTAATACTTGAATTTTCTATTAAAAAAGATCAATGTACAACCAAAAATTAAATAGTTAAATTTCCAGTTAAAAAGTTAATTTTCATTTATAAAAACGAATTTTCAACAAAATAGTTAAGTTTTCAACCAAGGAGATGAATCTTCAGCTCAAAATGAATTTTTAACAAAGTACATAGTTCAACTTTCAACCAAGTAGGTAGTTGCATTTTCAACTAGTAAAGATTAATTCTCTACGAAAAATGTAACAGTGGAATCCTCAACCAAACGACATCAATTTCCCACCAGTAGCATTTTTAACCTAAAGAAATGAATTTTCAAACCAAAAAGACAAACTTGCAACTAAGAAAGATTTTTCAGTGAAGAAAGAAAAAAATTTCAAACAAGTTAGGAATTTTTCAAGCTAAAAAGGCGAATTTTCTACAAAACAGATGAATTTTTAACCCTAAAATATGAATTTGCAACAAAAAAGTTAATTTTCAACAAAATAGTTAACATTTCCACAAAAGAGATGAATCTTCAAGCACAAAAATTAATTTTTCATTAAGAAGTTTAACTTGTAACAAATTGGTTGAATTTTCAACCAAAAAAGACGAGTTGTTACTAAGATAGTTTGATTTTCAACAAAATAAATAAATTTTTAATCTCAAGCGATGAATTATGAACCAAAAATATAATACCAGATTTTTCAATTGAAAAGAATTAACCTTCAACCAAAAAAGAATTCCCAAAGAAAAATATAGTAGTTCATATTTCAAACAAAAAATATTTTAATTTAAAAACAAAAAAAAAGCTAAATTCAGCCAAAAAAGACGAAATTTCAACAAAATATTTGCATCCTCGACAAAAACAGATAATTTTTCAAACCGAAAAAAATAGAAATTTTCAACAAAAGAGCTACATTTTCAACCAAAAAGATGAATTTTCAGCTAAAATGGTAAATATTCAACCAAACAAATGAATTTCGAACAAAGTAGGTCAACTTTCAATCGAACATTTTTTTTTTTAAATTGGTCAATTTTCAACAAAATAATTAAATTTGTAACCCAAAGACATAGATCAATTCTGAACAAAAACTATTATAATAGAGTTTTCAATAAAAAATACTTAACTTTTAACAAAAAAATTTACTTTTATACCAAAAAGATGAATTTTTAATCCAAAAATGACGAATTTTCTATCCAAATCAAAATTTTGCGACATACTTTTTTTAAATATAATGACAGCCAATCTTATAGTTTTGTTGTTAAATAAATATATTGTTTTTGGTCAAATTAGAATTCAATTTTACTTATGTCAAAAAGGGCTCGATGACACTTTTTTTAAATATTTAAAACTTTTGAAAACTATTCAAAAATAAGAAATAATTAAGAAAATTCGAGTGTATAAATGCTTTAATAAACCGAATGACGGAAACCCATCTTCTGCTACACAAAAACCTCCATCAAATTAATTTTCAACAAAACAAAAAAACGAATTTTCAGCAAAATAGTTAAATTTTCAGCAAAATAGTTACATTTTCATCCAAAGAAAATCTTTTTAACTAAAACGATGAATCTTTAAGCAAAAGAATGAATTTTCAACCAAAAAGATTAATTTTCTACAACAACAAAAAACAAATCTTCAACAAAGTACATGCATTTTCAACTAAAAAAGATCAATTTTCAACCCAAAATAGAATGTTAAATTTACAATTAAAAAATAAATTTTCGACCAAAAAAGAAGAATTTTCAACAAACTAGTTGAATCCTCAACCAAAACAGATTCATTTTCAATCAAACAGTTGAATTTTTAATAAAAAAGTAATACATTTCTACGATAAGAGATGAAGTTTTCAATGACAAAGACGATTTTTCTACGAAACTGTTGAATTTTCAAACAAAAAATATGAATTTGCAATACAAGAGAATAAATTTTCTTTTATGAACATTCTATATTACAAATAAGAATTATAATTTTTTACAAAAAATCCCAGTTTTAAAGTCTAAATTATAATTCTTTACGAAAATTCTTTGTTAGAAAGTGAGAATTATAATTCTTTACAAAAATTCCCAGTCTCAAAATCTTAATTATAATTATTTACGAAAATTCTTAATCAGAAAGTGAGAATTATAATTCTTTCTAAAAATTCGCCGTGTCAAAGTCTAAATTATGATTATTTTCGGAAATTATTTGTTAGAAAGTGAGAATTATAATTCTTTCCAAAAATTCCCCGTGTCAAAGTCTAAATTATCATTATTTTCGGAAATTCTTTGTGAGAAAGTGAATATTATCATTCCTTACAAAAATTCCTAGTCTCAAAGTCTAAATTATAATTCTTTACGAAAATTATTGCTTAGAAAGTGAAAATTATAATTCTTTACAAAAATTCCCAGTCTCAAAGTCTAAATAATAATTCTTTACAAAAGTTCTTTGTCAGAAAGTGAGAATTATAATTCTTTGTTAGAAACTGAGATTTATAATTCTTTACAAAAATTCCTAGTCTCAAAGTTTAAATTATATTTATTTACGAAAATTCTTTGTTAGAAAGTGAGAATTATAATTCTTAACAAAAACTCCCAGTCTCTTTACAAAAATTCTTCGTTAGAATGTGAGAATTATAATTCTTTAAAAAAATTCTTTGTTAAAAAATGAGAATTATAATTCTTTACAAAAATTCTTTGTTAGAAAATGAGAATTATAATTCTTTACAAAAATTCCCAGTCTCAAAGTTTAAATCATAATTCTTCACAGAAATTCTCTTTGTTAGAAAGTGAGAATTATAATTCTGTACGAAAATTCTTTGTTAGAAAGTGAGAATGATAATTATTTACAAAAATTCCCAGTCTCTTTACAAAAATCTTTGTTAGAATGTGAGAATTATAATTCTTTACAAAAATTCTTTGTTAAAAAGTGAGAATTATAATTCTTTAAAAAAATTCCCAGTCTCTTTACAAAAATTCTTTGTTAGAATGTGAGAATTATAATTCTTTCCAAAAATTCTTTGTTAAAAAGTGAGAATTATAATTCTTTACAAAAATTCCCAATCTCAAAGTTTAAATCATAATTCTTTGCAGAAATTCTCCTTGTTAGAAAGTGAGAATTATAATTCTTTACAAAAATTCTTCGCTAGAGAGTGAGAATTATAATTCTTTACAAAAATTCCCAATCTCAAAGTTTAAATCATAATTCTTTACAGAAATTCTTAGTTAGAAATTGAGAATTATAATTCTTTACAAAAATTCCCAGTCTCAAAGTTTAAATCATAATTCTTTACAGAAATTCTCTTTGTTGAAAAGCACAAATACAGTATCAATGTAGTACTATAAATTTACTTTTACAATTGATCTAAAAAAAATTATCTCACATTTCTGTTTACCAGGTGAGTATCGACACCCTGAATGTGTCTAAAAATATATAAAACACAATCCTGATTCTTTGTGAATCCATTAATGAAATGAAATAAATGTGGACAATAGAAACAAAATCGCGAATCCCAGGTTAGAATTTCACATGTAAATAGAAAGAAACCAGTAAAAAACCTTACCTGAACTTCGAATGTAAAATATTTCTTCAAATTTTTGATAATCATCACAAGAAAAGGTAGCTTGATGCCCAAAGTTTTTCTTGGATCAGCCGGGCAGGTAATATACGTTGTGCTGACATTGCTTCCAAGAATTTCCAGTACCAGACTCTGAATATCATTATCAGTAATTCTTTTTATATGTCCGTTTCTTACTTTTTTATCCCAAATTTGCAAAGGCTTACTGCCAATGCTGTAAAGTATGGATAAAAAACCACTTTGGAATGTATTCTTGAACATCGTTGTCTAACTTTTATTCACGTTTTGAGCTTTTACTTTAAACTTTGGGAGTATCTTCAACCACAGATGTTACGCAGCTTTATTATTTCACACTTTTATGTGAAGTTTTGAGCCTTTTTTCACCAGAAAACCGTGTTTAGATAAACATAACCTAAAACTTTGGGAATATCAAAAAGCACATAAATAAGATTAGGTCATGTTACTGGAAACCACGCGACAGGAAATAATGACTAGTTTCAATCGACTTGTATATTACACAAATTTGTACTTTTTTTGTGCATCATTACGATTATTACTAAAGTTTTCGAGAAGCAAAACAAATTATTACTTTCTGAAAATTAAAGGTTTGCGACTTTGCGTGTTTAATCGATGCCGCGCATATTTCAGACAGTGCTCCCAAAGCGGGCTCCTTGCACTACTGCGCATGCAACGCATAAGGCGTTTCATTGGCTGCCGTTCGCGCGCTTATTTGAAATGTTAAAAAATACAATTTTTTTTATTTATTATTAATAATTATATTTCAACATTTTTTAGTGGTACGTAGATGATTTTTAATATATTCTAAGCATTAGGTTGAAAAATAAAGTGAGTTTTCAGAAAATAAAAACTTCATGTTATGTAATGCAATCTTTTCTTATTTTTCAAATTATGTTTACTGATTTATGCTTTTGGAATTGTGCATATTAATTGAAATGGATATGTAAATTTTATTAATAATTTTATTTATAATGAATAACAAAATTGTATTTTTTAACATTTCAAATAAGCGCGCGAACGGCAGCCAATGAAGCTCCTTATGCATCGCATGCGCAGTAGCCCAAGGTGCCTGCGTTGGGTGCACTGATTTCAGGTTGGGTGGGAGAAATCCAAGATGTCTGCACGCCGAGGGCCAAACAATAATACCAATCGCACGAAACGAAACTATTTTTTTGAATAAATTGGAAAAATTGTTTTTTCACCTTAATAAGTGTATCAGAATATTTGTTTATTAAATAAAATAATAAAGGTGATGTCACAATTTGTTCTGATCAAAAGTAATAAATTTTTTAGGGAAAGCCCTTTTTTCGGAAAAAATCGCTTCGATATTAAAGCATACCTTTTACAAAAATTATGATAAAATTTGCTCGATATAAAATACCCACATTATTTAAAAAAATAATGAAAATTAAACAAAGGCATATAGCAGACGACAAATCTAACGACTGCGCGGGGAATTTAAAAATGAATGTAGAATAGGGTTGTCCAAATTTTTTCTCTCGAATTTTCATGCATGTCGCACGGAAATTTGTTCGAATCCACAAAAAAATATATATTTTTTTTTGAATGATATTTAGAAGTGGCGCAAGCCCCTTAAAGTTTAACACGTATTTCCCATAAGAAAAAAAGACGGTTTTATAAATTCTTTTCAGAATCGTCAATATTAGCTGAATCGAGTGGAAACTCAACATTTCTCTTCGCAATTAGCCTTAGAATACGAATAAAATACCACTTTTTAAACATCACCCCCACAAGTCTATTCTATAGTATCCCAAAAAAAAAACATAAATGAAAAAATAGGTTTTGCGAGTTTTTGGCGTTAATTATGATTTTGTATTGGTTTCTTAAATGCAAATTGTTTATAATACATAAAATACTATATTATAGTAATGATTAAATGTTTAAATACTTTGTTTAAATAATTTATTATTGTTTTTAGCAATTTTCTCTCAGAATAGAGATAGAAAGTCACGGTTTTTTCCAAAACTTGTTAATTTTTGTTTGATTTTCAATTAGAATGAGGTAATACTTAATTAAAGTTAAAAAAATTCATTGCTTAAACAATTTATTATTATTGTGAATAATATTCAATTTAAATAATGCTAGAAAGTTGCGTTTTTTAAAAATTAATATTAATATTTATTATTTAGTCCTGACTAAAAAGCCCAAGAAAAGCTCAAAATTTCAGAAAAACCGCAACTTTCTAGCACTTATCTGAGAGAAGATAGTTATGAACAATAATAATTTGTTTAAACAATTATTTTTGCTAAATTAAATGAATTATTAAGTCATTCCAAGTGAAAAGTGGACAAAAAGTTGAAAATTTTAGAAAAATGCGCAATTTATAGCATTATTCAAAGATAACATGATTAACAATGATAATAAATTCTTTAAACAATTATGTTTGTCAAAATTGATTAACTATTACCTCACTCTAATTGAAAATTGGAGAAAAAGTGGAAAATTTAAAAAAAAAACGTGACTTTCTATCTCTATTCTAAGAGAGAATTGCTAAAAACAATAACAAATTGTTAAAGAATTCATTTAAACATCTAATTACCAATATAAAGTAGTATTTTATGCATTACAAACAATTTGTATTTTAAAAAACCGCAAAAAAGCATAATTAACGCCAAAAACTATAAAAACTCGTTTTTTGACTTATTGTTATTTTTTGAGACCCTATAAAACAGACTTATGGGGGTGATATTTTAAAAGTAATATTTTATTGGTATTCTATGGCTAATTCTGAAGAGAAATGTTGAATTTTAACTCGATTTACCTGATATTGATGATTCTGAATAAAATTTGCAAACCCGGCTTTTTTCTTATGAGAAATACTTCATGTGGCTTGCACCACTTCTAAATATAATTTTGTTAAAAAAAAAAATGGATTTATTTTTGTGTGGATGCAAACAAATTTCCGGTCGATAAGCATACAAATTCGAAAAAAAAATTTCAATGCATTTTTGGACCATCATAATGTAGAATCTTACTATAAATTTTTTTTAAATACACAACGAAATTATTCATTCCAAGTTGAAATATATTGCATTTTCAACAAAATAGATTAATTAAAAAAAAAAAAAAAATGTAAACAAAGTAGACATTTTTTCAACCAAAGAGTTGCATTTTCAACAAACAAAAAACTCAACAGACTTTTCAATTTAAAAAAATAACTCAGCCAAAAAATATTACTTTTCAACAAATTACATAGATAAATTTTCAACAAAATAATTACATTTTCAACCAAATCATAAAATTATGAACTAAAAAGATGAACACTTAACCAAAAATAGTGGTAGACTTTTCAATTAAAAAGAATGAACTAATTAAGTAATCCTTATATACAATTGGCAAAGTTACACTTGTCTTTGCGAACGTTCAGTTCCTTGTTAATTAAATTAAAACTTTCATTTATATCACAAAGAATATAATTTTATGAAACTTAAAATAGTTTAAAAGTTAAAATTAGATGAAACATCTTATAAACGATATAATTAAAGATCAAACAGGTATGGTATCAAAACATAAATTTATTTTTGTTATATTTAAAAACAAAAATTCCTACAATGGCTTTTGAATTAAATGCCATCATCTACCTAAATTTTCTAAATAAGCCACAAAACACTTTGGAAGAATACGCACTGTTAATAATATGAATATAATTTTAAGATAGCACAATCCTAAAACTATCAACTCACGTTAAAATACATGTATCAGACATGTATTACTTTTCACAATTCTCGTCCTAGAGTATAAAAAATATTTAAGTACAATAGAGTATTTTACTGTAGTCTAGGATTTTTCTCGTTTATAGCGAGTGTTTAATTAACGTGCAGAATCCGATTCCATTGTTTACAAATAAAGCTTATTTCTGTTGTAAAAAGTATGCATGTCTTAATACAACTTGCTGACAGAAGAAAATTGCCCAAATAATAATTATTCGCCAGCAACATTTTAACGATAGAGCAATTAAAGAAAATTATTTTTCTCGCCTGTCATAAAACGGCTAGGCTTGTTCTTTTCGACAATGTATGCACATAAACTCGCCATTGTCAGTTATTTCTGCTCCGTCAACTGAAAAAAAAATCGAATTAAGTATATTTTCAACAAATCAACAAAATAATCGGCTAAACTTAAAACGAAAAATTACCTTTCATTTTGTTGACAACTTTTTCGCCTTCCTCTACAGTTTTATCTTTATTTTCTGTCTCATCTTTGCTGGTCTTTAGAACAGAATCTTTTTTTTTGCAAGACTGACATACTTTCTCCTCTTCTGATTCTTTCGAAGAATTCTGTTTCAAATTCTCACTTTTCAGATCGTTCTGAGAACTTTGAGTTTCACATTTCTCGTTTTTCCCATTCTGGAAAACAACTTCTGTTTTAGAATTCTTGTCGCTTTTTCCGTTCGGAGACTGAGAATCATCCGAAATTTCAGTAAACTTCCTTTTTTCTTTCTGAGGACTTCCACTGGATTTCAAAACCGCCTTGACTTTATCTTTCTGAGAAGAACCATTAGCTTTGGGGATTTCAATCACTTTTTCATTCCCAGGATTGATCTTATCCTCATTTTTACTATTAACTTTAGAGATGTTCTTGTTGCCCTTTCGAGAATTCTCCTTATTTTTCAAATCATCTTTTTGCAACTTCGTTTCAGAGCGCTTGACTTCAGGCTGATCTACGCTGGAATTGTACCTGTAATCGACAAAGTTTCTATTCAAGTTATTGCTCTTTTCCTCAGCGTCCATTTCATCCCACATATCTTTCAGAAGTTTTCTAACTTCGTCATCTGAAGCATCAGGATGCTCAGCCTTCCAAACATCTTTATTCAAATTATAATAGTCTTCAAAGTCCATCTCGTCTCTTCTACTTTTCTCTTTCTCTGACAATTTGGGTGTCTTTTTCCTAATATATTGGCGCTTCGGTACGTCCGCAACTTCTTTGACACTCTTATTTTGAGCTCTCGTACTCTTACGTCTGGATGCAACCGGGGTTTCTTTACTCAATTCTTCGCCAGGTGCGGAGACTGGTTCATTCACAGATTCAGTTTCTAATTTTGAGGTTGATTCAGAGTTTGATACAGATTTCCCTGCTTCATCTTTGCTCTCGACCTTTTTAAATCTTTTGGGCTGAAATAAAACGTTTTTTTGGTTATAGCCATCAGAAAATAATGTAGGGGGTTATTTCCCTTGAAGGTAATGACGCGGGGATAGAAGAAAATAAAATAAAAGGAAAATAAGATCAATTAATTACGCCAGGGGTTGGATTCTCGTTTGGAATCTTAGATCCTTTCACGGAGAGTTTCCTTTTCAATTTATTATTCGGAGTGTCAGCTGTTTCAACTGGAGGTGGTGCAATAGGCTCAAACATTGAAGCTCTTTCTTCGTTTGATAAGTGCATCAAACCCGAAGCTTCAGTAACTCCGGTTCCCCACTGCTTCTTAACGCCAAGTTTCGGACTGAATGCAGCAGCGTATTTCGGATCCTTTTTCTTTGTGTCGGGAGTTATGGATTTGGTGAGATTTTTGAAGTCTTCAAGACCAGAAAATGGTATCATGTAGTGCGACAAGACCCAGTTGTGACGACCACCATCACCAAAATATTGAACGTGGATCATTAGAGCTTGTGATCTGCCTTTGTCTAATTGAAAAAGAAAGAAAATTTATAATTAGAAAATATATAAATGTCAAAGGTTATGCCAAACTTCACAGCCAAAAATTCTCTCAAAGCAGGGAAAGGAGGATGTTTTATTTACAGAAATAGGAGAATAATGAGTAATTAAATTCTTTTAAATAACATTAATTTAGGTACCATATTCCTAATATTTTAAGTCGAAATGTATTACATTTTTAACCAAATAAGATGAAATTTTTACCAAATGAGATGAATGTTCAACCAAGATGAATATTCAACCAAATAGTTGACATTTCAAACAAAAAATGTATTTTTAACGAAACAGTTTCATTTACAAGCAAATAGTTGAACTTTGAAGCAAAATAGACGAACTTTCGACAAAAAGTTTAATTTTTAACCAAATAGTCAAGTTTTCAAACAAAAAAGATTTAACTTCAACCAAAAATAGTTCCATTTTCAACAAACACGAATCAATGAATTTTCAATCCAAAAGGACGAATCCAGTTGTAGGGCTAAGAAGAATGTCACATTTATGCGTATAACAAAACAGAGAAAAATTTAAGATTTATTAATGTAAAATTGTATTATTTAACCAAAGCTAGACGTATTTATCAGAAATAAAATTTTTATTTGACATGAGCAAAAGTTACTTTATTGTTAAATATCAATCAAAAGTTGTATTTTTACAACAGATGCAAATTACCATTTATAAATATTTTCATTGCATTATTTAAATTGAAATAATTATATTTGAAATCCAAAACTTACCGACAAACACTTTAAAATTCACACTGAAATTGACAATTTGAAAACGCTCGTCATTAATGACATTTTCGAAGCTTAAACATTGTGTAATTAATGTCATTTTTTGGTAAGAAAATAAAATTAAACAAATATTTAAAAAAATCCAAACTTAGCCGCATCGATTAACGAACGTTGTAATGTGAAAAAAATCTTGTTTGAAAAATATATTTTAAACAGTTTCAGTGACAACAATCATACATTATTTTATAAGGGTTAATCCACAAATTGCGTAAGACATACGTGAGATACATGAATTTTGATCCAAAAATGAAACAATTACATTTTCAGGTAAAATAATTAATTTTTAATTAAAGTGATTAGTCTTATGTTAGAAAAAATAAATTAATTCTCAACAAAAAGTGTAATAGTTGATATTTCCACTGAAAAATATTTAAATTTTCAATCAAAAACAGTAGAATTCAAACAAAAAATACTAGTTTTCAACAAATTAGTTGAATTCTAAACCAAAAAAGACCAATTTTCAAACCAAAAAGAGGAATTTTTAACAAAAGAGTTGAATTTTCAACCAAGAAAGATTTTTCGATCAATAAAGAAAAAAATCCCATCCAAAATGTTGAATCTTCAAGCCAAAAGACGAATTTCCGGCAAAACAGTTGATTTTTTAACCCAAAAATATGAATCTTCAACCCAAACAGGACGAGTGTTCAAGAAAATATGTGAATTTTTAACTAAAAAATATAAATTTTCGAGCAAAAATGGAATAGCTACATTTTCAGTTAAAAATTTCATTTTGAACAGAAAAAAAACAACAACAAAATAATACAATTTTCAAGCAAATAAATCAATTTTGAAATAAAATGATAAATCTTCAAATAAAAAAATTAATCTTGAATCAAAAAGTTGAATTTTCAACCCAAAAGGTTAATAAATAAATAATATATAATAAATATTATAACTATATACTAACTATATGCTAACTAATATAATATATAATAAATTTTCTACCAAAAAAGGCAAATTTTCAACAAAATAGGTGAATTTTCAACTAAAAGAGATTAATTTTCAATAGAAAATAGAATATTTCAATTCACAACAAGAAAACAAAATGTTTTCCACCAAACAGATGAATTTTCAACCAACAAGATTAAATTTCTATAAAAAAAATACATTTGCGACAAAAGGTGGAATAGTTAAATATTCAGTCTAAAACATTAATGTTCAATTTAAAAAATATATTTTTTAACCAAAGAAATGCCGCTTTAACCAAAAAGATAAATGTTTAACCAGCAAGATTAATTTTCTATCAGAAAAGATTAATTTTTAACAAAATACATGAACTTTGAACCAAATATTTGAATTCTGAAAGGAATTTGGAACCTAACAGTTAAATTTGCAACGAAACAGATGAATTGTTCGCCAAGAAGATTAATATTCTATAAGAAAAGATAAAGTTGCAGCAAAATACAGAAATTTTGAACCAAAAAGTTGAATTTTCAACTACAGAAAATAAACTTTCAATCAAACATGGAATACTTGAATGTTCAGTTAAAAAAATTATCTGCAAGAAATTTTAAACAAAATAGTTAAATTTTGACAAAAAAAGTATTTTTTCTAGACTAAAATGATAAATCATCAACCAAAAAAATGAATTTTGAACTAAGTAGTTCCACTTTCAACTAAGTAGTTGAATTTCGCAACAAAAAAGATTTTTCAGTAGTAGCAAATTTCAAATTTTTTCATTTCTCTTTGTAAGAGGTCTTGAAAAATGTGGAATATCTCAAAAGTATGAAGTTTCGAAGTGAAATTTTTTATATTACAGGATCAAGATGTAAAGAGAAGCGGAAATTTTTAATAGAACAAACCAAAATTAACCATTTGTTGTAAGTTTTGGTTTTCAAAAATAATGATTTAAATTTAATTAATGCAATATAAATATATTCGTGTCAAATATAAATTAAAATACAGTTGTATAAGTCTGGCTTGATTAAATAAAATGTTCCATAATAGATGTTGAATTTTTCTCAGCTTCATCACGCACATGAATGATATATTTTTCTTACTCTTGAATTTCACAAATAAAATGTTGATATAAAAAAAAAACAATTTAATACATTTATGTGACAAACATATCCAAAAAACGTGGTAAAAGGAATCTTATAGAAAAGTCGAATCAAATTCAAATAGTCGAAATAAATTCTACCTTGATGAATAGTTCACCCGGAAGTACCTTGAAAATGTATTTTTTATGGTTTTTAAATATTAAAAGTATTGCTACTTTAAAGAATTGCAAATAAGTAAAAATGGTGTCATTCATATTGAATTTACTAGAATTTTCTTTTTATAATTGAAGCCTCGACAGAAAAAACGTTGCATCAACAAAAATCTATTTTTCTGGAATCTTTATTCAAACTGTGAGTAGACGATGAAATAATACGTTAGATGGCATAATTTGTTCTGTGATCCAACGTAATTTCTGCCCAGGCTTCAATTAAAGAAATTTTTGTAAATCATATACAACGTTCTCAAATCATATAATAAGATTATCTGTAAAATCTATAACACATTTTGGAAAATGAATAGAGTTTTTTCGAAAGAAAGGGTAATTCGTGCACACATAGCACGCACAATGTTCTAGTTTTCTATACAAGAAGGCGAATATTTAAAAAAATAGTTAAATTTTATAGTAGAAAATGTAATAGTAGACTTTTTAATCAAAAGAATTAACTTTAAACCATTCTAAATGTATTTACAAATAAAAATGATGGCTTTTCTGCCGAAAGATGAATTTTAAATTCAAAAGGACGCATTTTCTACCAAAAAAAGTATCGCCAACAAAGCAGTTGAATTTCCAAAGAAGAAAAAATTACTTTCTATGAAAACAGTTGAATTATCAACAAAATAATTAATATTTTAACCAAATAGTTGAATTCTTTATTAAAATAAATGAATTCCAAACCAAACATACAATAGTAGATTTTTCATTTAAAAAGAATAAACTTTCAACCATTACAAATGAATTAACTTTCAGCCATAAAAGATGTATTTAGAACCAAAAAAGGTGAATTTTCTATCAAAAGATGAATTTTCAATTCAAAAGAACGAATCTTCTATAAAAAATGAATGTTCAACCAAACAGTTGAATTTCCAACCAACTAGTAGATTTTTTAATTAAAAGTGATGAATTCTGGACCAAAAAGACAACAGTAGACTTTTCAATAAAAAATAATTAACTTTCATCCATTAAAAATGAATTTACAACCGAAAACGATGAGGCTTATACCAAAAGATGAATTTCAAATTAAAAAGGACGAATATTCAACAAAACAGTTGACTTTCCGACCGAAAATATGACCTTTTAAGAAACCTAGAATTTCCAACAAAATAACTAGATTTTAAGCCAAGTAGTACAATTTTTAACCAAAAGAGATGAATTCTGAACAATAAGTATAAAAGTACACTTTTCAATTAAAAAGAATTAACTTTCAAACAAAAAAGATGACTTTTCTACCAAAAGATGAATTTTCAATCCAGAAATACGAATTTTCTATGCAAAAAGAAGAATAATCCACAAAACAGTTGAAATTTCAGAAAAATAATTAAATTCTTAACCAAATAGTAGAATTTTAAACTAAAAGACATGTAGTCTGAACCAAAAACATAGTAGTAGGTTGTTCAATAAAAAAAATAACTTTCATCCATCAAAAATGAATTTACAACCAAAAACGATGAATTTTCTACCAATAAATGAATCTCCAATTCAAAAGGACCAATATTCAACAAAACAGTTGAATTTTCAACCAAAAAAGATGAATTTTTATGAAAATAGTTGAATTTCCAACAAAATAATCAAAATTTTCAACCAAGTAGTAGAATTTTCAACCAAAACAGAAGAATTTTGAACCATAAGTATAATGGTACACTTTTCAATTAAAAAGAATTAACTTTCAAGCGAAAAACATGACTTTTCTATCAAAAGATGAATCTCCAATTCAAAAGGACGAATATTCAACAAAACTGTTAAATTATCGACTAAAAAATATGACTTTTTAAGAAAATAGTTGAATTTCCAACAAAATAATTAAATTTTCAACCTAGTAGTAGAATTTTTAAACAAAAAATATGAATTCTGGACCAAAAATATAATAGTAGACTTTTCAATTACTAAAAAGAATTAACTTTCAAACATAAAAGATGACTTCTCGGCCAAAAGATGAATTTTCAATCCAGAAATATGAATTTTCTATCCAAAAAGACGAATACTTAATAAAATAGTTAAAATTTCAGCAAAATAATTAAATTTGTAACCATATAGTAGAATTTCTAACCAAAAGACATGTAGTCTGAACCAAAAACATAATAATAGGTTGTTCAATTTAAAAAATTAACATTTAAAAACTTAAAAATAAACTTACAACAAAAAATGATATTTGTAACAAAAGATGAATTTTCAAATCAAATGATGAACTTTCTATAAAAAAAAAAAATAAAGGACGCTCAACAAAACAGTTGAATTTCCAACTAAACAGTATAATTTTTAACCAAAAGTCATGTACTCTTATCCAAAAATATAATAGTAGACTTTTCAAGTAAACAGAATTAACTTTCAACCATTTAAAATGAATTCACAATAAAAAACGATGAATTTTCTAATAAAATATGAATCTCCAATTCAAAAGGACGAATATTCAACAAAATAATTAAATTTTCAACCAAGTGGTACAAGTTTTAACCAAAAGATATGAATTCTGGACCCAAAATATAATAGTAGACTTTTCAATTAAAAAGATTTAACTTTCAACCAAAAAACATGACTTTTCTATCAAAAGATGCATTTTCGAATCAAAGAGACGAATTTTCTATCCAAAAAGACGAATAGTCAACAAAATAGTTGAATTTTCGATTTAAAAAAAATTCTTTTTGAAAAAATAGTCGAATTATCAACAAAATAATTAAATTTTTAACCAAAAAAGGTTAATTCTAAACCAAAAATATAATATTAGACTTTTTAATTAAAAGAATCAAGATTCAACCATTAAAAATGTACGTACAAACGAAAAAGATGACTTTTCCACCAAAAAATGAATGAAAAATGGAATATTACCTTAAATTTTTAATTCAAATAGTGTGAAGTACTTACTTTGAACTCTGTAATATAGCATAGTTTTTGGATCCAGAGTCACAACGCAAGGCCAGAAAGGATAACTGCTGCCTCGAGCCCAGGCTAATTGTCCAAGTACCCAAGGACAATTCAAAGTCAGTTTTGTCTCTTTTTCTTTTTCATCGCCACCCATTTCAATTCCACTGTCATCTATGGAATCACTACCATGTTTTATGGTTTCATTTGAACTTTTTTCAAGAGTTCCTGCCATGGCGGGATCGAAACCTTTCTTATCTCTATGATTAAAATACTGGCATTAGTACAGTCATAATAACATAAACATAATTATATAAACATTACCACTTAAAAGAAATTAACTCCAAAAGTTAAATAAGCATTCGTACATATTATTTTTCTCTCCGACAATTTGATGAAGATAACTAAGAGTTATTTTAAAGACAATTTATCAACAAAAAGGGACTACAAAGATCTTACGAAAGTAATTATACACACAAAATGAGATAAACTAGAAAGGATTACAGAAAATTTAATTCAAAGTTCAGAGGTTCAGAATTGGAAAAGTTTTGAGTTGACAGCTGGGAGGTTATGATTTTGGAGTTTTGAGGTTATAATTATAGATCTTGCTCGCAAAACTGATCTACTAAAAACATATTTAACCTTTTGCACTGAAAAGGGTGTTGCGAAAGTGAAAACTTTATAACAGAACCAATGAAAATAACGTAAAATATATATAAACACCAATAAACACTTTATTCACGCCTGTATGATGCTTTAGAAACAAAAAAAAACAAAGAAATTTTACAAATTCTTTTAAATCCCATTAAATTCTGATCATAGGAGGGCTTCAGGAATATTTTTAAAGAAATGCTGGTTGTATTTGAAAAATAATTAATACTTACCTTATACACTAAGCACGTTCTAAATCGATGTAAATATAGAAAACAAAGGAAAGTACGCTGTAAGATAAGATATACGCGGGCACGCAAAAATGTCGCATAGGCGCTTGAGGCGGGAGGATGAGAGCCGGTGTCAGCCGGTAAAACAAGCAGTGTTGCCAACCCTACAAAACTTATACGCAAATGCATCTATGAAAATATTCAAATATAATTTTTTAATATTTAAGAAAAGAGTGATAAAAAATAACTGTATCGATAAAGAAATTATTTATACAATATTTTTGATAAATAATGCATGATTTCAGGCACGATTGACACTGTGAGCCTCAACCTGGCGAAAGTTTCGGATAGGAATTCATTTCGGAACAATCCGAATTATTCCGAAATCTGTATCCGAACCAATCCGAAAAAAGTTTCCATTTCCGGAAAAAAAGTTTTTAGATTTTCGAAAAGTTGAACCCATTTTTAACCCATCTTTACCCCCCCCCCCCCCCAGCCCCCCAAATATGACCCAAAATAAAAATACTTCCTTTACCGTTGCCTTCGTTTTATTTTTATTTTAGCGAAGTACCGCACTGCAGCGTCGACTCGCAGGCTGAAGTCTATCCCGGAAAGAGATGAGATTCTGGAGTTCTGCCTTGCTCAACTCACGGTACATCAGCGTTTCTGCTGTCGTTTGTCTCTCCCTCTCTCGCTCTGCTGTATCTGATCAATCGCCTTTTGCACTTACAGGTTCGACACCCCAGAGGCGATTACAAAGAGCTCCTTGAACTCGTCGTTCTCTTCATGGGCGGCGTGGTTCCTAGTGGCCTAGTGTACGCCTTCAAGAATCCAGGGGCCTTAAGCAAGACCAGGTGGATGATGCCAGCAATTTACAGCCTCAAGACGTGGATGTTCGGCCAGCAGTTGAAATTGTCAGCTAAAGATGACGCTAAGTTATTCAAACTCAATGTCTTTATCTGGCAGGCCTACGTTCAACAGTGGTACATTGCACCGGTCGCCATATATGCTCCTCGCATTGACCTACTTTTCCTACAGAAACTGTACAGAAATAGGCGCTTGGGATCACACTGGAAAGCGGCATTGGAAAAGTTCTGTACTCACCTCTCGTACCTGTCCCCCAAGATGCTCTGCTTCGCCCTCTTTGACGACAAGTTGGCCATCGAGGAGAAGAAAGCACTTGCGTATGCTCTCCGGGAGGCGCAGAAGACTGCCTGAAACAAAGAAGCGGCTAATGCTACGAACGATTTCGAAGACAACTGTTTCCGTGCCACAGTCAAGCTGGACGACTCTCTGCTGGGTCTACGCTTGAAGGATTTCGTTACGAAGGCGTCCATGAACTTCTTCCATGTGACAGGAATCTCTCCATCGTTCTTAGATAAGAAACCGAGCACTTGGGGGGGGGGGGGCTGACGAGGATTTCAACCATGGCCTTCTTCTAGTGACAAAATTCAAAGTTGTCAATGATTACGCTGAGCGCTCTGTGCAGTTGACAACGTAGTTTCTGAAGGCAACAAATTGACAAGGAATGAAAAGCAAAGGCAGCTTCTCATGGTAACTGTTGCTGAGGACAGAAAAATCAATGACTTAAGATAAGCATACATGTACAGAGCTTACCTTTTTCCAATTGGAAATCATTGTAAATAATTGTTAAAAGTATATAAAAGAAGTATACCGCATTGGCCTGCATTTGCTTAAAAAGTAAAAACTTTGCACCTTAAAGGTAGGCAACATGCAAGTAATTTTTCAAACATTTTGGACTTCATTTATTTTTTTTTTACCAAGCAGACCATTTCCAGCAACTTTTCTTCCATAAACTTTTCTGAGAAATGAGTACATTTGCGTGTAGAGATGATCGTTTGAGGCGCTGCATGCATATAACCGAATATTCAAAGGGCGTAACTTTGAGCCGCGTGCGGGACCTTTTCCGGTGGTCCGATCGAGCTCACCGAGGTACCAAAATTCATGTTTTGGAACGTAGCACCGTATAAAAATGGTACATACCAAAATTTCACACTTTCGGGAATTTTGGACCTCTCTAGAGGTATGTACTCGCCACCGTTTTTTAGCATTTCAGCATTAATACTCTCTACACCAGGAGCCTTGCCATTTTTCAAACTCTTAATTATATCAATAAGCTCAGTGAAGCACAAATTTTCAATTGGGTTTTCTAATGTATTATTTTCTATCTCCCAGCTCTGCTGCTCTATATCTTCACCTCCTGATAATTTTTCAAAAGAATCTTCAAAAGCGTCTACAATCCCGTCTGTATCACATAGCATTTCACCTTTGTTGTTTCTCATGCTCACAAAATCTGTACTTTTCCTTTCCTTCATCTCGTCAAATATTAGTTTCATGGTTCCTTGAAAGTCGTTTTGTAATTTCTTCTCTTCTTATTTTCTGATTTTATCTTTACTTTCCTTGGCTAGTCGTTTACATTTCTTTTTTTTATGTCTGTAACCATTTTCAAGTCTACTTCTCTCCTTATCGCTAAGACCTCTGATGTTTAACGTCCTCTCGAACCCTTCTTTCTTTTCTTATCGCGCTGCCTTAATTTCATCATTCCACCATGCATCACCAGATTTTCTTCCTACTACCGCCATACCGCATACTTAAATCGCAGTTTTAACAATGTTATCCCGTAACATAGTCCACGCGTTTTATGCATCTTTATTAATTATAAGCCCCTCCCAAGTTGCCTTACCTATGCGTTCGTTTATCTTATTTTCAAAATCTATTCGCATATCCGGTTTTTCTAAATTTTCAATCTTGATTAGCTTTCGTTTCGTTATTATTATTTTTTTTCTTCATCACTGCCCCAAGTTCATTTTGGAGACCCATCCGTTTATATCTTCTTGCAAAATTATTTTTTCACCTTGATCATAAGTACTAATTGTATCATTGAAAGTATTATAGAATGCGTGTTTGACTTTCCTTGGGTCACTATCAACTGAGGAATAGCACGCTACGACGAATAATCTTCTGATTTCTACCTTCATTCTAGTCGACAAGAATGTGGGAAATGCAAAATCATGATCTTCGAGATGATGTCTTGCTTTTTCATTCATAATTAAACTGACCCTTCGACTATCACGTGATTCGTTATCTACTCCTGACCAGATTTTGAAACCGCCTTTCAATACCCCATTCTCTATGTTTCTACATTGGCGACCCTTTTTCATCGTCTCAGGTGCACATGAAATATGTAGTTTTCCTACGTGCATAGTTTCTCGTAGTTCTCTTACTTTAAGATCATTCACTGCTCTAGCATTCCAAACACTCAGTCTCCATTCATCGCCTGAAACTCAACTTTCACGTTCACCGTGTGTATGCATTTCGCCAATCAACGTTTCAGTCCATGCTGAGTCTATTTTGTTGCTTGTTTTATATATGGTTTGAATTGTACACCCAACTACCACCGTTATGTGTGTATTTTGTTTAGCGAGTCGAAAATCATGTCCGAGTTAAGAAGTGATTCGTCGTATGCTGGAGAGTCATTGTTGTAACGTCAGTCCCACCAAAACTTTTGTTACAGGGTAGGGGGAGGGGGGCAAGCAAAGGACGGAAAAAGCATTTATTCCTATCGCTGTGGCTATTAGTACCATTTTCTAGACTATAGTCCCAGATTTCCATCGAACTCTCATAAAAATAAATATTATAATACAAAATACCTTTAAAAGACCCAAGATATTTTCCATGAAATTCACTTCAATTCGCTTGCTGGCTAATGGGTTGTCCTTATCTCATTTCCCCCTTGCAGCGCTTACACAGAATGCTACGTTGTTTGTGGTCATTATCTTTTTGGAGGATGCATGCTGTCTTTATCAGCACTCAGCCACCGTTTCGTGGACCTCGGTTAACCAGTTGCGTGATATTTTTTTTCTGCAGCAATAGTTAACTGAATAGACTGACTTTATCTGAATATATAGGCAGTAACTACAAAATCAGTGAAAGGAGACCATCGACGAAAACGCTTAAATCTGGTTTTCCTCATTTCTTTTTTATTTAATTGATATTTGCATCGTTTTTGTTCACTATTATTGTGTAAACTGAAAGTGATATACCTATTTATGAAAAAAAAATTTAAACTAAATTATATGCTAGTATGTAAAGATGCGACTTCAGCGGAAGATCGCAGCAAGTGACAGATGTTCTGAACCATTTTCTTTAAACATCGCAGAATTAAGGCGAAGGGAGGAAACGCGTAAAAATAATACTCAGCCCAGGAAATTCTTGGTGCCTCAATTGCGTAAGACTTAGGACCAGCGTTCCAAGATATGAATTTCTTACATTTTGCATTGATGTTTGACGCGAAGAGATCAATATCGAAAATCCCGAATTTTCCTGTAATTACTTTGAAAACCTTTGAATTTAATTCCCATTCAGGTTAAGGTAAGAGAACTCTAGATTTGCTATCGGCAATGAAATTTTCTTTCGACCTGATATAAGAGGAAAAGATCAAAATGTCCCGCTCTGCACACCATTCCGCCGGAAACCGGAACAAATACCACCACCGATCAACCTTTGAGTCGCAAAAGAGGAAGACTTCGCCAGAGAACCATCGGTATCCCTGTCGCACACCTCGTCCGCCGCCGTGGTCCAGGTAGACCCCGAAAGCTCCAAAGGAGCCATACAAAGGATTCCGCTCCAACCGAAACCAAAGATGTGAAGAAGGAGAAGCAAGGACTCCGTCGTAGTCATCGCCTCAGAAGCAGAAAATAGGGTACCTTTCGAATCCTCTCCTGACTCAGGCCTCATTCAGGCCTCACTGACGCCATCCTGAAGCATCTCTGGTTCAGGGGCGGTTTTAGGGATTCCTTAGTGCGATTTCGCGTTAGTAGTTTTAAGCCATCTTCGTGAAAGTTTATTGTGGCTCTTTAGGCTATAGTTAGTTTTAAGCTGCTTTTGTGTTATCCTTCAGGCATTAATTAGTCGTGAGCTATTTTCGTGGAAGTTTAGTGTAGCTCTTTTGGCTATAGTTAGTTGTGAACTGTTTTCGTGTAGGTCGATAGGCATTAGTTAGTTTAAGCTTTTTCGTGTAGTTTTAGGGTGTGTAGTTTGTTGTAACTTCAAGACTTTCTTTTCTTTTGTCTCAGCTGCCTGATTGCAGCATTAAGATTGAACATTGTAAGTTCAAAAATTTCGAATTTCTTTCATTTGAGTCAGAGAACTCATTAGATAGGACTACAGTCTAATAAGGAACACTAGATTATCACTGAATTAAAGTCGGCTATGACCGAAGTCAAAGAGTGACATTAGTTCACCAGAACTAGAATAACTGAAGTCAAGAGTATTTCAAAGAACAATCAGTTTCTGTCAGGGAGATCCTCAATCTGACAAGAAGCAGATCAATTATTATCATATTTCTTTTCTTTATGACAAGTTACCTGGAATTCTCAGGCTTGTTTTTCCAAGCTTTGTTTCATCTATATTGTTTCTTTATTTTATTTGTTGTTGTTGTTGTTAAGGATTATGATTCGAGATACCTTATAACGAAACTAAATCATAATCGGTTGCAAGAACACTGAACACAATTATGCTCTTGAACTTGATGAACAATCTGGAGGTCGGATTGGTGACGCCTGCAGTTCTTGGGACCCCACCGGCCATTTTGGGAGCGGGTCTTGCAACGTGGTGGCTAACCCGCCGTTATGGATCCTTCCGCAGCTTTTCAGAATTAAACATTAGACTGTGATTATTCCCATGGCCGGCACAAGCTCAAATGAGAATATAAATTTAGAGATAAGAACTTATTATAACCTAAGGGTTGAGGAGTGAAAGAGAACTTTATCTTTTTATTTTTTTATTTTTTATTTTCTTTTAGAAAAGAGAGAAAGCGAGCTATTTAGGTTCGAATTTTTCAAGTAAATTGTATGTAACATGTCACTATTAATTAGGTTAGATTAGGTACCTTGAGTCATAAGTTAAGGAGGACGTGACGTCCCACAACTGCCAGGCCATGCCAGGCTCGACACTTGTCAACACACGGAGGCAGCCATCTTACACCGGCCGGCGTTCCACGTACGGGAATGGCGGACCGCATTCCATCGAACAGAGTCCCAGAAATACAGCTTGGGCGGGCAGGACCGACTAAGCCGAGAACTGTGGCGCGAGCGGGAAGGATCTGGCGAGGCAGAGGACGCAGGAGACATCAGTTTCGTGTCGGCCATCGACGAGTCACGAGTTTTGACGAGAGAGATAAATAGCCACAAAGTTACTTGGACGAGTCCATTTTTGTACCGGATTAGCGTCGTAAAATAAGGAGGACTCTGAGATTTCGAGGTCTAAGTTAGGCGTCATATCTTTCGTTTCTTTATTTGTTCCAGGCTTCATGAGATGTTTTGAGTTCTATATTTGTATTTATTTATTTATTTATTTATTTTTTTGAGATTACTTAGACCTAAAATTTTATGGGCAAGAAAAATGTCGCGTTCAGATAACAGGTTTGATCGATTACTTAGGCAGACACCATGTTTTGTGTAGTGGACCTGTTCCTCTTTGACATATTTTTAATTTATGATTAAGGAATTATTGTATTGTTACTTTTATTTGTAATAAGCAGTGTATTAGTGTGCCTTAAAAGATTCTCATTATTTTTTTCACAATCTGAGTATAAGAAGGTAATGGTTTGGGTTTAACCCTTGTTTGGCACGGGGGGTCGTTTACGACCCCAGATATTTAAAACTGCAAAATTAGGGTACCTAAACATAAGGGCAGCGGGTTTACAGTAACATATATCGATAATTCGGATGTTAAACTAACTTCCAGGGCATAGAGCGTGAGGTTTGGTCGATTCATCTCTATAGAGCACTCGCTCAAAGCTGCCTGGGGTCGTTCACGACCCCGATGTGCCAAATAGGTTTGAAAATCAAAATTTGGAGTGAATTTTTTTGCATATATTTTGATTGGAAATTAAAAAATAAGGTTGTAACATCATAAATTGCAAAGTAACATTTTTTCTAATATATATAACATATCCACCTCATATCTACATATCTATCTCTCTATCTCTCTGTATCTCCTTCTCTCCCCCCTTTCTTCTCTTCTCTCGGGGCAGCTGCAGCTGCTACCCTTCGGGCTTTTGATGGTTTTCACCTTTTTTTATAATAAATTTATGTTATTTTGGCAAAAACACGTAGTTCAATTTTTCACGAAATTCCCACTTTCATTTCCCGAAATGTACACCTTTTTTAAAAGAACTTTTCACACTCATTTTCTCTTTGTATCAATACATTATTCGAAGCCTCAGATAAATTTTTAGTTAATTCTATCGAGGAAAACAAAATTTATGAATGTTTGTATGAAAATTGGCATTTTTCAGCTTCATGCAATTTCAACATTTTTTTTGTTGATTCAAATTTAATATTCAGCTATTTAACCGATATGATCTTTCAAAATAAGTATTCAAAAAGATACCAACAAATTTTCAAGTGAAAATATTTAATAATTTATTATTTATAACAATTTTTTCACGCTAGGGTCGTCGTCGACCCCATGTGCCAAGTACGTTACTCCAGGGAGGTGTGCCAAACAAGGGTTAAACACCTTATTGTAAATTCACGTTATACCTTTTATATGGGTACTATTGCTTTTAATTGAAATTACATAGTCTTACTATGATTTTTTACAAAAACTTAATTCTGGAGTGCTTTTGTCGCCCCCACGAAATCCCTCTTCCTGAGATAGCGACTTTTTATAAGAGATCCGTTATATACATTTTTTTGTGAAAATTTTGGAGTTAGGCCGAAGAGGTGTCTGGCGCCTAATAGGTAAATATACCATTCAACTGTTTTCTGTTCCTACGTTGTCGCTGCCATTTTGTAGCAATGCTTCCAGCTTCTGTCCCATAAGACTTGGAAAGTCGTTATAACACTTCTTAAGAAATCTAGTAAGCTTCAACAACTGGAGGTTATGTTTTCGGCTTCACGGATGGGAATTGATATTTTTAAGGACGTATTAAGTATTATTTACACATAATACAGAGTATTGTGCAAACCTATAAGAAGCTTCAACAGTTTTTATATGAAAATTGGCTATCGCGGATTATTCTGAATCTCCACGTTTCAAGGCACTGTGAATCAAAAAAAAATCTGTTTTACTACTGTGTCTGTCTGTCTGTCCTGGTCGCCGTCGTTGTTGTCGTCGTCTGCATATCGGATAACTTTTGAAAGACTAATCTGATTGGATTGTGCTTGCCGATCCATAGTAATAGGAAACTCGAACAATTTATCCTCACGACTTTTATCAAAAAAAAATAAAATTATCAGACTTATAGCATTTTCAAAATCCAAAGGAACAAACGAATGAAAATTTTAAGCCAAGCAATATGAAAACATGTCAATGAAAGAAAAATGTTGCTTTTTGAAAGCCGTGTAAGATTATCAGAACAACAAAAATTGTGCATCAAAAAAAGACCTACAAATTTGTTATCAATCACTTTTCTATTGGACACGTAGTTTCTGTTTTTTTCGTAAGAAACAAAATAAAAAAATTTAATTTGTGGACCAATGACACAAGCTACGAAAAAAATAAGACAAAAGGTGTTGACCCAAAGAAGAGCTACAAATTTGTTATCAATCATTTTTTGATAGGATGCGTATTTTTATTTTATACGTTAAAACATTAAAAATAAAAAAATAAAAATTTGTTTGAACAAACGACACAAGCTATGAAAAAAATGAATAGACAAAGTTGCTCCTCCAAAAAAGAAGTGAAAACTCATGCAAATTTGTTATTCATAATTTTTAGATAAGATGAGTAGATTTTCTTTTAATCGTAAAAAATAAGATCAAAAATAAAAAAATTAAATTTTTGGATAAACGACACAAAAGATGAGAAATATGAAAAGGCAAAAGTTGGTCAAACAAAAAATATCTATAAATTTGTTATAAACTCGTGTTATTAGAATATATTAAAAATAAAAAATTACATTTTTGGAAAAAGGACGCAAGCAACGATAACATTTTATTTCACAATTTTTTTTCGCTAGGATGCGTATTTTTAGTATAAATTGTGAAAAACAACATTAAAAATAAACAATTCGAATTTATGTAAAAACGACATAAGTTGCAATAACAATGCATATTATGAATAGTAATAATACCGGGTGAGATATTTTTCAGGGAGGAATCGATAGAGCGGGAAATTTTACGTTCAAATATGTACTTCGGTTATAACGAGCAAAGTTACTAATGTTAACAAGACATATTCAGTCGTGACTTCTAGAATGACCTTGACGATGACCTTTGAAGGTCATTTGAAGATAATTTCAAGGTCAATTAGACCTTCACTACATTAATGTTACAATGTACCTATGCATGTACTGGGTACATATTTGAACGTAAAATTTCTCGCAATCGATTGCCGATGTGAAAAAAGGGGTTCCATGTTTTAAAAAAGTTGACCTAGAAATGACCTGGAAGGTCATAGTCAAGATCAAAATAAAGGTCACCACTGAATTCCTTGTTTAAAGTTACTTCAAGAATGACCTTGACCTCCATAAAAAGTATATTACCTGAGGAAATATTCAGCCGTGCCGGGACTTTTGTGACACTCAGTATATTAAAATATAGTGAAATGAATCATTTATCAGGGTAGCTGAGAATAAAATGTAATGCAAAATCAGAAACAAATATTGAAGTAATCATTAAAAATAAAATTTGTACTTTATTTTGGAATATCTGAAAAAGTAGCCCCAGGCGGAGGTACATAAATAAATATAATACATGTGGGTGAACTACGAAGACCGAGCGCGGAACGCGATGTGAATGAATTATCGAGCGGAAAGTGCGAGATAAATATATCATCGAGCTTGAAGCGTGATGTAATGTGTAATGTGTCATTTAAGTCTTATGTTGAGGTTTTTGAAAAAAAAAAATATATTTTTAAACAAAAAATCGTTGAGTATATGGAGGAAAGCTACTAACCTTCCACAACTTTAATTTGTGTTTACGCAATTCCAAAGAAAATCAGTATTTTTGAGAAAAAATAAACAATTCTAGAGAATATCTAAAAACTTTAACTGTTTAAGGTCAAGTGATCACATTCTTTAAGATAATTGGTATTCAAAAAAATCTTTAATTCTTGGTGGAGGGTAATCAAATGTTTCTTTTCAAATACCCTCTTCCGTTGAAAAAAAAAAAGTGAATATTACTGTAACATAACATTTACTGGTAAGAAGGTTTTAATAATATTAGAAAATATACCCAAGCGTGCGGAAAGTACGGGCAGTCAGCACTGAATGTGGTAAGCGAGCCCCACTCTAACGAGGGCGTCAAATCACGTGAGCCAGCGTCACCAACCACAGCCACCGTCTGACCCCACAACGGTTACCACGAACCCTACCGGACCAACCCTACCAGCTTCGTCTGGTAAGTCCCTGAACAACGTTGGTTCTGAGAGTCCAGGTATCCACTAGCTTCGTCTGGAACGTCCTGATAATCGCTAGTTCTAATAATATTCAGACTGCCTACCCAGTTTTTCTACGGTAAGCCAAAAGAAATCGGCAGCTATCATTTAATTTATCCACCATTCTGTGGTGTGTCATAAATCATAGTAAATTCATAATAGTAAGTATCTTTTGTCTTTCGGTTCCAATTTTTGTTCCATCACGGAAGCATCGGAGCCCATTCAGGGACAACCCGTCCTTATTTGTACACCGGAAAACCAACATTAAAACCTTTGGTCTCATTCTTTTTAGTGGGGCATCTGGGAAAATCCGCGTGGCGCTTACGTAGGCGAATGAGGAAAATTCACCGGTTGAGGTCGAGTGGTAACATCACGGCCTTTTAAGCGACAAGCGACGCGATCTTGGGCAAATATTCTTAAATATATTACTTAAGTAGTTAAGAAAGTATGTAACCCGATTGACTGATTAATAATTGTGAGATTTTAAACGTAACCGTTGATAGTCATATACGTAACGACAGAGTTAATGTAAAGCGAATAGTTTTGTAGACGTATTGATCCAGAGTATTAGAACACACGATGACATGTCACCCATACTTTTGTCAACATTTTAATCCTGTCTTCGAAGAAATAAGGAAAATATGTTTGTTCATTAAGTACGCATTCTTACTGCAAACGCCTGACCCACTTTCGAGCTTTGTTAAAATGAATGAATAAAAGAACAGGGAAATAAAATAAATATATTTATCCAACGATGAACACGGCTCTTTGCCATACGTCTCCGAGAAGGAGATCGACTGGCGATCACCGAGACCTATCCTGCAGCCGAAGACTGGAGAGACAGTTCGAGGATCCCAGGCGAGTTCCAACTAGCGAAAACCCCCTTACTGGAAGCACCGCTCATCTAGTAAGGGGCGAAGTCTCCTACAATAACGTTAAATTCTTGAAGCTTGTTAACTCTCTCTTTAATAATTGATGATTTTTCTTATAGAACATCGATTTTCGTCGAAAACACTTAAAGATAACCTGAAACTGTTATGGTTTTTTATACTTTTTTCATTACCTATTGATATTTTATTTTAAAATACTTTCGTCGAAAAAACACAAACCTAACCTCAAATTGTTAAACTTGTGAAGGTGTAAATGAACTTGTAAAAACTTGGTGATTTTTTTCTTTTAAAATATCCACCTTCGTTGATAAAACCCAAAAAACCCTTAAATTCTTACATTTTGTTGTAGCTTTCTTTAGCACATGGAGATCTTTCTTTCAAAATACCCTATCCCATTAAAGAAGTGTAAACATATCCTTAAATTCTCAAATCTTGTTATCGTTCCACAATAATTTACAACTTTTCTTTTGAAACGCTGATTTCCGTTGCAAAATCTAAAGAGGACGTAAAATTAATAAGGCTTTAGATTTCCTCAAGTATTGATGATTTTTTTTACAAATACTAATTTTCTTCGAAAAAACCTAAGCATAGCCTCAAAATTTTAAACTTTTTTATAGCTTTTTCAATACTTATTGATTTTTGTTTCAAAATATCCTTTTCCGAAAGGTTTATACCAAATAGTGTCATAACACTTTTCGAGCAAGTAAAAGTACAAAAAACTATCTCACTTTAATGATAACCTAAAATTAAAAAATGTAGTTTCAAGATTTCTGATGATAGTTTTATTTCCCCCGGAAGATTTTTTCCAAAAAATGTAGTGACACTTTTCGGATCTAAAAATTTTTTAAATTAAATATTATGACTTGATCCAAAAGTGTCCTCACATTTTTTGATATAACTCTTTCGGGGGGAATAAAAGTCTTACCAAAACTCCTGAAACTACAAACTTTTAAATTCAACTAATTTTGTCTATATTCAAAGTACAGTAATTCTTCCCTTATAAGAAAAAGTATTAGTAAGTATTGGATCCAATACTTTTGTTGAGAATATGTATTGGAAATTCAATACTTTTTTGCGAAAGAAGTACTGGATTCTATACTTACCAATACTTCTTTTTCATAAGGGTTTGAATTTGAATCAAGAAGTATGATTAAACTCTTCCGGGAAGTATTGGAGTTCTAAACGAGAAATTTATCAAAATTTTTTAATTTGAAAAAGGTTTTAATGTTTAGGTATTTGACTTTCTCAAAATTTTGTTTTTATATAACTCCAGATTTTTTTGCAATAAGAGGATCATGCAAAGAAATTGAATTTTTGAAAACTGTGGGGCTGGCATTTCTTTGAAAAAATATTTTTGGGTGAAATTGGCCGGAACTCCTTCTCAAAGGCATCAACAACTCTAGACTGATGCTAAATTTACCAAAAATATGAAAAATCAAAGTAAGCAGATGGAACCCAGTCAAATTTATATGTGTACAGACTTTACCCGTCGAAATTTATGGAAAAAATCCGTACCAATAGGGACACTTTTCGAATTCCACTTTTTAACTCACATACATTCTGGATTTCGCCGGAATGACTTTAGATTGAATTATAGATAGATCTACAGTAGATATATCTATAATTCAGATTGAATGATACATAAATGATTATATTCACCAATAGAATTGAGTATGGCCACCAGGGATATGACGAAAGTATAGAAAATCCTCATCTTTTATAATTACAAGGAAAACTTATTAATACCCCCACATAGAAATATCCGCACATAGTGCGACGCACGAGCGTCGCACGCGTGCCCATTTTGTCGCGCGGCTTGCACGCAAGCGATGACGCAGATGCGTCCTCATATGCGTGACAGGTGTGTCACACGTCGTGAAGGTCGCACCTCGTGCGGGCATAGTGCGAGTACACGTTGCGGGTTCTTGCGGACGATATATATATATATATTTACAATATTCAAATGTATATTGTTAAATAAAAAGCAGGTAATCTCCGGGTGTATAAAAATTAATAGACACTTTGCAAAACTACCGACTGAAGGCCGCAAGAAAGATGACAACAATGAGGTTATATTTGTAAATCTATGCATATTGCACTATAAGTATTTTACTTACATCGTATAAAAATAACGTGCTCCACGAGTATCAATACGTCCTTAATAATCAGGTTAACAAGTTGTCTTAACGAGATGAGAAAAATTCACCAAACAACAAAAAACCTTGAAATGTCCCATGGGAAATGATGCAAAACGAGACGAGACCGCGGGATGAGAAGTCGCGAAAACTCGTGGCGGGTCGGGAATTTCCGTTGGATCGACGAAGGGTGCTGCGCCATATATGTATTATTCATTAAGAGCGCACGATTTTCAAATAACATTAAAAATTAAGGACACATTTTTTAGATTTATTAACCAATTTTCTGAAAATTGATTTTATATTTGATTTTAAACTTCATTCAATATTAAACGTGAAATTCGAACTACAAATTGAAGTTATTAAAAATAAAGATGAAATTATTCCAACAGTTTCATCTTTTAAAAGAATGCCAATTCAAATTGAAAATTTTTGAAATATTATGTAAATTCAAAACGAAAATTTCTGGCTAATGGGAATCTTTCACGGTGGATTAAGGTTCAATAGAATATTTCACTTTTTAACTTTTCAAGTTTTTATTGTTCTTTTCAACTTTCGGGATGATCATAAAAAATTATTTCAAAAAAATTTTCACTTGGTGTAAGCATTTTTTTAAATTGACTATTTTCTTTTACACTTCATTCTTTTATGGTTTTTCTATGGTTCTGAAAATTTTGCTTGTCTATTTACTCTTCTGTAAGAATGTTACTTGATGGAAGAATTTTCTAAAATATGTTTTTGTGGTTATACTGAATGTTCAAAAATAGAACCAAAGATAATAGAAAAAAAAAGTTTAAGAAGTCAAAAGTTTTTTTTTTCTTTTCACAAAGTTACACAACAACCAAAAAAATTTCTTGTTAATCTTACACCGATCCAGTAAAGGAACATACTATTATATTATCATTTTTATATAAATAAAATGCATTGCACATTAAACAATTTTACAAATGCATTCAATAATGTTATTCAAATAAATTTCCTAATTTATGCTTACGATAAGATTGGGAATGTTTTAATTTTTATGGATAAACCATTTTTAGAATAATTATAGTTTAAATTATAGTAATAATAATAATCATAATAGAAAACTACGCTTCTCACTTATGTATTCGTACTATAAATTTTGCCACTAGGTATTAGGAAAATTCTAGCTGCAAAATAAACAAAACTTCGAGTCTACAGATCCAGCAAATTTTCTTTTTGTAAGCTTGTCGCTAAAAGTCAGAAAACTCCTAACGAAAAAATTAGACAATTCTTGAGTATACTGGCCCGACAGATTTTTTAAAATTATTCTGGTGTCTTTTGATATTATTAAGGTCAAAATGACTTCTAGCGCATATATTAACCCAATTCTTTGAAAATTCGATAGAAAAAAACTTTCTCAGTAGGGTGTTGCAGAAAATAGTGTGTTATACGCCTGGTTTACTCACTTGTATCACAAATAACTAGTTAGCTTTCTGCGAAATCTGATAATTTTTTGTTTAAAATACCAATTTTCGGTTGTTAAAGCTTTGATAAAACCCAGACATAACCTCTAGTTATTGAAGGTTGTTATATTGCTTCAAGAAGTATTGATGAAATGAACTTCCATTTTGAAAAATTTGTTTGCTATCCCCAAAAATTGATCAATTTTTCTTGAAAATACCAATTTTCAGAGACAACAATACATACGGCAAAAAAAGATGGCACATTTAACTACTTGTTTTTTTAAAATATAGTGCTGATACTTTATTGGTCTGTATAACCTTTTTTTTGTAAATACTCAATTTTTACGCAGTGCTGCTTTTAGATAATAAATAGTAACACGAACAAGAAGAATAATTGATGTAAATCTCAAAACTAATCTTAAATTCTTAAAAATGGTGAGACGAAAAATGTTTGTACTATAAAGAGTATAAATCTATAATAAAATGATATTGTTTTATAAATTAATTTTCTTTGGTTAATGAACTATTTTGGAAAAAATGCTGCTAAGTAGGATTGAAAATAGCTATTTATTTATTACGTACAATACTTTCCACATCGAGTGTGGCGAATTTGATTTTCTAAGCGAATTGTGTCACTTTGCGTCAGTGGCGTAACCGGCGTAACTACCGCCTGGTTGGCCAGATAGGTTGTCTGGGCATCATTCGCCTACGGCTCGAAGTACTCGTCTGCGTTTTCACACTCGTTTCGCTCGTGCGCTAACCACCGTCTCATGCTTCGAACATCCGGCTTATGCTGCAAAATTCACGCTCGCACACAATTACCTACTTTGCATACTTTTATTACAAATAACTATTATTAAACACAACTTAATGTTTTTCGCGTTTTACACTACCATTAATTGAATTATCACTTTTAATTATCACTTCAGCTTACATTATTTATAACTACAACTGCTGTTTATTTTTACCTCAAAGTGTAATATTTGTTGTTTTTTTTTTTGGAACAAATTGATGTAAAGCACATTTCACCACATTTATAAGTTTTATCTTATTACAAAGTATGATTACCATTATTTACGTGAATAGTGATGTTAGAATGTGTCATGTTGAAGACAGCTAAGCATATTTTTTGTCCTGAAAGCTCTTGTGTCATGGCAGTATTCGTATTGTTCGTCGTTGTTGTCACTTGAGCTGCTTCGATGTAGGAATTGTCAAAGGAAACATGCCCATATTCTGGAATTTCAGGAACATCACTCAGCATAATTACATTTGCATCGCCAACAACAATATCAGAATCAGCTATTATTTTCTGTTTTTTTTCGCACGCTTGATTATTCTGCAACAAAGGATGAGGTAGAAGTTGATGCCTCAAAATTAATGGCATCGGAGATCATGTTACCAATTTTTCTCTTATTGGCAATAGAGTCTTGCACATATCCGGATATAGATTGAAAAATCAGTCAAGTCACTGAATACAAAAAAGAAATTTAGATAAAAATTTAAATTAGACAAGAAAATTATCTTCAACAACTTTGTTCGATTTTCACATTCTCTGCCTTTTTAAAAGTAACATGTTTGCTCATTTGTCGGCCAAGATAGTTATTGAAGTTTTTCTGAAAGTGTGGCCTGTATATCCATCAGCATTTTTCAATTCTAGGTAAACTGCAATCTATTTCGGAGTTTTTACGAATTTGTTGATACTGATGACTTGGCTTGTCCATTTACCATTTTTGTAGTTAAGGAAGTATCGTTCTTTTGGTACATTTTTAGTTCTCAGCTCTTCGTATTTTCTGAAAATGTTAATGAACTCTCCTTCCATCGTGAATGTTTTTCGCTCATGTGTTTTTGAGTCTGCAATTCTCACTATTATCACTCTATCGGCATGAGTAACGTAAGACCTTTCCATATTGACTATTTCATCATTTCGAGTCACTCCATGGATCCCAAAAATGGCAAATACCTAAAAACGAACATATTTATTGTTTCTTATTGATTGTAAATATTTTGTTGGTAATATTTATTGCTTTTAAAAAAGTTTGTCATATATTTTCTAATAAAATGTATATTAATTGTTTATGTTTGTTTATCAGCAAGTTTTTATTTATTTCTTAATTATTTTGTTTCTTTATTGCTGTTAAATATTCTTGATCAGTTTCTTCTCCGAAGAATTCTTTTAGATCTTCTGCGTTGAAAAACAAAGATTATTTCTCCGAAATCCGACTGATTGTTTCTTCAGAAAGGCAATTAGTTGTGTGTACTTGGAGATGTCAATATTTTTCCGATTATTCATTACAGAATGTAGCATGAAGTAATTACCCCACAAGGTCGATGGTTCGTACTTTTGTGACAACTTTTTAAAATATGCCAACAGCACATTTTCAATACAAGATTTTGTATTTTTTTAATCTTGCCATTTGATGAAATTAGCGTACGTTATCTCGTACCTGTTTCAAGATTTTTCAGGCATTAAGTCCGATATTGAACTTCGTTAGCTAAATCAGTGATTTCGTGCGGGGTGGCAAGCTGATTTTCACTTTCTCTCATATTAGATTCTATTTTCCCTTGCCCGGTTTGCAAAAACTCACTTTTGATATTTAGGTTAGGCTGTATGCATTAAATGTATAACACGTCAGTCGTACCATCTGTTACCAGCCAAAAAATTCTGGAGAAGGATCAAGGTTGAATAAGTAAAATACTCAGGAAAATTATATGGTTTTTTACAGTAATTTACTACGTATTGTGCGTCAAATTCATATAGAGTGGGGAGTTTTCTACGTATAATACGCAATTTGCATAAGTAGAAAACCATGTATTATCGTATACGTAAAAACATGAAGTGCCGTGCCAACGAGCAACCGTGAGAAAGAGGGAGTATATGCCCGAGCGGCCTCAGCACAATTGTAAACTAACCTATCATCTATAATAGATCGCGTTTAGAGCCTTCAGGTTTTAGTTTTCATTGCGCATTGCCTCGTGTGACAGAGTGAGGTTAGAAAAACACGATTAATTCAAGTCGAGTTCTCCTTACGTTTGTTTTATTTAGGATTTATTTACTTTATTTCACGCCCGAGGAGTGGAATAAAGTAACTTCAATGAACTCCTCGGAAATTGGCTATTTTCGCGAGTCTTCGGAGACGCCGCAAATCAAAGTTTGGCGTGGCGTGATGTGAAAAATATATTTCTTCAGTTTTTAGAATCTACGTGACACATTATTAATATTTCTAAAGAAAGAGGCCTTATCTAATCTATGATCTTGGATGAATTTCAATCATGATAAAAACTTTCCTGAGAAATTTTTGACGAAGAAATATTTTATATTTATTCTGTTTACATTGCACTTAAATCTCGTAGCTTCTCAAGGTAGGTGAGATAATATAAATGAATAAGTTTACTTCAAACATACATTATTTTATCTTCTAAAGGCGAAATAATTATATACGTGCAAGAGTTTTATTTCTACTGACAAAATTATGACATACTGATTAAAATATTTCATTTCATAAATTCCTATAAGTATCCATGGACGCGATTTATGTTAGGAATTAGCAAAACGCAAATATCTCAGAACAGTATGCATACACGAAATTTCAGAATATTTATCACTCAAAGAAAAAGTTGTCTTGAAACAAAAGCATGGTCCTCTTGCCTGTTTTGTTTTTAACGACGTGAATACACGTTTTACACGAACAGGATTATTTGGCTGCAAGCTTAGGTGAAGTGAGTCGCATGAGGAAATTTTTTGCTGCAATGGATTCCTGTTCAGACAAATGAAAATCCCCTCAGCCTTAAATTTAAGAGAAAATTCCATTCAAGCTAAGAAACATCCTTTTTTCACAAGAGGACATTTTTGTGAGTGATTAGTTAGCTGTTCTTAAAGGTTCGAGTTAATCGATTTTTCCTACTTTAAAAAAATGAGGATTCTTTATGCGCTGGTCTTAACCTTGGAGGTGATTCTTAATTCTATTGGTAAGTGAAAAATAAATCATAATATCCACTTAGAGAAAAAGTTGTCTTGAAACAAAAGTATGGTCCTCTTGCCAGTTTTGTTTTGAACGAAGTGAATATATTTCTTACACAAACAGAATTATTTGGCTGCCAGAGTAGATGAAGTTAGTCGCATAAGGAAAATTTGTGCTGCAAAAGGATTCCTGTGGAAATAAATGAAAATCCGCTCAACCTTAAATTTAAGAGGAGACTCCATTTACGTCAATAAATATCCTTTTGCCACAAGAGGACGTTTATCTGAGTTTCATGTTTTAATATTATATAATACTATGTGAACTCTATGATAACAAACAATTATTCTTATTATTAGTGTCTTTTTTTCCTACATGGTGAATATCTATTTGTTAAATTTTACTTAACTTAGTTCCGTAAAACGAGGAAATCAAGGCATTTTATTAAAATTCTTCTTTAGTCATGCAAAAGATAAATAGGGTACTATTTGATGCGAAAATATGAATTATTAATCAAAATTAATTATAATTTAATTCATGATTCAGTAAGAATCAGTACAACTAGTGAATAAAGATAACCTGATAATTAGGTAAAATTAGATTCCGATTACCTACCAGTTAGGTAAAATCAGACGAATTGTTAGGTACAAATTCAAGCAAAGGGAACAAACTCTACGACTCTGAATATGTGAAATCTATATATGCCAGTCAAGTCAAAATTCGTGCGCCAGCAGACGATATTCTTGGTACGTCCAGATTCTGTGGAAGGTCGTCTCTAATATTTCAATATAAATCAGTGACATTATCACTGGTTGAATCAGTATTCTGAGTTATCACTTGTGAACCAGTGGTTTCTCGGATTTGACAGAGTAAACCTGTTGCTGAATCAACTAAAAAAGCGTCGGGGAATGTACCAGTGAAGCCAAATGATAGATTCAGTGACATTAAATTAAAATAACTCGACGGGATTTACGTAAGCAAAATTTTTTAATTTCATCATTCTAATTTTACAAGGAAGGGAAGACACTTGAGTAATCATTTTTTCCCCCGAAATAAAAGCTGAACCATCATTAAAAACTTGAAAATGAAATCGACATAAAGTTTAAGGAATTAGACAAAAAAGTTGTCCAGTGCTGTCCGATTTTTTTTAGCACACATGTACAGTTGTACAGTCTCTAATATCCTACAATATTGACCGAAGTTTTAGAATTTCAAAGTTTCTACGAGGACTTCGCTTTAAACTTCTTTTATCTGAAATAGGCAGAATAAGCACTATTTTCCTTCCCGCGGTACCATACCCTTAATTGAGTTTGCCGCGCTGCATTTTACAATTTAATATTATATAGGCTTATTTTAATGGAGCAGATATTTGTTACCCGTTACCTGGAAGCTATCAGGTGTCTCACTTGACCAAATAAAAACTGTAGCTTTTGTAGCAGATGCAGATGCACTAGATAAAACATCAGAAGCAAATAATACTAACTGTCGGAATAATACGCAAGTTGTTTACATGGAGTAATTCGAATCTATACCTTCGAAATCTAAAGAACATCGATTGAGTTTATCCGAGCCTTCTGCAATGGATTAAAAAAAGTTTGTGTATATTAGCTGTTGATTAAGCACCTATACAAGTTCGGACACTTGAGCCTGGCCCTCTGAAAATATAATAGTGTCATTTTTAGAGGGCACTTGCTCCCAGTGGGACGCTGCAGTGGTTGCTCAACCCTTCTTTCAATTACGTATATACAGTGTCCCAGGCTCAAGTGTCCGGACTTATATAGCTGTATAATTAATAGTTTCTTGCTGACCCATCGCGCCTGTTCAACGATCTCCCTGTTTCTATCAAAAATCCACCCAAGGAGAGAGGCACACAAGATCGTGAGACGTGGCCATAGGTGTGATTTGCTTCGGTTCTGCTGGAAGCCGGTGTCATTTTTAGATGGAAGTTGCTAAAAATGACACCGGCTCCCAGCAGAACCGAAGCAAATCACACCTATGGCCACGTCTCGCGGATGTGAAATGTGTGGTCATAGGACACGACGAAATAATAACGACAGGCCGGCAAAAAACTCGTGTGTTTTGAGGACACGAAGCGACCCAAGGATGACAGCTTTCTACATCCATCTCGCAAGTGTTGTGGCATATGTTTGGCATGCGGGTATGGCTTTATGGTTACGAACGAATTATAAGCGTTCGCAGGGACCAAAACCCATATCTACAGCTGTCGAAACTCCTCGTCTGATTAAGCATCATCTGAATGTGAAGACAGCGATATATATATATACATATATTTCTTAGGAATCGAACTGAAGGGCCTATGAAAAAGCCACCGAACGCGTCCTCGGGTTGCGGATAGAGGGTCCCTGTACCAAGGGTTTCTTATATCCACAAGCTCAGGGTCCTTGGGAACGCCAACAATCTTTCCTTCCTTCAGATGAATTTTGGCACATTTATCCAGTCCAAAGTGCATCCCTATCTCTCCTGTGTACTTCTTGACGATATTTATGACAGTTTGAAGTTTGCCTTTACTAGAGGCATAGATCTTCAGGTCATCCAATAAAATACATAAGTGACCTTATGCTCGCGCTGGTTAGTGTCGCCACAGAGGGATCCAGAAGAATTTCGTAGTGTGAGAGACAGAGGCAAAAGTTTGATGCAAAAAAGCAAAGGGCTCATGTTATCGCCCTGAAAGACGCCCCTCTGGAAGGTAACGTTGTTTGTTGATAACGATAATTTCCAGATGAGATAGTAAATCTAGTTTTCCAAAGAGGCATCAATCTCTATATGCATTTCACTATGTGTGGATGCACCTACAAGCTTTCCGACAGGCAGATGATAAGTCTATGAGAGGTTGAATCGAAAGCTTTCCGGTAGGCAATTCAGGCCAGTGACAGAACGCGTTGATGGGCTACAGCGTCTTGGCAGACACACCTGTCAATTAGTAGGTTCTTTTGACAGCCTGCTACACCTTTTTTCGAGCCACATTGTTCGTATGTCTCACGCCACACAGGCTCAATTCGCCCAACAATCCTATTGTTTAGGAAATCTGTGAAGATCTTATACAGTGTGTTCAAACAAGTTATTGGCCTGTAATTCTCTTATTTGGACAAGTTGCCTTTTTTCGGTAGGAGTATAGTTCGTCCTAACACCAGCCACTGCGGAATGAGCGTCTCTGACTTTAAATATGAGGTGAATATGCGGGCCAAATGTTGGTGTGTAGAAGTAAACTTATCATCTGTCTATTGGGAAGCTTGAAGGTGCATCCACACATAGTAAATTGCATAGAGAGATTGATGCCTCTTTGGAAAACTAAATTTACTTTCTTATCTGGAAATTATCATGTGACAACGAACAACTTCACCTTCTTGAGGGGCTTCTTTCAGGGCAATACCATGAGCCCTTTGCTTTTTTGCATGACACTTCTGCCTGTATCTCTCGCACTACGAAATTCTTCTGGATACCTCTGTGGCGACCCTATCCAGCGCTTGCATAAGGTCAGTCATGTATTTTATATTGATCACCTGAAGATTTATGCCTCTGGTAAAAGAAAACTTCAAACTGTCATAAATATGGTCAAAAAGTACACAGGAGAGGTAGGGATAGACTCAAGGTTGGAAAAATGTGCCAAAATTTATCTGAAGAAAGTAAAGATAGTTTCCGTTCCCAATGTCCCTGAGTATGTGGATATAAGTATTAAGAGACATCTTAACACTGCAGAGACCTATACATACCTGAGCGTGCCTCAAATCCGCATTCAGCACGTAACATCAGTGAAGGAGTCTCTTTGAAGCAGATACAAGCATCTTCTTCCCGGCAAAATCCTGCGGTTGTCCTTATGACACTATAACACTATATAACACTATATAGCACTATATAACACTATAACACTATATAGCACTTCAACACTATATAACACTATATAACACTATAACACTATATAACACTATATAACACTATAACCTATAAATTTCGTTTGACAGAAACGAAACAGAAACACTACAGATGGGACATTTCAAATGGTGACCTTTGAAAGAGAGGACGGGTGAGTTAAATTTAGATGCGATTAACATACCCCTTCACCCTTTCCAAGTTTAATTAAAAGAAACTTGTTAAAACATATATATTAAGAAAAGAAGATTTTCCAAGTCTTTATGAATTACTTAAAGTAAAAATATGAAATCTTATACGTACATGTTGGGGGCCCGCATTTGTAGTGGCAGAGTTTGGCTTTTTTCCAGCCTGAATTGAAAATAAAAATCTGATCGAGATCAACAGCCGAGTGAAGGTTTTGACGAGGGCCCGTAAATAAAAATTTGATGCATGCGAACGGCATTGTAACACTGATAAAAATCACGTATTTTACTACACGCAACACCTCACCGCTATTTATGTTGAAACCATAATTTACATTACATGATATGGTTTGTCACTATAACTTTATAAAAAAAGGTCATTTGAAATACTTGAATAAATAATTGCGAGGAGAATAAGTTACTTTTACTTTAAATATCATTATACTTTTCAACATAACCTGTAACCTAACGTCAATGCATGATTAATTATTTTTAATAATTTTATTTTGCAACGTTTGAATATTTAGTTTGTAGCTTCTGCCTCCCCTTTTTGTAAAATCTTTATGTTTGAAATCGTTAATATGTTTTATCGGTGTACATTTTTTAATCGGTACATTCATTTATTCATTTAGATTGGGGATTACCGTTGAAAGGGATTGATAGGTAAGGTCGGATTGGTATCGAATTCATTCGCATTGGGGTCACGAATTGGAAAAGATTGAAAGTCGTTCTGGTTGATTTAGGATTAATTAGAATTGGGGTCATACATTAAGAATAATTGAGAGGTAGCTGCGTATTTGGGGAACGTATTAGGAAGAATTGGAAGTCGTTTTGATTGGGGCACGAATTGAGAAGGATTAAAAGTTGAGTTCGGATTGGTTTCGGATTCATCCGGATTTGATTCAGATTCATTCAGATTGGGGCTACGAATTGGAAAGGATTGTAAGTTGTTATAATTGATTTAAGATTAATTAGGATTAGGGAGATGGATTAAAAAGAATTGAAAGGTGACTTCGGATTGACTTCGGACTCATTCGTATTGGGGGCACTTGTTATAAAGGATTAAAAGTCATTCGGATTGTAGTCACGGATTGAAAAGAGTGTTCGGATTCATTCGGATTGGGGTCACTGATTGATAAGTGAGTTCGGATCAGATTTCGGATTGATTCGGATCAATTCGGTATGGTGTCGGATTCAATCGGATTTATTCAGTTTGATGCCGGATTCATTCGGATTGAACTTCGAAAGGACCTACGGATTGAAAAGGATTCAGAAGGATTAAAATATCTTGTTGGATAAGGCACGGATTCATTCGAATTGACCGTTCGGATTGAAATGTTGGTTTAGATTGGTTTCAAATTCATTCGGATTACACGCACGGATTTAAATTTGTGTTTGGATTCATTTGGACTGGAAGCATGGATTGGAGGCGAAGGATTAAAAAGGATTGAAATGAAAGGTACGGATACATTTGGATTGAATTTAGAGCTGACACTGGATTGAAAAGGAATAAAAAGAATTGAAAACTTCCTTCCTATTAGACATGAGTGAAACTTTTTGGTTCGGATACAAATTCCAGAATGATTCGGAAGTTTTCGGATTCTTTCGAAATGAATTTTAATTCGAAACTTTTACCAGGGTAGGAATGACTGTACCATGACTGTCTTCTATGATGATTTGAAAATTTACATTCTCATTAATTATTCAAACAATTTTCATTAAAAATTTCAGATTTTGGCTATTTTTCAAAAAATAGCTGCTCAATTCGCAGAGCTGGGTAACTCCAGATTTCAAAGGGATTCATTTCCAATAGTCATTTGAAATGCAAAATTTCATTTTCTATTTTGTATTTTAAATAAGAGAAAGAAAACATTTTGCATTCCCAACCCTGAATAGATTTTCCAAGTATTTTCCATTTGAAATTCCATTTTCCATTTTTATTGATTCTAGTCTTGACAAATTAGATAATATATAAAAGAACATACAATCAGAAAGAAGGTAAACTAAGGGTGGTGTCCCATTTCAGCGTCAAACTTGGTGCAAAAAGCAAAACGTCAAATCACTAGATATTTCAGCCAATGATATTCTTCTAGTAATTCACATAAATACTTCCATTGGCTGGCATGTCTAGTGATTTGACGCTTTGCATTTTGCGCCCAGTTTATCGCTGCTATGGGGCCGCACCCGGAAGTTGTTAGTAGAATTTTATTACGAGGTTATGTCAACCCGGCCTTATCTAGGTATTAACTATTAAGGCAAACATCTATGCATGTTGTGGTTCGTGGTCGTACCAATGTCATGGTTGTCTTGGTCACCTTAATCTTTCTTGAAAATCATGGATTTATCTGATAGTGAAATGCGGGTCCAATGTGAAATAGAAAAAATCAATCTTCAAGAGGCTCTACAGTGCTAGTTCAAGAAATTGAAAACAGCGATGTTTCTTCTTTGCCGTTAATCTTGGATGCAAAGTTTTTCCATGATACAAAACGTGATGAAAAAGGAAATATTAGTGCTGATCGTGTTAAGTGTAAGAAAACCCTTAAAGGCAGTCTGACTGATAGAGCCGATTTTAAAAATCACCTAAAGGTGAGAATAGTAGCCCCTAGTAGCGAGATAACTGCAGACTAGCGCCAGTTGGGCTCAAGAAAAAGAAGAATCTGTTTGCAGTCTGGCACACAGCTGGTTCCACTTTGGCGTTCTGTTATGGCGCCAGGGTCTGGTATAGCAGATCCTGCCCCAGACTGGTCACGAAATACACCAGATAAAATTAAAATAACATAAAATGGTACTAATTAGGTTTCTGTAATAGTTTTACACTATATTTCATGTTTGGGGATACTTGTGAATCGTGCGGATTTCCGATTGCTAGATTTTCAATTTCATTACTTAATTTCTACACTCATTGCAAGTGTTGAAAATAAATACCAGAATCTGGTTCCTTTATTCACCAGATTCTGTTTATCGTCTGGTCTGATCATTTCTCCCGCCAGTCTGGTTGACTAGAGGGAGCAGATGCTGAGTCGGACTCTGGCCTCTGTCATACAAGCCAGACGTTGCTACTAGCGATCGTTTACTTATATATAATCTGTAAATCTATAATGCATTCCTAACCTAAAAATGCAATATTTTTAATCTATTGAATAAAAATTAGATTTAAATATTTTTTTGCACCTCAGTAATGGAATTTTCAGTTTAGGATCCTAGTCAAACCCGCGTTATATTGTAATTTTAGACAAAAAATCACTGTGTCGGCGATTATGAAGAGTAAAAACTCAAAGTTGGTATACCCTAAGGTAAAACGAAAACTTGTTACGATTACAAAACCTAGTGGCAAAAACGACTTGAAGAAATTAAAGCAGGTTTCGTTGAAAGTACCCGTTACTGCTACAAGAATCAATGATCAAGCAGAGGGTGATGCCTTGATTGTGGATTTTATCGTGCAAACTATGAGTCCCTAAGTTCTTGTTGAACACGAAGCATTTAGAGGTTTCATTAAAGGTAATTGGTAATGCTATACAGTAAGACAGTACAGTACCCAGATGTGATTATTATTTTCTCGAATCCCGGACTAAGCAAGTGAACATTTGATATAATATAGTTTATATATTTAATTTTTAGGAATACGAAAAACAAAGGCTCCTATTACTGTCATGACTAGAAAAACACTGGGTAAACGGATCGATGAGAATTATTTATCGCTCACCCAAGTCATGATAGAAATAATTCAATCGAGCAAGTATGTATGTACTGCGGCAGATATTTGGAGCAGCTTAAAAATTAGTTGCATGGGTATACTGCACACCGGGTAAGAATTATGAATAAGAGCAAGAATCTTTTGAGGATTTACAGTGTACTAATGTTCAATGGAAAACATGTTTTCAAATCAACAATGACTTTGATAAAGAGGGTGCCGCATTAGCTTGTAGACGATTTAAAGAAATCACACAAATTTTATCATAAATTCTGCTTTGAAGCAATTCTTTTTCATTTTGATTTTTGCATTGAAATTGTGATAACAGCTGATGCTCACTTATTTCAGCAATAATTGAACTAGATGAGGAAGAAGAGAAGGAACTCAGTGATGACGGTGAAGATGAAATAAAGTTGATTTCCATTTATGATATTCTAGAAAGCTGTAAAAGCGGGTTTGATTCAAATTTACCGGATTAACAGCGTTGTGGTAGTTACATTTTAAACCTGACAGCTACTACAGACTCTAAAATATGCTTAGAAAACAAAATCCTCAATGTAAAAGATTACACGATTCGGCATTCGGGAATATTCTGCAGTCTTGGATATTACGTCAAGGTCACCGAAGACAGCAGAAACATGCTTTGAAATAACAGGCAAACAGCCAACATTACTTTTCCCAGCTCGTTGGAATTCCGCCTTTGATTCTTTGGAGGATCTTGAGCAGGTTAGAGGCAAACTAAACGCTGTGTTTGATGCCTTAAAATTGCCTAGGTTCAAGGAAAACTCTATAGGATAAAAAAAATGTAAAAAAATGTTGGAGTCTCTTTCATTGAGGCATCTAAAATTTGGCGGGCCCTTACAGCAAACGGTTCTTCAGACTTCAGAGAAAAGGTTCTCTCAGTACTATGCTCTGCTTCCAGAAGTAAATGATGCCATTTCACCTAGAATAATCTATCTTCATTTCAAATTGAAATGGGCTCCAAAATAAAAAAGAGCGACTCTAAAACTACTGCTTTTTCATAAAATGCACAGCGTTTATAAAGAAAGTAAAGGATCGTCCATCTCTCGCATTTCTCATGAGCCCAAGAAAGACTTTTACATCGATCAATATTATACGAGTATGTTCGATGAATCGAAGTCAATGACATCAGAAAGTGGTTCCGATACTCTAAACGCAAGTACATGCAAAAACAATCTACAGTTGGAAGCATTACAGTATCTTCAGGAGGAAAAGGTAAGCTTCAGCTGTCTTAATCGCTATCCAGTCATCAGAGAACTTTTTTGTAAGTTCAATACGACGCTTCCATTATCTGCACCTGCCGAAAGACTTTTTAGTCATGCAGGCAGGATTTCGCGCCCAAAAAGAAGGTCGATGGGAGACGCAATTTTCGAGAAGCAATTGCTCCTTAAAGCAAATAGTCATATTTTTAAAACAAATAATTAAAATATTGCCTACCAGTGGTAAATGGCTTCAGAGATCGTTTTATAATGTTTCACAAATGTTCTTAATAGAATATTAAAAATCCATTCTGCATTTTTTACTGATATATTTCAAATATATATTTTGTATCTTCCATTTTAACTATATAAAACCATATTTCATTTTACATTTTAGGTGAATTTTATGAACCTATTTCGCATTTTATGTTTTAAATACATTTTGAAAACCATTTACCCAGCTCTGTCAATTTTTTTATGGAATCAACAAACTATAATTTAATTTTAATTTTTTAATTTTTTTTAAATAATTTTCGTACAAAAATGCAGGCTTTGGCTTATGCTTAACGAATGGGCTCAATTTTTTACAGATTTAACTAAGAACATTTTTCCAATGATTTTTTTCTATAACACTTAGCAAATTCCCAAGAATTATCAATTCTTCAAACAATTTTCATAAGCTAATTCAGATTTTGGCTATTTTTCAACCAATAATCTAAATATTTTTACAGAATTGACAAAAAATATCTTTCCGATAGTTTTTTCTACGATGCTTTGCAAATTGCCAAGAATGATTAATTATTTAAATAATTATCATAAACCTATACAGAATTTGGCTATTTTTCAAGGAAGAGGCTCAATTTATCAAAGAATAGGCTCAAACTTTTTCTTACGAAGTCAACTACGAATGTCTTTTCAATAACTCTTTCCTACGATACTTTATAAATTTAAAAGAATTATCAATTATCTAAACAATTTTTATAAACATATTTTAAGTTTGGGTATGTTTTAGTGAATAGGCTCAATTTGTTTACGGAATCAATTAAGAATGTCTTTCCGATAACTCTTTGATACGATACTTTGTAAATTTCCAAGAATTATTAATTATTTGAACAATTTCCATAATCTAAATCTCTATCAGCCAATAAACTTTTAGCTACTGCAATGGTGTCTGCATTATACCTATCAGAAGCCAAAATATTTAATGCAGTGACAACTTGTGGGAGTTGCGCGTTTAAGGCGTTCACTACCCTTGATTTAGTCGACCATCTAGTGTCCGCGTGAAATTTCAAAGATACATCGTTCCTCTCTGGTGACCTTCCTATTAACAACTCTCACATATCTCAAAATTTGGGACATCTGTTCTTGATGCGGAAAATCCAGATGACAGTCCTTCTTCGCTTTCTGTGAGATTCAATATGTGATTTCAATTCTGGATTGTAATTCGCTATCAAGGTAATAACGCTTAAAAATATTCCTGAACTCTGTTCACCAATTCTTTCAGCAGTTCCTCTTAGAGCTAAATTGTTCACAACATAAAAAAGAATGACACAAATGTTTACTCTTAGAATTTGCCGCGATTTTTAATTTTCTTGATCTATTGTGATTCGAAGATAAGCGTCCATGTATGATTTTAGCCTTAATTTTTTTCCAGATCTTTTTATTTAATACAATTTTCACTGTGTAGTGGCAAGTTCTCATGCTCAAGAATCCTTGGATTTAAATGTCGCCAGCCGCTAAAACCTTGGTCTGGATTGACAAGTGACGATAGACTGGGGTTTTTAAATAGGATTATGCTGAACAGAATACAAGCGAAACAAAATATTGCTCCTCTTTTTTTACAATAGATTAACCAGCTTCTATCCAAAACTGTCCGTTAAATATTTTTTTTTGTAAACCATTCTTTAAAAAAATTTCTATTTCTATTGATTTCAGATAGAGAAAAATCTGATTCTTTTCCTTGGTCCGGACCACGTTCTACAATAAACTACGAATGGATTTAGTCATTGGGAACCATGATTTTAGATCATTTCGCTTAGAAGTTGTGGTCTTTTTCACTGGATCTGTATGCAAGGATTCTTTTAATTCATTGCCTTCATCTTGAAGACTGGAATTGCTCAGCTAAGCAAAGCTTTTGACATTTTCTTGTCATCGCTTTCTTTGGAAAGTTTTCTCTTCTGGAACTCAGCACCAGATAGTCGTTTAGGAGGCATCGTTGAGGAGTGATCAAGAATTCAGGATATCTAAACAAAACAAAAAGTTTACACTGTTTGAAGATTTTAGTAAAAGGCATTTGGAGGGTGCGAAGGCAAAAGAAGGTAACTGACAAAATGCCAATTGTGCAGAAGAGAAAAAAAACATTGTGTAAAGTCAAAATCGCTATTAAAAAAGGAAAATGCATTTCTGCTTCTGAGCTTACGTATTGTATTACGTATTTTCGGGTTGAAACTTTTTTTTACGCTGTTCAAGTCGAATTAAGACAGTGATAAGAAATTAGGTACTCATTGAAAAAATAAACTGATGATCCATCCCCGAGATGTTGACTTAATGAATACGGAAAAGAAAGTTTGATAACAAAAATAATTCAGTTCCGAGAAAATTAAGTTTTAGTTATTGTTACGTAGGAGATAATAATCTTTCATATTAAGAACCTGTGAAAGAGCTTTAACTATTACATAATTTACCAGAGGTTCAAGCTGCCAAATTGATTTACTAATTTGTTTAATTTTGTGGGATCAGGACTACCATCTCATTAATTCAAGATGTTTCCTTTGTTTTTGCTGCCCTGTTACCGTTGAATGTCAATGATGAAACGGGTTTTCTTTCGACTAACTGAAACAATGACTTTAGTTTCATTTGAATTGATTAAAATAAATATAAAATGAAATAAATAACAGATTTTAAAATTCCAAAGTAATCAAGAAGACAGTAATTTCAAATTTGACTTACCCTAACTTATAGCTACCGTCACACTTCATTCTCCAGGGAGAACGCAGGAGCGCGCAAGGATTAAATTTTCATTCTTTGGAGTAGGATTAACTTGTCAGGTTCACACCCCCCCTGAACCGACGTACTTCGTAGAGAACTGCACTGGGCCCGATTTGCCGTTTCTATTCTGGGTGCACTAAGATGATTTGCAGAATCGACACATCCTTCAAGGTGGGAAAGGATCTCTGCTAGTTTTGAATTTAAATAGCTACACGTCTGTACGTCGTTATCCCACTTAAATTCGCGTTCTATCTTCCGTCGACTAAAGATCCGGAAGTGTTTTACGTCCGTCCGTAGTTATGTCTGGGTAAGTCAATTGAATTTGTCAAATTAGGTCCGATGATGCCGGCATTCGATGCCTCCTCGGTTCGTCCGCATTTGATAGGAACGTGGATCCGTTGGTGCCGTTTGCAGGGCGACGTCCGTTGATATCTAATAAAAAATAAGGAATCGGGTCGGTGGTACCGTTTGAAAACGTCGTTCCTGGCCAATGACTAACTCTAATTATTAATGACGTCGTTGCCGTGTTCAGTTACGCATCGAGTGCAGACGGGCAATATAAACCGTGTTTTTTCCGGTTTCCTTAGTACTTCCAGTCGGTACAAGAAATAGTAATGAACTGCACTGAGAATTTTGTGTATGACCGACTCGAAGGTACGAATGCATAGGTGAGGTAGAGCATTTTTGCAGACATTGCTAGTTTTGATTGGATGGTCTTTGTCAAGCGACAATTTGGAAAGAAACCATGGAAGGAAGCTATATTGTCAATCGCTGACTTCTAAAAAAATGCTGACTTTCATAACGTGACTTAGAGACACGTTTAATTCCTTTAATTTAATATTATTAGATTATAATTTGAATTTGATTGACCATTGGTTAATAATTGCTTCCAATTTAGTATATTTATTTCAGTAGTTTATGACTGTCCATTATCTTCACTTAATAATTTTAAAAATATTTCGTAATAGTAAGAAATAGTTAAATAAGCTACGGTTATTTAAATATTATTATTAAGGGTTAACTATTATAGGTCAGATCAGCCGACAAAATAAATTGTTTGATTACACAGGGAGGACGCTGGAAGATAAGGCAATGCACTCGTTCCGCGAGCGAATCGTTAGGTGTAGTAGTGCATATGTACAAGCATCAAACAGTGTCTGCATGAGTACGCTCCTTACAATGATCCATATTGTCGTCTTCTATCTTTTCTTCTCTCTGGTTCTCACGTCTTTTATCTGACTAATTATTATTATATGTATATATATGTGTGTATATATATATATATATACATACATAATACTATATAATAATATATAATACACTATACATAATTAAATCTAACGTCTGATTAAAAAAACACACTTTTTTGACTACTGAACCCTAAAATCCATACAAAGAAGCAACCAAATATTTAATTCCAGCGGGTCAATAACATTCCCCAGCACGAATTTGATTAATTTAGACAATCAAACGCAAAGAAGAGGCAATGGATTCATCCAAGATATCCACCAGAGATATGAAAAGAAACATATGACTGAAAAGGACTTCCACATTACTCGAATCGTCTGATTGAAAAACACGGGTTTAAGATTGAAGAAACCTAAAGCCCATACACAGAAACACCAACTCATTTAATACCAGAGGGTCAATGAAATTCCCCGTCATGAATTTAATTAATTTGGAAATCAAACGCGGAGAAGAGGCAATGGAATTATCCATGACATCCAACAGCGATATGGAAGAAAATATATTACTGAAAGAGACCCCCACATGAGTCGAGACGTCTGATTGAAAAACACCGGTTTATGATGACAGAACCCTGAAGCGCATACAATGAAACAACAGCTCATTTGATACTAGAGGGTCAATATAATTCGCCATTATTCATGTAATAATTTCGGCAATCAAACGCAATGATGAGGCAACGTATCCTTCCAAGACATCCAACAGCGACATGGAAAGAAATATATCACTGAACAGGACTCCCACACGTGACGAAACGTCTGATTAAAAAAACACGGTTCTTTGATGACTGGACCCTAAAGCCCAAACAAAGAAACACCAAGTCATTCAATACCAGAGGGTCAATATAATTCCCCATCATGAATTTAATTAATTTGGGCAATCAAACGGAAAGAAGAGGCTACGGATTCTTACAAGATATCCAACAGCGATATGAAAAGAAATATATAACTGAAACGGACTTTCACATTACTCGAATCGTCTGATTAAAAACACAGGTTTAAGATTAAAGAAACCTAAAGCCCATACATAGAAACAGCAACTCATTTAATACCAGAGGGTCAATGAAATTCCCCATCATGAATTTAATTAATTAGGGAAATCAAACACAAGGAAGAGGGAACGGATTCATCCAAGACGTCCAACAGCGATATGGAAAGAAATATATTACTAAAAGGGACTCCCACGTGAGTCGAATCTTCTGATTAAAAAACCCGGTTTTTTCTTTTACGGAACCCTAAACCCCATACAAAGAAGCAAAAACTCATTCAATACGAGAGGGTCAATATAATTTCCCATCATGAATTTAATTAAATTGGGCAATTAAACGCAAAGGAGAGGCAACGGGTTCTTCCAAGACATCAGCAGCGATATGGATGAAAATATATCACCGAAGAAGGCTCCCACATGAATCGAAACGTCTGATTAAGAAACACTTTTTTTCATTCCTGCACCCTAAAGCCCTTAAAAAGACACCAACTCATTCAATACCAGAGGGTCAATATAATTCCCAATCATGAATTCAATTAATTTGGGCAATCAAACGCGAAGAAGAGGCAACAGTTTCTTCCCAGATACCCAACAGCGATATGAAAAGAAATATATCACTGAAGAGGACTCCCACACGTGACGAAACGTCTGATTAAAAAAACACGGTCTTTGAATACTGGACCCTAAAGCCCATAAAAAGAAACAACAACAAATTTAATTCCAGAGGGTCAATATAATTCCCCATCATGAATTTGATTAATTTGTGCAACCAAACGCAAAAATGGAGCAACGGTTTCTTCCAAGCCATCCAACTGCGATATGGAAAAAAATATATCACTAAAGACGACTCCCACATGAGTCAGAACGTCTGATTAAAGAACACAGTCTTTGACTGCTGGACCCTAAAGCCCATAGAAAGAAACACCAACTCATTTAATACCAGAGGGACAATATAATTCCCTATCATGAATTTAATTAATTTCGGCAATTAAACGCAAAGAAGAGGCAACAGGATTCTTCCAAGACATTGAACAGCGATATGGAAAGAAATATATCACTGAAGGGGACTCCCACATGAGTCGGAGCAGCTGATTAAAGAAGACGGTCTTTCATTACTGGACCCTAAAACCCATACAAAGAAACCCAAACTCATTGATTTCCAGAGGGTAAATATAATTCCCTATCATGAATTTAATTTATTTGGGCAATCAAATGCAAAGAAGAGGCAACAGGATTCTTCCAAGACATTCAACAGCGATAAGGAAAGAAATATATCACTGAAGGGGACTCCCACATGAGTCGGAACGTCTGATTAAAGAAGACGGTCTCTGATTACTGAACCCTAATGCCCATACAAAGTAACACCAACTTATTTAATACCAGAGCGTCAATATAATTTCCAAAAATGAATTTAAAAAATTTGGGAAACCAAACGCAAAAACGGGGCAACGAATTCTTTCGAGACATCCAACGGTGATATGGAAAGAAATATATCACTGAAGGGGACTCTCACATGAGTCGAAACGTCTGATTAAAAAACACGGCTTTTCTTTCCTGGTCCCTAAAGCCCATACAAAGAAACACCAAAATATTTAATACCAGAGCGTCAAAATTATTTCCCGTTATGAATTTAATTAATTTGGGCAACCAAAAGCAAAAATGGGGCCACGGATTCTTCCAAGACATCCAACGGCGATATGGAAAGAAATATATCACTGAAGGGGACTCCAGCATGAATCGGAACGTCTGATTAAAGAACACGGTCTTTGATTACTGAAACCTAAAGCCCATACAAAGAAACACCGAATCATTTAATACCAGAAGGTCAATATAAGTCCCCATCATGAATTTAATTAATTTAAGCAATCAAACGCAAAGAAGAGGCAACGGGTTCTTCCAAGGCATCCAACAGCGATATGGAAAGAAATATATCACTGAAGGGGACTCCCACATGAGGCGGAGCGTCTGATTAAACAACACGGTCTTTGATTACTGAACCCTGAAGCCAATGCAAAGCAAGAACAACTCATTCTATACCAGAGGGTCAATATAATTCCCCATCATGAACTTAATTAATTTGGACAATCGAACGCAAAGAAGAGGCAACGGATTCTTCCAAGGCATCCAACAGCGATATGAAAAGAAATATATCACTGAAGGGGACTCCCACGTGAGTCGGAACGTCTGATTAGTGAACACGGTCTTTGTTTACAGGACCCTCAAGACCATTCAAAGAAAGACAAACACATTTAGTACCAGAGGGTCAATATAACTCGGAATTATGAATTTGATTATTTGGGCAACCAAACTCAAAGAAGAGGCAACAGATTCTTCCAAGGCATACAAAAGCGATATGGAAAGAAATATATCACTGAGGGGACTCGGCAACGGATTCTTCCAAGACTGATGTCTTGGAAGAATCCGTTGCCCCATTTTTGCAAGGGACTCCCACATGAGTTGAAACGTCTGATTAAAAAACTCGGTTTTTTTAATACTGGACTCTAAAGTGCATACAAAGAAACACCAACTCATTTAATACCAGAGGTTCAATATGATTCCCTATCATTAATTTAATTAATTTTGGCAATAAGACGCAAAGAGGAGGCCACGGATTCTTCCAAAACATCGAACAGCTGTACGGAAAGAAATATATTACTGAAGAGGACTCCCAACTGAGTAGAAACGTTTGATTGAAAAATAATATTTCTTGATTACGGGAACCTAAAGCCCATCCAAATAGACGCCAACTCATTTAATACCAGAGGGTTCACATGAATCCCCATCATGAATGCAATTACTTGCGGCTATCAAGCACAAAGTTGTGGCAACGGATTCTTCCAAGACATCCAACCGCGATATGGAAACAAATATATCACTGAAGAAGACTCCCGCATGAGTCGGAACGTCTGATTAAACAACACGGTCTTTGATTACTAGACCCTCAAGCCCATACAAAGGAACACAAACACATTTAGTACCAGAGGGTCAATATAACTCGCTATTATGAATTTGATTAATTTGGGCAACCAAACGCGAAGAAGAGGCAACGGATTCTTTCAAGGCATCCAACAGCGATATGGAAAGAAATATATCACTGAAGAGGACTTCTACATGAGTCGAAACGTCTGATTAGAGAACACGGTATTTGATGACTGAACCCTAAAGCCAATACAAAGAAAGAACAACTCATTCAATACCCGCGGGTCAATATAATTCCCCATCATGAAATTAATTAATTTGGACAATCGAACGCAAAGAAGAGGCAACGGATTCTGCCAAGACATCCAAAAGCCATATGGAAAGAAATATATCACCGAAGAGGACTTCCACATAAGTCGAAAAGTCTGATTAAAAAACATGGTTTTTTTATCACTGGACCCTTAAGCCCATCAAAAGAAAAAACAACTCATTTAATACCAGGGGTCAATATAATGCCTCATCATGAATTTAATAATTTGGGCAGTCAAACGCAAAGCTGGGGCAACGGATTCTTCCAAGACATCCAACAGCGATATAGAAAGAAATATATCACTGAAGAGGACTTCCACATGAGTCGAAACGTCTGATTAAAAAACATTGTTTTTTTATCACTGAACCCTTAAGCGCATGAAAAGAAAAAACAACTCATTTAATACCAGGGGTCAATATAATGCCTCATAATGAATTTAATAATTTGGGCAATCAAACGCAAAACTGGGGCAACGGATTCTTCCAAGACATTCAACAGCGATATAGAAAGAAATATATCACTGAAGAGGACTTCCACATGAGTCGAAACGTCTGATTAAAAAACATGGTTTTTTATCACTGGACCCTTAAGCCCATAGAAAGAAACAACAACTCATTTAACACCAGGGGTCAATATAATGCCTCATCATGAATTTAATAATTTGGGCAATCAAACGCAAAACTGGGGCAACGGATTCTTCCATGACATCCAACAGAGATATGGAAAGAAATGTATCACTAAAGAGGACTCCCACATGAGTCGGAACGTCTGATTAAACAACACGGTTCGTTATCACTGGACCCTGAAGCCCATACAAAGAAACATCAGCTCATTCAATACTAGAGGGTCAATATAATTCACCATGATGAATTTAATTAATTTGAGCAATCGAACGCGAAAATGGGGCAAAGGATTCTTCCAAAACATCCAACGGCGATATGGAAAGAAATATATCACTGAAGGGGACTCCCACATGAGTCGGAACGTCTGATTAAAGAAAATGGTCTTTGATTACTGGACCCTAAAGCACATACAAGGAAACACCAACTCATTTAATACCAGAGGGTCAATATATGTCCCTATCATGAATTTAATTAATTTAAGCAATCAAACGCAAAGAAGGGGCAACGAATTCTTCCAAGACATCCAAAAGCGATATGGAAAGAAATATATCACTGAATAGGACTCCCACATAATTCGAAACGTCTGATTGAAAAACACGGGCTGACGATTACAGAAACATAAAGCCCATACGTAGAAACAACAACAAATTTAAAGCAGGATGTCTATGAAATTCCACGTCATGAATTTAATTAATTTGGACAATCCAACACAAGCAAGAGGCAACGGGTTCTTCCAAGACATCCAACAGCGATATGAAAAGAAATATATCACTGAAGAGGACTTCCACATGAGTCTTAACGTCTGATTAAAAACCCCGGTTTTTTTATCAATAGACCCTGAAGCCCATACAAAGAAACAACAACTTATTCAATACCAGGGGGTCAATATAATGCCTCATCATGAATTTAATTAATTTGGGCAATCATACGCAAAGAAGAGGCAACGGATTCTTTCAAGACATCCAACAGCGATATAGAAAGATTTGTATCACTGAAGAGGACTTCCACATGAGTCGAAACGTCTGATTAAAAACCCCGGTTTTTTTATTACTGGACCCTGTAGCCCATACAAAGAAACAATATCTCATTCAATGCCAGGGGGTCAATATAATGCCTCATCATGAATTTAATTAATTTGGGCAATCAAATGCAAAGAACAGCAACGGACTCTTCCAAGACATCCAACAGCGATATAGAAAGAAATATATCACGGAAGAGGACTTCCACATTTGTCGAAACGTCTGATTAAAAATCGCTTTTGTTTATTACTGGACCCTAAAGCACATACAAAGAAACACCAGCTTATTCAATACCAGGGGTCAATGTAATTCCCCATCATGCATTTAATTAATTTCGGCAATTAAACGCAAAGAAGAGGCAACAGGATTCTTCCAAGACATTGAACAGTGGGATCTAAAGAAATATATTGCTGAAGAGGTCTCCCACAGGAATCGAAACATCTGATTAAAAAACTCGGTTTTTTTATTACTGGACCGTAGTGCCCATGCAACGACACACCGACACATGAATTACCAGAGAGTCAATATATTTCCCCATCATGAATTTAATTAATTTGGGTAATCAAACGCAAAGATGGGGCAACGGATTCTTTCAGGACATGCGAGAGCGATATAGAAACAAATATATCACTGAAGAGGATTCCCCATTGAGTCGAAACGTCTGATTAAAAAACACGGTTTTTCTATTACAGGACCCTAAAGCCCTTACAAAGGAACAACAGCTCATTTGAGACTAGTGGGTCAAAAGAATTCGCCATCATGAATTTAATTAATTTCGGCAATTTAACGCCAAGATGGGGCAACGAATTCTTCGAAGACTTCCAACAGCGATGTGGAAAGAAATATACCACTGAAGAGAACTCCCAGATGAGTCGAAACGTCTGATTGAAAAACACGGGGTCTTGATTACTGGACCCTGAAGCCCATACAAAGAAACACCTACTCATTTAATACCAGAGGGACAATATAATTCCCCATCATGAATTTAAACTATTTGGGCATTCAAACGGGAAGAATAGGCAACGAATTCTTCCAAGACATCCAACAGCGATATGGGAAGAAATGTATCACTGAAGAGGACTCCCACATTAGTCGGAACGTTTCATTAAAAAACACGGTTTTTTGATAACTGGAACCTAAAGCCCATAAAAATAAAGACCAACTCATTTAATACCAGAGGGACAATATAATTCCCCATCATGAATTTAAACTATTTGGGCATTCATACGCGAAGAATAGGCAACGGATTCTTCCAAGACATCCAACAGCTATATGTATAGAAATATATCACGAAAGGGGACTTCCACGTGAATCGAAATTTCTGATTTAAAAACACTGTTTTCTTATAACTGGACCCTAAAGCCCATACAAAGAAAAACCAACTTATTTAATACCAGAGGGTCAATATAATTCCCTATCGTGAATTTAATTAATTTGGGCAATTAAACGCAAAGAAGAGGCAACGGACTGTTCCAATACATCCAACAGCGATATGAAAATAAATATATCACTGAAGAGAACTCCCAATTAAGTCGGAAGTTCTGTTTAAAAAACACTGTTTTCTAATTACTGGACCCTGAAGCCCATACAAAGAAACACCAACTCATTTAATACCAGATGGCCAATATAATTCCCGATCATGAATTTAATTAATTTGGGCGATCAAACGCAGAGAAGAGGCAACGGATTCTCCCAAGACATCCAAGAACGATATAGAAAGAAATATATTACTGTAGTGGACTCCCGCATGAGTCGAAACGTCTGATTAAACAACACTTTTTTTTTACTAGACGTAAAGTCCATACAAAGAAACAGCAACTTATTCTCATTCAATACCACAGGTTCAATATAATTCCCCATGATGAATTACAGGCCAATAACCTGTTGGAACATACTGTATACGATCTTTACAGCTGTCCTAAACAACAGGATTGTTAGTCGAGTTGAGCCCGTGTGACGTGAGATGTACGAATAACTTGGCTCGAAAAACGGTGTTGCAGGCTGTCGAGAGAACCTGCTAATATACAGGTGCGTCTTTAAAGACGCTGCAGCTCATCGACGCTTCCTGTCAATGGCCTGTATTAATTACTTGAAAACTTTCGATTCAACCTCTCATAGACTTATCATATATCTGTTGGATATCTTGAAGGTACATCCACACATAGTGAGATGCATAGAAAGATTGATGCCTCTTTGGAATACTAGATTTACTATCTCGTCTGGAAATTATCGTGTGACAACAAAGGACGTTACCTTCCAGAGAGGCGTCTTTCAGGGCGATACCATGAGCCCTTTGCTTTCTTGCATCACAGTTCTGCCTCTATCTCTGGCACTACGAAATTCTTCTTGATACTTCTATGGCGACACCAACCAGCGCGAGCATGAGGTCGCTCATGTATTTTTTATGGATGACCTGGAGGTCTATGCCTCTGGTAAAGGCAAAATTCAAACTGCCATAAATATCGTCAAGAAGTACACAGGAGAGATTCAGATGGACTTTGGATGGAATAAATGTGCCAAAATTCAAGTGAAGAAAGGGAAGATTGTTGGCGTGCCCAAGGACCCTGACCTTGTGGATATAAGTGTTATTAGACATCTTAAAACTGGAGAGACCTATACGTACCTGAGCGTGCTTCAAAGCCGCACTTAGGACGTAACGTCAGTAATGGAGTCGCAATGAAGCAGATACAAGCATCTTCTTCGACGGATTTGGTTTTCCAATCTTTCGGCGTTGAACAATGTACCTGCGACTAACATGCTTGCCGTCCCGGTTGTACTCTGCTCGTTTGAGTTGGTTCAATGGACGAAGAACAAACTCAAGGCCCTTGTTTTCACCACACGTAAGATCATGCATATGCATAAAAGCTTGTATATCAATTTGTCAGTTCCGCGATTATACTTTTCACGCCGTCAAGGCGAACGCGGACTTCTGAATCTCCAGTGTCTTGACAACCGAATGTTTTTGAGTACAGCTTACATTGTTGCAAATGGAAAAGATCCTTTCCTGAAAATGGTCAGGAATCACGAGATGGTTGGCAAAGGAGCGTTCCTTTACAAAGCCGCAGAGCAGGCACGTGAGACCCTTAGCCTGAATTTTAACGTCAGCAGTGTGGAAAGTACATTGCTCCATCTAGATGCTTTACTTCTGAAAGCCGAAGTAAAGAAAGCAGAATTTGAAAAATTCCATCAAGAGCTATTCGACAAGGAAATGCACAGAAATTTCCACAGGAATGTAGAAAGGCAGTCCTTGTCAAAGGAGCAAACTTTTGCTTTTCTTAAATGATCAGGACTTAATTCAGGTACAGAGGGTTTCATTTTCGCATGCCAGGAGTGTCTCCTTTCCACCTTAGCATACCGTAACCATATTGAATGTCAAGAAGTTCCAAGCGATAGGTTCAAAGCGTGTCATACACACGTTGAGTACCTAGAACACATACTATCAGGGTGTCCCACCCACGCAGGAACTACGTATATCTACAGACACAATGCGGCCATAAGAGTGCTTCATTACCATCTTTGTCGGTCTTACGGTGTTGGCCGCGACCCCGCCCTGCTGAATGCTCCAAGGGAGATAGAGTCAATTGTCCAAAGCGAGAAGTGCAAAATTTCCTGGGACTACGATTTTCGGACAGCAGTCTCCGTTGCACATTTGAGGCCTGACATTGTTCTCCAACACTTCGAGAAACGAACTATATTCGTGATCGAATTCTCGGCTTCTTCTGAATACAACACCACTGCAAAGGAGAAAGAAAAGGTGGAAAGGTATCAAGACCTTAAAAGGGAGCTGCAACGTCTGGACCCAAAATATTTGGTACTAGTAATTTTCCTTGTGATAGGTGCTCTCGGAGGTGCGAAACTATCACTGGTTAGTAATCTTAAAGCCATACCCGCGTGCCGAAAGTATGCCACGGCACTTGCGAGATGGATGCAGAAAGCTGTCATCCTTGGGTCGCTTCGTGTCCTCAAAACACACGAGAGAGAATGGGCTTTCCGAGTCATTTGCGATCAATCACTCTGCCTACAATCAGTACAGAGGAGTGTCGAAATCACCAGGATGGAGACCAAGAAATTACAGACGAAGTAATTTGTACTTTTGATAGATCTGGAGAAAAACGATGTGGTGTTGGTGATGGTGGTAATCCTCTGGTGGTGAATGGCCAACTGGTTGGTCTTATGGGATGGAGCGCGCCCGGAAGTCCTGATATTTTTGTTAACTTGGCTTATCCGGAATACAGAAACTGGATCATTTCAAACCTTCCACATCCACACTCTGCATCCCATCCACATCAACACATTCCACCACCAAGCCCAGACAGTTTAACAAGTTCACACAGTTCATCACGCACACACAGTACTTTCAGTCCTAAAAGTACTAGCTCACGCCTTAGGGAACACCATGGACATAATGTCCACTTTGGACACTGATCAAATGGAATATTTTCAAATCTGTCAAATAAAGGTCTGAATCTTTAGAAAAATATATATTTACTCCTATCTGGAAGCCACAACCTTCTCCAGCGATCATCCCACTTTCGTAAGCACTCCTTAAAATCATGGTCATGCGGTGATCAAATGTGTCCTAGTGGTCGTGCGGTGCTCGTTAACCCAGAAAACATGATGACAAAACAGATCTGTAACTGTTCTAGAACTCAAAAGAGCGTATTCTAGATCAGGTCAGTAACAGGTTACGAACATGCGAGTAACTATGTTATCCCCCATATGCTAGAACAATTCTGTAACATTTCTAGAACGCTGTGACATACAATCTGTAACATTTATAGAACAATTATAGAATTTGGTTACAAGTGTTATTTAACAATTCTGTAACAGTTCTAGAACCCTATGACAACTGATCGCTAACATTTCTAGAAGAATTCTAGAACTCAACTACAAATTTTATGTAACAACTCTGTAACAGAACAAGAACGCTGTGACAACCGATCTGTAACATTTCTAGGATAATTCTAGAACTTTGGTACAAAACTGTGGCTGCGTTGCTTCTTTTTACAACCGATTTCTGGAACAATTCTAGAACTCAATTACAAATAGTGTGTAACAAATCTGTAACAGAACTAGAGCGTTATGACAAACGATCCGTAACATTTCTAAAACAATTCTAGAACTCAATTACAAATAATATGTAACGAATCTCTAACAGATCTAGAACGCTGTGACAACCGATCTGTAACATTTCTATGATAATTCTAGAAATTTGGTACAAAACTGTAGCTGCGTTGCTTCTTTTTACAACCGATTTCTAGAACAATTCTAGAACTCAATTACAAATAGTGTGTAACAAATCTGTAACAGAACTAGAGCGTTATGACAACCAATCCGCAACATTTCTAAAACAATTCTAGAACTCAATTACAAATGATATGTAACGAATCTCTAACAGATCTAGAACGCTGTGACAACCGATATGTAACATTTCTAGAACAATTCTAGAACTAGATTACAAATTTTATATAACAAATCTGTAACAGAACTAGAGTGCTGTGACAACCGATCTGTAACATTTCTAGGACAATTCTAGAACTTTGGTACAAAACTGTAGCTGCGTTGTTCTTTTTAAATAAATTTTATTGAGAAAAGACATTACGGTAGTACAATTCTTTCTTCCTGTTATTAATTATAAAAGTAGTTATTTTATTATTATATTTAAAGAATTCAATGAATAATTTTCTACAGAACGTCGATGTAACATTCGAACGGCACTATACAGATAATAAAGTTAGTATTATTAATAATATAGACAATAGTAAAGATCGTCTGTGATTCGTTAGTGCTAGAACATTTCAGTAACAACTATTCAGTAACAGATCCCAATTTTTGTTCTTGATTTATTCTAGAGCAGATTTGTAACACAGTTCTAGCACGTTAACGTAACACCGTTACAGAACAATTCTATATTAAACTTGGAACAAATGTTACAGAACGTCTGTGATTGGTCAGTTCTAGAACAATTACGACACAACTGTTCTGGAACAATTATTAATCTTTGTTCCTAAATCGTTCTAATTGTAATACGGTTCTAGAACTTCCATATAACACTATTACGGCGCGGTTCTAGAACAAACCTGGAACAAATGTTATAGAACGTTTGTGACTGGTCAGTTCTAGAACAATTACGTAATAACTGTTCTGGAACAGTTATTAAACTTTGCTCTTAATTCGTTCTAGAAGACACTTGTAACAGGGTTCTAGAACTTTGATATAACACTATTATCGCACAGTTCTAGAACAAACTTGGAAAAAATTGTATAGAGCGTCTGAAATCGGTATGTTCTAGAACAATTTCATTGCAAGTATTACAGAACAGTGCTGTCACATATTTCTAGAACAGTTCTGTCACAATTTTGTCACAGTGTTCTAGAACAGTGTTGCCTTCTCGTTCTAGAACAGCTTTGTCACCATCTTGTAACAACTGTTATAGAACACAGTTTCTTTTCGTTTAAAAGCCCCGTAGTTTACAAATCCTGCATTTTTATACTCCACTAGTTTAGAGCTCCCGTAGTTTAGAACTCTCGTAGTTTGAAATCCCTGTAGTTTGAAACACCCGCATTTTGGAATTCCCATGGTTTATAACTCTCGTACTTTGAAATTCCCGTAGTTTAAAACTCCCGTATTTTAGAATAACCATAGTTTAAAATTCCCGTAGTTAGAAATTCAGGTAGTTTGCAACTCCCATCGTTTAAAACTCTCGTAGCTTGTAATTCCCATAGTGTGAACTAACCGAAGTTTGAAATTTCCGTAGTTTGAAACTACCGTATTTCAGAATAACCATAGTTTAAAATTCCCTTAGTTAGAAATTCAGGTAGTTTGCAACTCCCGTCGTTTAAAACTCTCGTAGCTTGTAATTCCCATAGTGTGAACCAACCGAAGTTTGACATTTCCGTAGTTTGAAACTACCGTAGCATAAGACTCCCGTAGTTAAAAACTCCAGTAGTTTGAAATCCCCGTAGAGTGAAACACCCGTAGTTTGAAATCTCCGTAGTTTTAAACTGTCTCAGCTTGAAATTCCTGTAGCTCAAAACTCCCTCAGTTTGAAATTCCCGTAGTTCAAGACACCCGTAGTTTGACATTCCCATATTTTGAAACTAACATAGTTGAAAACTCCTGTAGTTTGAAGTCCCCGTAGTTTAAGACACCCGTAGTTTGAAACTCCCATAGTTTAAATTCCCATATTTTCAAACTGGGGTAATTTAAAACTACCGTAGTTTCAAGTTCCTATAGTTTTAAATCCTCGTAGTTTGAAATTCTCGTAGTTTAAAACTCCCGCAGCTTAAAACTGTCGTAGTTTAAAACTCCTGTGGTTTGAAGTCTTCAATATTGAAAATCCTGTATTTTGAAACTACCCTAATTGAAAACTCCTTTAGTTTGAAGTCTTAATAGTTTAAAACACCCGTATTTTGAAACTCCCGTAGTTAAAAATGCCCGTAATTTGAAGTTCCAATAGTTTAAAATTACCGTAGCTTAGAACTCCCGTATTTTGAAATTCCCGTAGTTTAAAACTCCCTGAGTATGAAACTACCGTAGTTCAAAACTCCCGTAGTTCAAAACTCCCGTGGTTCGAAGTTCTAAATATTGAAATTCCTGTATCTTGAAACTACCGTAATTTAAACCTCCTGTAGTTTGAAGTCCCTATAGTTTAAAACACCCGTAGTTTGGAATTCCCGTACTTTACCACTCCCGTAGTTTGAAGTCCCCATAGTTTAAAACTCCTGTGGTGTAAAGTTCAAAAATTTTAAATTCCCATTTTTTGAAACTACCGTAATTTGAAACTCCCTCAGTTTGAAGTTCTTATAGTTTGAAGTCACCATAGTTGTAAACTCCCACAGTTTGAAATTCCTGTAGTTTAAAACTCCCGCAGGTTAAAACTATCGTGGTTAAAAACTCCTGTGGTTTGAAGTCTGAAATATTAAAAATCCTGTATTTTGAAACTACCGTAAAAAACTCCCTTAGTTTGAAGTCCCAATAGTTTGAAATACCCGTAGTTTGAAACTCTCGTAGTTTAAAATTCCCGTAATTTGAAGTTCCTATAGTTTAAAATTTCCGTAGTTTAGAACTCCAGTATTTTGAAATTCCCGTAGTTTAAAACTCCCGCAGTTTGAAATTACCGTAGTTCAAAATTCCCGTGGTTTGAAGTTCTAAATATTGAAATTCCTGTATTTTGAAACTACCGTAATTTAAAACTCCCGTAGTTTGGCGTCCTTATAGTTCAAAACACCTGTAGTTTGAAAGGCCCGTAGTTTGACACTCTTGTAGTTTGAAGTTCCCATAGTTTAAAACTCCTGTGGTTTGAAGTTCTAAATATTGAAATTCCTGTATTTTGAAACTACCGCAATTTAAAACTCCCGTAGTTTGAGGACCCTATAGTTTCAAACTCCCTTATTTTGAAATTCCCGTAGTTCAAGACGGCCGTAGTTTGAAATTCTCATACTTGGAAATCAACATAGTTGAAAACTCCTGTAGTTTGAAGTCCCCACAGTTAAAGCCACTCGTAGTTTGAAATTCCCATAGTTTAAAACTCCCGCATCTTAAAACTATCGTAGTTTAAAACTCATGTGATTTGAAGTCTCTAATATTGAAAATTCTGTACATTGAAACTACCGTTATTTAAAACTCTCTTAGTTTAAAGTCCCAATAGTTTAAGACAAATGTAGTGTGAAACTCCCGTAGTTCAAAATTTCCGTAATTTGAAGTTCCTATAATTTAAAATTGCCGTAGCTTAGAACGCCAGTATTTTGAAATTCCCGTAGTTTAAAATTTCCGCAGTTTTGAAACTATCGTAGTTCAAAACTCCCGTTGTTCGTAGTTCTAAATATTGTAATTCCTGTAATTTGAAACTACCGTAATTTAAAACTTCCGTAGTTTGAAGTTTCTATAGTTTAAAATCTCCGTACTTTAGAACTCCAGTATTTTTAAATTCCCGTGGTTTGAAACTCTCGCAGTTTTAAACTACCGTAGTTTAAAACTCCTGTGGATTGAAGTCCCAAAATGTGAAATTCCTGTATTTTTAAACTACCGTAATTTAAAACTCCCATAGTTTGACGTCCCCATAGTTGTAAACTCCCATAGTTTGAAATCCCCGTATGTTGAAACTCCCGAAGTTTGAAACTACCGTAGTTTAAAACTCCTGTGAATCGAAGTCCCAAATTTGGAAATTGAAGTATTTTGAAACTACCGTCATTTAAAACTCCTATAGTTTGAAGTCCCTATAGTTTTAAACTCCCGTAGTTTGAAATCTCCGTAGTTTAAAACTGCAAAAGTTTGAAATTCCCATGGTTTAAGACTCTCGCACTTTGAAACTATCGTAGTTGAAAATTCCCGTGGTTTAAGGTCCCAAAATTTGAAATTCCTGTATTTTGAAACTACTGTAATTTAAAACTCCCATAGTTTGGAATCCCCATAGTTGTGAACTCCCGTAGTATGAAATCCCCGTAGTTTGTAACTCCCGCAGTTTGAAACTACCGTAGTTTAAAACTCCCGTGGATTGAAGTTCAAAAATTCGAAATTTCCGTATTTTGAAACTAACGTAATTTAAAACTCCTGTAGTTTGAAGTCCCTGTATTTTTAAACTCCCGTAGTTTTAAATCTCCGTAGTTTAAAACTGCAAAAGTTTGAAATTCCCGTAGTTTAAGACTCCCGTACTTTAGAACTACCGTGGTTGAATATTCCCGTAGTTTGAAGTTTCTACAGTTTAAAATCTCCGTAGTTTAGAACTCCAGTATTTTGAAATTCTAGTGGTTTAAAACTCCTGCAGTTTGAAACTACTGTTGTATACAACTTCCGTGGATTGAAGTCCCAAAATGTGAAATTCCTGTATTTTTAAACTACCGTAATTTAAAACTCCGGTAGTTTGAAGTCCCTGTAGTTTTGAACTCCCGTAGTTTGAAATCCCCGTAGTCTTAAAATCCCGTAGTTTAAAACTCCCACAGTTTGAAACTACCGTAGTTTAAAACTCTCGAAGTTTGAAACTACCGTAGTTTCAAACTCCCGTGGTTTGAAGTCCCAAAATTTGAAATTCCTGTATTTTGAAACTACCATAATTAAAAACTCCTGTAGTTTGAGGTCCCTATAGTTTTAAACTCCCGTAGTTTGAAATCCCCGTAATTTAAAACTCCTATTGTTTGAAATTTCCGCAGTTTTGCATCAATTCAGTCAATATTCTAACACTATTGATTTCTATACTCATTTTCTTATAATCGTTTTTTACAATGATTTTTCCAGAATCGCGAAAAAATTATAATAAATTTACTATATGTATGAAAATTATTGTAGGCCTATACTGAACTTCCTATAATATTTTTTCGGAAGGGGTAAAACACAGTAAGAATGTAACTAAAAAATTAACGACTTTTACAATTACTGTTACTGAAGAAATTTAACTAGTTACCAATTCGTTATTTATTTACGAAAGTAACTTCGTTACCAAAAAAGGAATCAGTTAAATGAAACTATTTTTTTCTCATCACTGATTGAAGACTATTTTTTTTTCGTTTTTTGTACAATATTCATTCTTCAAATGGGAACAATTTGAAATCTTGCTGAAATCAAGTCGTCAAAAACGTCATACTTGATGACACGCCGAAAATTTTTCCATTACGTTTAAAACGTAATAACTACGTCACTTTCAGAATATTTCAAACAGTGTGCGACGGTTGTATATTAAAGTCTCACATTGTCTTAACTTCTGAGTTAATTGCATCGGAGAAGTTTTTCGAGTAAAGGCCCAGACACGCTGGAATTTTTAACAACGGTTTTAGCATCTTTTTTATTTAACAAGGAAAATGGAAAAAATTACTTTTTTTGTGCGAAACAATCATTTCGTCGAATATTTATTTATTTCAGACTTCTCTAAGACCTCCAGCTATTTTTCGTTGAAAATTCATTTTTTCTAACCCTTGAGCGGCATTGACGCCGTGTGGCGTCAATTTTAGTCATGCGCCAGGGGACATTGACGCCATACGGCGTCAATGTACCATACGGGTCATTCTTTTAATTTTCACAAAACTCTGTGCCTAGGAGTTTTTGGAGCCAAAGAATACGAATCCGTTATCGAAATTTCAAAATTTTGAATTTTAAATCCAAAAGAACGACCTTTCTATTCAAAAAGATGGATTTTAAACAAACCAATTACATTTCCAACAAAATAGTCGACTATTAAACCCCTTGAGTGCCATTGACGTCATATGGCGTCAATGTACCTTACGGGTCAATGTTTCAATTTTCACAAAACTCTGTGCCTGGGCGTTTTTGGAGTCGTAGAATACGAATCCGTTGTTAAAATTTCAAAATTTGGAATTTTAAATCCGAAAGAACGACCTTTCTATCCAAAAAGACGGATTTTTAACAAAACAATTAAAATTTCAGCAAAATAGTCGACTGTTTACCCCCGTGAGCGGCATTGGCGCCATGTATCGTTAATTCGAGTCATGTCCCGGGAGGCATTGACTCCATATAGCGTCAATGTACCTCACGGGTCATTGTTTCAATTTTCACAAAACTCTGTGCCTAGGCGTTTTTGGAGTCGTAGAATACGAATCCGTTATCCAAATTTCAAAATTTTGAATTTCAAATCCAAAGGAACGACCTTTCTATCCAAAAAGACGGATTTTTAACAAAACAATTAAATTTTCAACAAAATAGTTGACTGTTTAACCCCTTGAGCAAAATTGACGCCATATGACGTCAATGTACCTTATGGGTCATTCTTTCAATTTTCACAAAATTCTGTGCCCAGGGGTTTTTGGGGTCATAGAATACGAATCCGTTGTCAAAATTTCAAAATTTTGAATTTTAAATCAAAAGAACGAGCCTTCTTTAAAAAAAGACGGCTTTTTAACAAATCAATCAAATTTTCAACAAAATAGTCGACTGTTTAACCTCTTGAGAGCCATTGACGCCATATGGCGTCAATGTATCTTACAAGTCATTGTTTCAATTTTCACAAAGCTCTGTGCCTAGGGGTTTTTGGAGTCGTAGAATACGAATCCGTGATCAAAATTTCAAAATTCCAAATGGCTGATCCAATATGGCGGCTTGAGTTTATCACGAAATCCGAAAACTTGGCCACCTTCGTGAAACCTTATTTCTAAGGGGTTTTGTGGTCCTAGAATACGAATCCGTGGTCAAAGTTTCAAAATTCAAAATGGCTGATCTAATATGGCGGCTTGAAGATGTCCAGAAATCCGAAAACTTGGCACACTTCCGTGAAACCTTTTTTTTACGGGGTTTTAAGGTCGTCAAACATGAATCCGTAAAAATCTATCGAGTTTTAGATTTTTTCAATTTTAAGTCGCCATATTGAATCAGCCATTTTGAATTTTGAACATCTTGCTTTCATCTTTTTGAATAGAAAATTAGTCGATTAGTAGGAGAGTAATATTTTCTGGCGACAAATTTATCTTACTTGGTTGCTAGTTAATTATTTTGTATTAAAAAGTCTACTATTACATTTTTGGTTCAAAATTAATCTTTTTTGGTTACACATCTTAATAGTTTGTAAATTTCATTATTTTGTTGAAAATTCAACTCCTTTGTTGAAAGTGAAACTTCTTGGTTGAAAATTTGTTTTATTGTTTTATTCAACTATTTTTATGAAAATTAATTTTTTAACTGAAAATTTATCTATTCCGTTTTTGGTTAAAAATTGATTGTTTTTAGTTGAAAACTCAACTATCTGTTTGATAATTTAATTATTTTGTTGAAAATTCAACTAATTTTTTCAAATATTATCCTTTTTTGTAGAAAAATCACCTTTTTTAAATTTTCATCTTTTTAAATAGAAAATTCGTCTTTCAGCAGAATCATAATATTTTTTCGTTGAAAATTCATTTTGTTTGATTGGAAGTTAATTCTTTTTAATTAAAAAGTCGGGCGACATTTAATAAAACTAAATTTTAGTACAGAATTCATCTCTTTTGGTTGAAAATTTCATTATTTGGTTGAAAATTCAAATATTCTATTAATAAGTCATATTTTTTGGTTGAAAATTCAACCAATTTGTTAAAAATTCATTTTACTGGTTAAAAATTGAACTCTTTTGTTGAAAATTTGTTGTTCTTTTTAGTGAAAAATAATTTGTTTAACTCAAAATTTAACTCTTTCCTTTTTGGTTGAAAATTGATCGCTTTTAGTTGAAATATCAACTATTATATTTTTCATTGAAAATTCATCTTTTTTAGGTTGAAAATTCAATTATTTTAGTAAAAAAAATCGTTGTTTTTTAGTCTAAAGTTCAACAACTTTTGTTGGAAATCAAGTTTTCGTTAAAGAATCATATTTTCGGGTTAAAAACTCAACTTATTTGTAGATAAACTCTGTTTTCCTTTTTTACAATTAAAATTATTTTAACTGAATATTCATTTATTCCATTTTCGGATCAAAATTCATCTTTTTGAGTTGAAAACTCAGCTAATTGGTTGGAAATTCGTAAATTTTGCTGAAAACTCGTCTTAAAAATAATATTATTGCCTAGTCAAAAATTAAATTCCGTGGTTAACAATTTACACTTTTAGGTTCAAAATTCAACTTTTTGATAGAAAATTAATCTTTTTATGGTGAAAATTAATCTATTTTGGTAGAAATAAAAATGTCTTCAGTAGTATACCTTTAGTATTTAACTAGCGACTGATGATAAGGTTGGAACGTGCACTACCGACCGACGATGATGCAGAAATCTACATTGGCTTCAGCAGATGATGTCGGGAAAAAATTCCTTTAAAAATTAAATTTCGTGGTTAAAAATTTACATTTTTAGGTTCAAAATTTAACTGTTTTATAGAAAATTCCTCTTTTTATGTTGAAAATTAATCTATTTTGGTAGAAATAAAAATGCCTTTAGTAGTTAACTAGCGACTGATGATAGAGTAGGAACGTGCATTACCGACAGACGATGATGCAGAAATCTGCATTGCCTTTAGCAGATGATATCGGGAAAAAATTCCTTCAAAAAATAAATTTCGTGGTTAAAAATTTACATTTTTAGGTTCAAAATTCAACTGCTTTATAGAAAATTCCTCTTTTTATGTTGAAAATTAATCTATTTTGGTAGAAATGAAAATATCTTTAGTAGTATACCTTTAGTAGTTAACTAGCGACTGATGATAGGGTAGAAACGTGCATTACCGACCGACGATGATGCAGAAATCTGCATTGCCTTCAGCAGATGATGTCGCAGTGTGGATTACCTTCAGTCGGTAATGTACCACTGACACGAACCATTATCGTCTGTCGATAAATGAACATTCGCTGATTTACTTTTTACTTGTTCTATTCAAAATTTAAATATTTGGTTGAAAGTTAAACACTGCTTATTAGTGAAATTTTTTGTTTGTTTTAGATCCATCATTTTAGTTGAAAAATTATCTCTTTGGTTGAGAATTGAACTATTTTGTTAAAAACTGTTGTTTTTTTCTGACTGAAAATTAATTTTTCTATTCCATTACTTTATTAATTATTATTAATAATTATTTATTAATTACTTTATTATTGGTGAACATTAATAATTACTTTTTCTCCAGAAAATATAAGTTTATAGCAGCAAAAATGAGCCAATTTAAAAAAAAACTTCTTTCTTGACCAAATTGTTTATAACAGAACAAACAATAAATTTATTTATCTGATACTGCCATTAGCTGTTTCTGGACAGTTCCTAGACTTATTATGGCTATTTCCGCATGAATAATTTTTGTTTACAAAATTATAATTTTGTAAAAAAAAATAATTATTTCCCCATTTTTATTTGTTAAATCGTTTGCGCTCGACCGTGTCTGGGCCTTAAGGCTATACACTTGTTGTCTCATATTTTATGTCCCTAGGTATACTTTTTATACATATTTTTGCTACTGCAAATATCGTTGAGAGGCCGATTTTTTCCTCAAAACATCAGTTGATTGAAGTGTCGAACTACTTTCAAAAAATGAGAAATCCACTTTTCTTGAGTCTCTTAATTCTTTGTGACGTTTTGTCTCAAGGCTTTGGAAATTTATCAGAAAATTATTCTAGTAAGTGCATTTTTTAAATAAACATTTCTCTAATAATAATCCAAAAATTCATTCATTCACTTTGTTCACGTTAAATATTAAAATGATTGAATTTTCAAAATCGTGATGGACAATTTGAAAATTAATTAATTAATTTTTAACTTAGTCTCAAGATCCTAATTTATTAATGATTCCATTTTTAAACCAAGTTTGAAATAGTTTAATTTTTAACGCTTTGAGTTTAATTTATTAATTTTTTAAGTTTTCAATTACAAAGTATGTAATTATATAATTCTCAAAATTTTTAGAATATTTAAACTTTCACAATATTAAAAATTTTCAGTTTTGAATGGCGAAAATGAGTAATTTTTAAATCACATTTTTTAGTGAAAAATCTATCCAATTATTTTGAATATCACTCGATACTTCATGATATGACAATTATTAAAATTATATTTATCATCTTTAAAATTTATATAATTTCAAATTATGAATAAAAAATGAAGAAAATAATTTCTCAAATTCAACCCTTAAAAATGATAGTATTTTTAAATTATAAATTAAAAATTGAACGATTATTCATTTTAAAATGTTCTAAGATATTGAATATTTCAAACAAAAAAAAACAATTTCAAATTGAAAGGTTTCAAATTATGTAATTTCCAACATTGGAATCATATTCATTTCATTTTTTTGTTAAATATGCATTATATTAGTTAAAGGTTCATCTCTTTTGTTGAAAATCAACTATTTTGTTACAAAATAGTTTTTTTGTCTTGAAAATTAATGTTATTTATTGAAAATTTTACTATTTCATTTTTCGTTGAAAGACGATCTTTTTTAGAGGCAAATTCAAAAGGCTTGGATAATTTTAAATGACTGATTTCATTAGTGAGTCAAATTGACTGATTCAAAAAGTCAGTTTTTATTGATTTGTCAGTCATTAAGCCCACCCTTTCTTGGTCTAAAAATAAATTTCGTGATTGAAAATGCACATTTTTGGGTTCAAAATTCAACTGTTTTGTAGAAAATTCCTCTTTTTGTGTTGAAAATTCATCTATTTGGTTGGAAATGAAAATCCCTTTAGTAGTGTACCTAAACCGGTTCTGTTCCGAGCTAATCGACAGTGAACCTGCGACTGATGATAGGGTAGTGACGTGCATTACCGAACGAAGATAATACAGAAATTTGCATTGCCTCCAGCAGATGATGTCGGAATGTAGATTACCTTCAGTTGGTAATGTAGCACTGACACGAACCTTTATCGTCAGTCGGTAAATGAACAGTCGATAATTATTTTGGTTTTATTGGTTGATAATTTAAAATGACTGATTTTCTCAGTCAAATTGACTGATTCAAAGAGTCAGTTTTTGACTGATTTGTCAGTCATCAAACCCTCATTATTTCAATCTGTCAAAAGTGACTTCGAATTTTTTTTAACACTTCTAAAATGCATATTGCTACCATTATATTTATAGTAAAATCGCTACATAAATTGTTAATAATGATATATTAAATGGCATTATATACTTTTAAGGAAAAACGGATATTCACATTCGTCATAAACGTGTAATTGACAAAACCCCGAATGGAAATAAACCAGTGATGATTCAACAAGTTCCTTACATTGTCAATCTTCAAAAGAATAATAATAATATATGTGGAGGTAGTATATTATCAGAAACTGTTATCATCACTGCGGCTCATTGCATTGAGGATCGGGGGAAGCACAACATTTTATCTGGTTCATCATATGTATCAAAAGGAACACAGCACAAAATAACAAAAATAATAATGCACCCAGGATATCATCCGAAATCTTTTGTTGATGATCTTGCCCTGCTTGTAATTGAGCCTCCTATCGATTTTAGATTTTCACCTAACACAAAAATATCACTCTTTGATGGACACGTCACATCAAACATTCTTGCGACTACTAGTGGCTGGGGTTGTAACGGCATTAAATGGTGAGATATGATAAATATATTCATAATCCGGGAAAATAATTCACTGCAAAACGTGAATCATTTTTGAGACATCAAAACAAATAAAGGCACAATGAAAATTGCAATTGAAATTTGATGCTACGTTATATTCACGAACCTCGGAGGATCCTGGACATGTTTCTGGACACGAACCTCGGAGGATCCTGGACATTTTTCCAGACACGAACCTCCGAGGATGCTGGACATGTTTCTAGACCTGAATCTCCGAGGATCCTGGACATGTTTCTAGACACGAACCTGCACACGAACCTCTACAGGTAATCTTTATCTTTGAATGATCCTGTTCAGGTTCCTTCACAGAATGATTTGATACGCGGGTTCATGCACAGGAACTTGTTCAGGATCATATGCATGAATCTGCATAGGAACTAATCCACGACGGTTCGCTAGTCGCTTGGCTCTCTCGATATTAAGTTCAATCTTCAAGGGAATAAAAGGAAAGCAATTTTATAGCTGTAAGCAACATGAGTTTTCACGAACGCTTTCTGGAAAGGACCCCAAACGTGATTCTGTACAGGAATCCGCGCCTCAATTTACCTCACAATGGAACCTGTGCAGGAACCTATACTCGATCACTTAAAGGTTCCTTTGTCGGTGCAGGTTCCATTGGTATCTTTCACCAAATTTCTGCACAGGAACCGTCAAGATTAACTGTCCAGAAACATATCCAGGGGCCACGGAGGATCCTGGACATGTTTCTGAACACGAAACTGCACACGAACCTGTACAGGTAATCTTGATCTTTGAATGAGCTTGTACAGGTTCCTTCACAGAGTGATTTGAGACGCGGGTTCATGTAGAGGATCTTGTTCAGGATCCTATGGATGAACCTGCATAGGAACCAATCCACGAGGGTTTGCTAGTGGCTTGGCTCTCTCTATATTAAGCTCGATCTTCAAGGCCTCAATTCACTTTGCGAAGAAACCTGTACAGGAACCCATAGTCGATCATTCAAAGGTTCCTTTACAGTATCATGCACAGTTTCCTTCGCCAAATTCCTGCACAGGAATCATCAAGATTACATGTGCACTTTCGTGTGCAGGATCGTGTGCAGCAACATGTCCAGGATCCTCCGAGGTTCCTGTACAGGAATTTTCATCGGGGCAGCGCCCCTGGCGGAGCGACTGAACACTAAAGGTTACACTACAGCGTATCCATAAAGTAACCCTAAAGTAATCTTAAAGTAATCTCGAATTATAATGAATAAAAGAAACAAAAACTTACATATTTTAAAGAAACTAAACACACACAAAAAATAATATCAGTGAATAAAATCATTCAACTTGCAATAAATTGGAGTCAGAATCCGCTTATTCACAAAGAAAAAATCGCGAGAGAAGCGAGTTACGGCGTCATGGCACCAACAGCCAGTGCTCCCAATTATGATATATTTTCGCACTGCGCATGCGTCGCATCGATAATCGGATTGGTTACCGTTGGCGGGCTTATTTAAAATGATTTAATGTGCTAATAAATTGTTTACAACAAATAATAATTGTAAAATTATTCAAAATAATTCTTCGATAAAAAAAATAGACTTATAAAGCGAATAGCACCATTCGATTCAACAATTTAAAAATTAAAGTTAGTTTTTTTCGTTTTAGTTTTACAATTATTTTATGTTTATTTTTTCACTGTTTATGAATTGTTAAAATTTTAATGAAAAATACTCTGCGCAATGCTTTTAAAAATGCTTTTACAAATATCCGTTCACTTATCTAATTTTTTAAAAATTTTGTTTAATCATCAGAATACTCAAAAGCCTCAAGAAAGTACTCAAAAGCCATCAGAGAGTACTAGAAAAATTATTAAATTATGTTTCCTTGCAATTCATTGCTACTCAATGAATTAGTAGAGAAAGTGATTGAATTACTAATTTAATAGTCAGACACAATGCTACTAATTGAATTAGTAAAATTTCTAATAAGTCGGATTTAGAGAGTGCATGTACTTCTTTTTTGGTAAAAAAATAATCTTCTTGGTTAAAAATTTATCTTTTTATTTGAAAATTAATTTCGTTGGTTGAAAATTAAACTTTTTTCTTGAAAATGAATTTTCGTATTTAGAATTAATTTTTTTCAACTGAAAATTGCACTATATTATATCTTTAAAAAAATTATCTTTTTCAGTTAAAAATTCATTCGTTTGGTTGAAAATTTAACTGTTTTGTTCAAAATTAATTTTATTTGGTTGAGAATTAATTAATCTGAATATTTACCTATTATATTTTTAGTTAAGAATTCAACCTCCAATTCACCTCTTTGGTTGAAAATACATGTATTTTATTACACATTCATCTTTTTTGGTAAAAAATTAATTATCTGTTTGAAAATTTATCTTTTTTATTGAAAATACATTTCTCTGTTTGAAAATTTGACTATTCTGTTTTTTGGTTGAAAATTTAACTATTTCGTTGAAAATTCATTTTATTTGGTTGGAAATTAATTTTTTTTAATATTATATTATATTTTTGTTAAAAATTCACATTTTTTGGTCAAAATTCAACATTCAAATCATCCTTTTGGTTAAAAATACATGTATTTTATTAAACATTAATATTTTTTAGAAGAAAATTCATCTTTTCAATTAAAAATTCAATTCTTTGATTGAAAATTGAACTATTTTGTTAAAAATTGTTTTTTTTTTAATTGAAAATTCATATTTTTGGGTTGGGAATTAATTATTTTTACTGAAAAAAACCTATTGCATTTTTTTTTAAATTAATGTTTTAAACTGAATATTCAACTATCATATTTTTTGTTGAAAATCCATCTTTTTTTTTGTTTGTGAAAAATTCAACATCCAATTCACCTGTTTGGTTAAAAATTTATGTATTTTGTTAAGATAAATTTAGAAACAACATTTTTTTACATTAAGATCAATCTCCTAGGTGTAAGATTGTTTTTATAACTGAAAGAAAAATTTATAACGGTCGGTGAAAATAAAAAAAATGGTTCAGGGAAAAGACAGGGAATTTAAGAATTAGGATTTTGTTGCAATCCCGGTTGAACCAAAAAACAGTTTTTTTTTTATTCAACCAAATCGTTTTCTGAGGTTCTTGTCTTATAACATAATTCTCACTGTGAAGGAACCTGTACAGAATCATTCAAGATTACATGTACAGGTTTCTCGTTCGGGTTCACATCCAGCAACATGTCCAAGATCCTCCGAGGTTCCTTCATAGGAATTTTCCGCTAGGTACACACTAACTTCTTTAAGTTCACAAAGATTTTCTCTTTGACTAATTTAAATTATAGTCCCTTGACGAGGAGAACATTTGCGTCTCGAAAGATCGACTGTTGTTTTTTATAATAAAGGTTTTTTTTTTAGATCATCTAGAGTCAAGCCACTAGCGAACCCTCGCGGATTAGTTCATGTGCAGGTTCATGTATAGGATCCTAAACAAGTTCCTGTACATGAAACCGCGTCTCAAATCACTCTGCGAAGGTACCTGTACAGGATCATTCAAGATTACGTGTACAGGTTTGTGTGCAGTTTCGTGTGCAGAAACATGTCCAAGATCCCCCGACGTTCCTTTATACGAATTTTCAGCTGGGTACACACTCACTTCTTTAATTTTACGAAAGACTTTTTTTTACTACTTTAAATTATTGTTCTCTGATGAGGAGAACATTTGTGTCTCGAAACATCGACTGTTGTTTTTTATACTAAAAAATCTTTTTTAGATCATCTAGAGCCAAGCCTCTAGCGATCCCTCGCGGATTAGTTCCTATGCAGGTTCATGTATAGGTTTCGGAGCAAGTTCCTGTACAAGAACTCGTGTCTCAAATCACTCTGTGAAAGAACCTGTACATGATCATTCAAGATTACATGTACCGGTTTCTTGTGCAGGTTCATGTCCAGCAACATGTCCAAGATCCTCCGAGGTTCCTTTATAGGAATTTTCCGCTGGGTACACACTAACTTCTTTAATTTTACGAAGATCTTCTCTTTGACTAATTTAAATTATTGTCCCTTGACGAGGAGAACATTTGTGTCTCGAAACATCGACTGTTATTTTTTATAATAAAGGTTCTTTTTTAGATCATCGAGAGCCAAGTCTCTAGCGATCCCTCGAGGATTAGTTCCTATGCAGGTTCATGTATAGGTCCCGGAGCAAGTTCCTGTACATGAACCCGTGTCTCAAATCACGCTGTGAAGGATCCTGTACAGAATAATTCAAGATTCCATGTACAGGATTCTTTTGCAGGTTCATGTCCAGCAACATGTCCAAGATCCTCCGAGGTTCCTTTATAGGAATTTTCAGCTGGGTACACACTAACTTCTTTAATTTTACGAAGGACTTCTGTTTTACTACTTTAAATTATTGTTCCCTGATGAGGAGAACATTTGTGTCTCGAAA
>JAABKJ010007545.1:3849167-4075480 GCA_011634705.1 Andricus grossulariae | reverse complement strand
TTTAATTTTACGAAGGACTTCTGTTTTACTACTTTAAATTATTGTTCCCTGATGAGGAGAACATTTGTGTCTCGAAAAATCGACTGTTGTTTTTAATAATTAAGGATCTTTTTTAGATCATCTAGAGCCAAGCCACTAGCGATCCCTCGCGGATTAGTTCCTATGCAGGTTCATGTATAGGATCCAGAGCAAGTTCCTGTACATGAACTCGTGTCTCAAATCACTCTGTGAAGGACCCGTACATGATAATTCAAACGTTAGCTTGCGTACAGGTTCCTTGACAGGATCATATATAGGTTTCTTCTTCAAATTCCTATACAAGAACAGTCAAGATTACGTGTACAGGTTTCTTGTGCAGGTTCATGTCCAGCAACATGTCCAAGATCCTCCGATGTTCCTTTATAGACATTTTCCCCTGGGTACACACTAGCTTCTTTAATTTTACGAACGACTTTTCTTTGACTACTTTAAATTATTGTTCCCTGACGAGGAGAACATTTGTGTCTCGAAACGACAAAAAGAACATTTGTGTCTCGAAACATCAAATGTTATTTTTTATAATCAAGGATCTTTTTTAGATCATCTAGAGCCAAACCACTAGCGAACCCTCGCGAATTAGTTCCTATGCAGGTTCATGTACAGGATCCTGGACAAGTTCCTGTACATGAACCCGCGTCTCAAATCACTCTGTGAAGAAACCTGTACAGGATAATTCAAACTTTAGCTTGTGTACAGGTTCCTTTACAGGATCATGCATAGGTTTCTTCTTCAAATTCATGTACAAGAACCCTCAAGATTACGTGTACAGGTTCGTGTGTAGGGTCGCGTCCAGAAACATGTCCAAGATCCTCTCGAAATGTTGAATCTTGTTTTTTATAATGAAGGATCTTTTTTAGAGCATCTAGGTATTTTCTGGTTTGAAGTATGTCATTTTCACACCTATTACACTGTTGATTGTTCATCTTCGTCCGTCTTGTACAATAAATAAGTGCACTGACTAAAAATGTACAACCTAGGTTAGAAATCACACTAAAATTAAGAAATTATTGTTTTTGGACTACCCTCATGGACATCTACCATCCACATCATCAAATCCAATGTTTATGTTTGTAGCATCTGGAGATGTCTCAAACCGTAAGTTAAATTCTGAAACTATGATTAATTATTTAAATTATTCCGATAAATCAGTTCATAAAAACTATTGTTTTTCCAGTTTCCAAGATACACACCTGTATCCTAAATGTTTAAGATCAATCACTGTGCGTATAATCAGCTTGGCAGAGTGTCAAAGTCACTATCTACATGACCCGGATATTACAGATAAAACAATTTGCACTTTCAATGGGGCACTTGAAGCAACAAAACACTGTAGCGATGGTGATTCTGGTGGTCCTCTAGTTTTAAATGGTAAACTGATTGGTGTTATGGCTTGGAATAGGGAAGATGTTAATGCAAATGCTCCTGATGTCTTCATGAATTTGGCTCATCCTGAATACAGAAACTGGATTATTTCACATATGCCGCAAAATTCGTCCAATCCGTTACATTCGTCCAGTTCGTGCAGTCCCAATCCACACCATCGTCCCAATCAACACCATCGTCCCAATCCACACTATCATCCTATTCCACACCAACAACCGTTTTTACGCAATAATGCTATCCGACGTATGTAGACTCATTTTTATGTTTGTTTTATATATGTATTTGTACATTAGATTACATTACACATTCTGAAAATCAATAAATATTTTGGCTCTTTGGCCTTTGAAAAGTATTATCAAAATTTGTTGAGCTGAGACTGTCTAGTTTCTAAAAATCTAAAAAAATTGAAAAGGCTTAATCGATAATATGCTCAAATATTTAAGTTTCAAGATTTAAACTATTTCCATAAATAACATATATGTATATGTATAGTGTGTATACTTTATATCGGTTAATTTAAATATTGAAAATGGAGTATTGAATTTTTATTAAGCTTATGGAAAAAATATTTTTCATAATAAAGCGAATGTTTAACAAAATAATTGAATCCTCAACCAACAAAAATAATAATTTGTACCAGTTGCATTTTTATTTAAAAATAAAAAAAATCGCCCTTGAATCTTCCAGATATTTTCGACATTTGTAGAAATCTTCTAAAATGTTTTGATACCTTTCTAAATTTTCTTCAAAAATTAAATTTGCCAAATAATAATCCATTAAAAATGTTTCCAGGAATCTCAAGAAAAGTTTTTTATTTTCTTTAAGCCTTTCAAACTTCTTGAAATTCTTTGATTTTTTTCAAATTTATTATTAAAATTCTGAAAAACAAAATTGCCTTCAAATCTTTCAGATTCTGTTATGATAATTTTGAAAATATTTTTAAATCATTTTAAATATTTTCTGAAAAATAACTTTCTAAATTAAAAAATCAATTTAAATTTTCCCATGAATTTAAAGACAATTTTTTTTGTTATCGTGAACACTTATTATCGCTTAAAAATTTTCATTTCCAAATATTCATAAATGTACAATTTTTTAACTTTTTGGAAATCTTTTCAAATTTCAAATTATTTTTTTAACCATTTCCAAAACTCTTAAACCTTTTAATTATCTTTTTAATTTATTCGAATTTTTCCAACATTTTTCTTCAAATTCTGAAAAATTACAATAATTGTCTTAAGATTTTCCAGAATCTGTTCAAAAAAAGTCTTTTTAAATCTTGTTGATATCTCTTAAACTTACTCAATTTTTTTTATGAAACATTAATGAAAAATTTGGCCTTGAAATCGTCCATGTTATTTTTCGAAATTTTAAGAAATAATTTGAAATATTTTAAAATCTTATCCAATTTTCTCTTCAAATTTATTTGTCAGAATAAAAATCAGTTTCAATTTTTCCAGGAATTTGAATTTTAAATAGAAAATATTTTAATTCATGAAAAAGGACAAATTTTTAACAAAATAGCTGAATCCCCAACAAAAAAAAAATAATTTCTACCAGTTGCATTTTAAACCAAAAAAAGATTAAGTTTTTCAAAAAAGAGACAAATTTTCTACAAAACAGTTCAATTTTTTAACATGAAAATATGAATTTTCAATTAAATAAATTAATTTTCTACAAAAAAGGCTCATTTCCAACGAAATAGTGACATTGTAAACCAAAGAGATGAATTTTTGACTAAAATAATGAATTTTTAGTAAAAAAATGAATTTATTTTAATCTATTATCTAAATTACACATACGCAAGGTTAATTTATCGTTATGTCAAGAAGTCCAAAGCGTACGAGGCTCTCTTGGGAAGCAAGTTTTGAGTCTTCACGAAAATAAAATTTAAAAATCAGTTCAGTCAATTTGAAAAATATGAGGGCTATCATCGGCCTTTTTTTCTTCACTTTTGTGATGGTTGTTGATTCTATGGGTAAATATAATAATATATGTATATATAACCGTAATGAAATTGATTTTAGGGAAGAAAATTGGATAACGACATGTAACGTACGACTTTCCTATATTTATTTTTATGTGGGTTGGTAGCCCTACTCTCTGACTGAGAGTTGTTGTCCCGAAAATTGATGAGGGAAATTAGGGTTTTGAAATTTTGCCAACTTTGAAATGAATTTGGTTCTCCAATATTGTATTACAACACTGAGACTTATTCAAAGTAGAGAAATAGGGAACATTACAAACAATAGCGAGATTCAAATGATAGGGCACATTCTATAATGTGTAGAATCTGTCGACACGTAGAGGAAAAGAAAAGTATCCTAGAAAAAACAGAACGATACAGCTCACCAATTCGTGTTCACTAAAACTACCGCTCGACGTTGCACTAAAACTACCGATCGTCGGATAGAGAAAGAGAAACTAAGTCCAGAAGTGATTTCCAAATTTTTTGTCTTTCCTTAATATATCGGGCGAAAACCTTCTATTTCCGTGGGTATTTAACCCACTCTAGTCTTTCATTAGGGTGTTCGCGACCTACGAAAACACGCGCGAACACCTATCACATTCCGTGAATTTTCTTTTACGGGAGATAGAAATTATATCTACTTCTCGTAAAATTGAATTGAAGTCTTCCGAGAAAATTGCTCCCTTTCGTTTTGAGATTCGAAAAGCGGCGAATTTTCTTCTAGACAAAACTCAAAATTTTTTCAGTAGTTTGAATAAGAGGCGAAAAGATAACTGACCGCTCCCGTTACGGTCCTACCTCCCGTTGGATAGAGATTTTTGACATTTTCCGTCGAGACCGCGAATCCAATTTCACTGATTAAAACCCCATCGATTCCGGCGGCTCACTCATGTTACATTGTCGAAAGTTGAAATTTCGGTGGCAAGGATAGGACGTGGTTGCGTCTTACGGACTAAATTTTTACCGATTGAAATTCTTGTTTTGTTTTTGATCCCAACTTCGAACGGACAAAAATCTGAGTAGTTCTGGCTCGTGCCAAAATGCTCAGGAGACTGCAATTTTGATTTATGTTTGACGGTTTATAATTGAGGTGATTCAGGTAGGGATTTTTGCGAAGTTGCGGAATTTTGATTGAGAAGGTAGGAATACACCGTGACAGCCAAAGCAGTGTTTACAAATTTGACTAGCTTGGCAGCCTGATTTCCAAGTGTGCGAGAATTGCATTGCCGAATGCTTCCGTTTGAAATTTTGCACCTGTGAGACAGAAACCTCGTCAGCACCTTACAGAAGTGAGGTGCATTCAAGTCTTTCTTTATGTTTCTGAAAGAAATTTTAATTTCAATTTTTGTCGAAATTGATGCAAGTTGAAATTTTCAACTTAGTTATGAGTATATATCAATTTCAACCCTTTTATGAAAAAAATAAACAAGCATTTGGCGTTAAAAGTTGTTGCTGAGCGAGCACGTGGTGTTTTTTTGGTTTTTTCTGCGTGCTCCTACTTTTCGACTTGGTGGACAGTATATAAAGGCGAAACCGAGACGCACTTATAGAAGAATGGTGTGGAGAGAGAGAGAGAGAGAGAGAGAGGAAAGCGTGTAGAGTGTGGAGACTTTCAATCGTCGCGGCAGCGTAGCTACATGCAAAGAATTCGACGGCGATGTTTAGAACATCGGAGGGATAGAGATGAAATGTTTATTTTTTGATTTTTTGATCTTACATTATGGGTACAGTGTTTCATTTCCTAGTCCCAGGTGCACACTAATCATTCCGTACATTTATACAATTACCTTTTGCAATCCACTCTCATGTTATTGAGTGTTTCGGGGAAGACGAAACTAAATTTAAATACCTGTGTAAAAATAAAAAGCATGGTTACATCAGAGAATAATTTTAATCCATGATTAAAATCATTCTCTCAGGTCATTACTCTCCTCAATCGCAAGTTGGCTCGCTATCAGTCCACGGGAGCTTGGAATGCTGCGTAAGCATGCTGACAGTAAGCTCTCAGGTTATGAACGAGCATAGTCCCTTGAAACACATAAAGTGTTTGGAATCAATATGGATCGAAATAATATTTCGAGTAACATTATTTATCAAAAAAAAAAGAAAAAAAGGATGGAGATTCGCTCGTAACACAACAAGTATTCAATCTCACAAACACAATATTTTTATTTAAAAATTTAATTTTCTGTTCAAAATTAAACAATTATGTTGATGAATTATCCTCTTTCGTTGAAGAGTCAACTTTTTGGAAGGAAATCTTGTCTTTTTTATTTGAAAATGTAACATTTTGGATGAGATTTTTTTCTCTATTGATTGAAGAATTTTTCTAGGTTGAAAATTCAACTTTTCTTTTATGTTACAATTTTGTGCTTTTGCTTCACAAATTAAAGTCTTTTGCTTAGAATTTCATCTTGTTCCCATACAATCTCACCAGAGTTGGCCGTCCTAATGTAGGGAGTAAATTTCCGAGTTTCACCGTGTGCGTAAACATTTGTCACGGTCATTGCAATTAAGAACAATTTTCATTTAAAGTAATTAAAACTCAACTGGAAGTTGGAGCACTTAAAGCTTATGTTCATATTGTAAATGTGTGAGATGAATTTTGGTTTCGTCGAATTGTGGTTCTAGTTTCAGCAAAACAAGCAAAAATAATCAAAATAAAAAGTTTCATGTTTTAGTTAAACTAAGTAAGATATGAAAAAAGATTAATTGAGAAAAATCGAACAAATACGATAGTTCTACCAATTTTGTTACTAATCACTTTATGATAGGAAGCGTAGCTGTTATTCAAACAGAATGGCGAAATTCCAAGCAAAGAAGATCTTTCCGCCAGAAAAGAAAAAACATTGAAAAAAATTATAATTTGTGGATGAAATCATTTCTCACACATAATGAAAATTTCTAATGATTAATTATGTTTTAGGTTTATATATTTTCAGGGTCCTATAAACATAATTCAGCAAAGATTCCTAAGAAAATTTAAAAGAAGGAATTACAAATTATTTGATAAAGTTTCGAAAAACTTCCAAAATTGAAAAAAATTAAAAATAAGTTTTTCAGAAACAAGATTTCAATCGAATGCACTGCAGAGAAACAAAATAATTGAATCAAAAACAGGGGCTGGCAGTAATTTTACACTTCAGGCTTTTATTTGTGATCACCTTATTATTATGATTATTATATTATTGCAAGCTTCATTTTCATATTCAATTATCTTGTTTCTTGCAGTATAATCTATAAAATGTTTTTTTTTCCCCCCAATTATATATTATTAGATTATTTGAATTTGACTTTAATTTTTCATAACATTCCACTCAACACGTTTTCTGGACATCTTTGTCATATAAATGTATCAAATTATTTTATTTTATATCCAAATTTTATTCTTGAAGTTCAAGAGTAATCAGTATTCCTACACATTTTTATTGCGTTATTTATATTTAAACCATAGTTTTTTGTAAATGAATTTTTTTATATGAAAATTTAACTATTCTTTCTTCAATTGCAAATGTAAGTATTAGGTTGACAATTTCTTTGAAAACTCAAACTCGGGCTGAAAATTAATGTTTCTGATTGAAAATTAATTAATATTTGTTATAGAAAATTAATCGTTTTGTTTGAAAATGAGTGTTGACATTTTTTTTTAGATATGAGGAAAAATGTGACTCATTTCTTGTCTAATATTTTAATTAGAAAGTGCAGCTGTGTAAATAAATTTCAATGAACGTATGTCATTTTTAGATTACCTCTTACGATAACACATATTTATTTATATTTGTTCTTACAGAATCATCTGGACGGCCTGATAGAGGGAAAAATCCAGCCCGAGAAGTTGATCACACTTTAATGTTCGAGGAGTTTAATCGTCTTGAACCTACTGGCACTAGAGGTTTTCATTATTTTAGATTTACTCCGTTCAGTCAGTATCATGAACTAATTGAAGAAGATCTTGAACACAAAGTAATAGAGAACGGTTGGTGTCTCGGACTGAATATAGAAAATGTATTTGTACCAGTATTTGATGAATATCGTGAACCGGTTATTGCACATGGCAGAAATAACTATCCATTGTCTAAGCAACATATGTCACTTATTCCGTATTATGAATTTATGGAAACTGATCAAACTTCTATTTTTCATGGCCGATATGATCATGTTCCAAGTAAACCAAGACCATACACAAGTGCAAGTTTCGAAAAAGGACTTCTAGATCCATCAAGAAGGGTTGAAGGTGCAAGTTCGTCAAGCAAACCAAGAGAGCGCAATTAAGTCAACTCAAAATTATTGCCTGTCGCATTAAAAAGTCACTGTATATTATTGAATTTATCAAATATATTTGTGTGTGATTCATTTGAAAATGTTTGTTTTTTGACTTTTTGTGGATGCCAAGCCTCACCTTATTTTCGCTAGGCCAAAAAGATTCGATTTTTTTGAGCAATATGTTCTAAAACGAAGGGGAATAAGGAGATTTACGACAAAAATAGAAGATTAAATTATTTTTGATGAAGGAAATATAGGCTGTCTATCAAATGCAATCTTCAAAGAGCTTTATATTCCTATTATTACAAGTAAAAATATGCATTTTCAAAAGAAAAGTCAAGGTTTCGACCAAAAAGATGAATTTACAACTGAAATTAACTGAATTATTAGAATCCAGTTAGACAATTTAACTCATCCTGGTTTCAAGTTCATTGTTTCCGTTATTGAGTCTAATACATTTTTGTTCACAACTTTTATTATTTGATCAAAAAATTGATTATTTTGTTGAAATTTAATTTTTTTGTTCGAAGGTTCATCATTTTCTTGAAAATTCAATTCTTTTGATATCAATAATTGTTTTTAAGTAAAAATTTAACAGTTTTATTTTGGTTAAAAAATTATCTTGCATGTTAGACTATTGATGCATCCTCTGGATGTTCACTTTATTTCATATTTCGCATCTTGAACACTTGGCACTTCGCGTCGATGAAACATATTTTTAATACTCTCTCCCTGCCACGACATTTCGTGTTTTCTAAATTACAAATCTCTAAATAATAATATAAGTTTTTCTCTAATTCGACGTCTAGTTCTACATTGATTTTCTTCTTAATCTGTTTGGCAAGTGGCCATTGCGTCTAAACTATTTGAGTTTGCTCAATAGTTTGAGCTTACCTCTACCATTTCTTTAATTTGCCTGAAAATTCACTTAACTCCTCTCCAATCATCTTCTGTTGGCTCTGTCTTCTAGCAAAATAATTTACCATATAAGCAATATCTGATCTGGCAGCACCTGCTTAATGAACTAAGCTTCCTATAACCTATCTAAATAGCGCATTGATTACTTTTTTGTTTCTGTTGTGTTTTGCCCTTCTCTTTTTCTATTTTCTCTATTCGTTATTTGTCTGACTTTCATTGGTGTACTTTGTGCTTTGCTATCATCCGTCTGGAATCTCTCTGCTATTCTTAACAAATAATCCGTTTGTTGTATTTTCATTACACTATTTTATCTAATCCTCTGGATTGTCCTTCCTAGAAAATGTATTCGTTCCCCAAGACCTTTGATATCAAAGACTTAGGCTCATTTTTCTTAAACTTCCTCTAATTTTTCTTCACCATTAAAAGCTATTGGTATGCCATCTATATATAAACTAATACTGCCATCTTTCTTCTTTCCTCTATGTGAACAAACATCGTTCATGCGAGTCGTTCTCCAATCCTATCTTCTATACTTCTGCTGAAAATCGCTTATTTCCTTTCTTATCACAAATTTTCAAGCAATACATTGCTTCTTTTAGTTTAGGAACTTCATTTTCACTTGTTTCTACGCTACACTTCAAATATCCTAGTATCTCAAAATATATTTCTTTCTCTACAATACATTTTGAACATGCTATTTTTACATCCATTTGTCTAGCTTTTAAGTTATACTTATTTATGATAACTAATATTAATCTGACTAGGACCAGTCTTGACACTTAAGAATGAGTTTCTTTTAGTACATATTCTTTCATATCTTTGAGTCTTCTGAATAATAATCGAGCTCTAAATTGTACATGAAAATCTTCTGTTTTTTTTTTAAATACCCATTTTGAATCTACCATGTTTTCTCTACTTCCGTCACTGATCATTTTAGTTCTCTTTGCTAGTTTCACTACCTCATTTCCATCTATTCATACGTAATCTTCCCTAAGAGTTTCTTTCCATTCTCATTTATTTTCAGTTGACATCCCTTCATTATAATTGAAGGGGTCTTTGTTTATTATAGTTATAATTGCATGTTTTAACTCATCTTCTTCTCATGCATAATTTAATGAGCCCTCTTCTACATGATCTCTAAACTATATCTCTTTAATATATAATACCTCATTCGTGAAATCATCGAAGCTTGTTTCGTGTATTCGTGACTTATCGATACATCCTTCTTCTTAGGCACAGACAGCGAACAGGTCTCAAACCGCATGGGGAACGAGACAAAAAAAATCATTCAAAAAGAGTGCAGGAACCGAAATAAAAAATGACTAGCCAAGAAGAATAGAAAAAAACTTCAATAAACTATATGATTAAAAATTGAAGCTTCTTGACTAGATAAAAATAAATAAAATAAAATCATAAAACAAAAATAAAAAACGTCCAAACAATATAATTAAAAATCATAAAATCGAGAAGAAAATCATAAAATGATAACTATATAAAAATCATAACCAAATACGAATCGAGATATTGAAGAAACAAAAAATAAAACGAAGAGCAGAAGAAAAATAGTAAAACAGGGGTAAAAGGAAGCAAGCGCCAGCGAAATAGAGAGCAGTTAAGGGGAAGAAATAAAATAAAAAAATGCGAAATTAATAGTTCGATTATAACTTCTTCCGAAACTCAGGTTGCTGACAATATCAAAAAAAGAAAATGTCATTCATGACAGCGACAAAATAATATAAGGCAATTATGCAAGTGAACAAAAGAAATTTTCCCATTTGCGTACGAGCCTAAAAAGGGAATACCTAAGCGCTTCACAACAGTCAAAAACATAAAAAAATTTGTTTGAGAGGAAAAAAATTGCTTGGGTGAAAATAGAAAAAGGGAAGAGAAAAAAAAGGTATCTAACTAGAAGAGGAAATCGTAGAGAGAAGAAAAACAAAGGAGAAAAAAGTCTTACAGTAAGGAAAAGAGAACAAAACAATGGGTGACGCGAAAAACTTGGGCTGCGATGAAAGGGAAAAAATGAAAATTATAAGGTCGCAAGGGGCGAGTAAATTGGTGAAAGATCGTAAAAGAGGAGAGAGGGGTGAGGAGTGAAGGAGGCTGAGGGTCGCGAGAGGAAGGGAGGGCAAATCTACACCTTGTGGAGTGAGTGGAAATTGGGCGAGGAGCGGGTGCATTATGGACAGTATAGGATAGAGAATCCGGGTTTTCCACACCGGTAGCAAAAGGCCGACAGCGGGCGTTGTCACTGCAGGTATTTGTGTGTGACTTCCCCACAGTTCGAACACTCAAACCGTTCTGTGTTATGGAGGAACCAAAGGGATTTTGGGTTGGCGTTTTGGGGAACGGAGACGTTCAAGGAGAGGAGGGAGAGGATCTGGGGTTTCGTGACGGAGGATTTCGGGGAAGGAGAACAGGGGATCAATGAAAGTTTCGGGGCAGAAGCCGAGGGGACCTAATGGTGTTGTTGACGGAAAGGGATTCGAGGAATCGACCGTGCTAGAGGTTGTGGTGAGGAGAAGAGTCTGGGTCGCGATGGTTTTGAATTTTTTTGGACAGGGGGTCGTGTGCGCTGGGTTTTTTAGTGCTTCCTGAAGGGGGGAGTCTGCGTGTCCGTGGTCCTTCTTCTTTTTCGGTCGTTAAAATAGGTCTGAGTCGCGATAGTCTTGAGGTTACTTCTCTACGGTCTCTCGCAGGAGCTCCGCGTCCGTTGGCCAGTCGATGATGACTGCCGTCGAGGAGAGCTCCGTGGCCTTCCGCGCAGCTCGATGTGATTCAAGCAGGGCCGGGAATAAACCGGGCCATTTATCTTTAATATCCGGTATGAGGCCTGTATATTGATAGAGGTAGCGGAGGGGATCTTCTGGGTTCTAAAAGCTCATAGACAATATGCGATAACACTGTCGAAACTCGATAGGGACCAATGTATCTGGGGCATAGCTTCGCGGAAATGTTTTCGAATTTGGAGAAAAGGTCCCGAATTTCTATTTCAGGTTTGCTACTGGATCGTATCTTATAAGAATTTATGGGGTGAAGATTTTTGCCAAAATTTAAGAAGGCAGCGGAGAACTTGAGCAAGGTGTGGTGGGCTGTTTTATATGCAAATTGGAATTCGGAAAGGTGTTGGTCCATGTAACATTGTCTTTGTCAATATATGAGCCTATCATGGTTTTTAGGATTCTGTTAACTCTTTTTACGGGGTTTGCTTGCAGGTGATAGGGAGGGCTTGTGGTGTCGGTAATATGAAATTCCTGCGCTAGTTGATAGAGAATTTTATTGTCAAATTCGGTCCCCTTATCAGTGACAAGTATTTGGGGCATTACTCAGCGAATACTGATATTTTCACGCAAAGCAGCCTGTATTTTCTTACCCGTAGTTACGCGTAGGTACGATTTCTACCCATTTCGTAAACAAATCTTGTATTACTAAGATGTAGTAAATTCCAAATTTACTTCTAGGAAGGGGGTCCATAAATTCCGCGGCCACTACTATCCACGGTTCTTCTACAATGCGAGGTTCCATTAAGCCTGCGGGTACTTGTCGTCTTACTTTAAACATCTGAAAGATTGTATAACCCTTTACATAGTTTTTCATGTCCCTGAAATAGCCAGGCCAGTAATATTTAGCGGAGACACGTATATAAGTTTTTTATGTACATAGGTGACCAGTTTGCTGTTGGTCGTGAGCTCCTGATATCAGAGATTTCTTTTGCTATCATTGGGTACTAGTTTCCATTCGTTGAACCTCCTTAGCAAAGTCAGTAACAAGGAGGTTAGGTCGGTAGATATATAGTTTATCGTTTGAAATTCTCTAGCGGGGGAATCTTTCAGAAAAATCGGATACGGCAGTGAATCGCCACGATTACCAGGAGGGGATGTGATCTAAAATAAATAGTATTTCTTCAGGATTTTGAGACACAAGCACGTGGAATAGGACATCAGAAACACGATTGAAGGAACCTCTTCTGTGTATCATCCCGAAGTCGTATTCTAGAAGGGATAACGACCATCTTTCTAGGCGGTCGGTAGGGTTTCTTAGACAGTGTAACCACCGAAGGCTACTGTGATCTGTGACCACGGTGAATTTATAACTCTCTAGATGAGGTATATGTTTTTGAATCAATGACACGATCGCGAGGCATTCTTTTTCCGTCGTTGTATATTTTTGTTCAGCACCTGTTAGTGTTCGACTAGCATACGAGATTGAGCATTCTTGGACATCAACGTTTTGCGTTAAAACAGCTCCTAAACCGGTAGTACTAGCGTCCGTTTGCAATATGAAAGGGATCTCGTAGTTAGGACACGTTAAAACGGGTGCTCTGCATAGGCACTGTTTGATTTTCTCAAAAGCAGATTGCTGATCTACTCCCCAAATCCAACGGTACTTTTTCTTAAGCAACATGAACGCTTTTACGTTTCTAGGAGAAAGGCATTTTAAAATGGATCTATTTTATCGGAATCGGCCTGTAAGCCATTTTCATTTACTAGGAAACCCAAATAGTGTACTTGGGGACAGCAAAATTCACCCTAATCGAGGATTATCCCCAAGTTGGCGTCTTTTGTTTCACTAAAAAAGTTAGAAAGCCATTGGAGCTGTTCTCCAAAGGTTTATGTAACCATTATTACATCATCTAAATAAACAAAGGCATGAGGTTCAATCATAGGACCTATCAATTTGTCCAGTACACATTGCAAAGTCGCTGAAGCGTTTGTGAGACCAAAGGGCATCCTTTTAAATTGGAATAGATCGCGTTCCGATACAATGAATGCCGTCTTGTCACAAGTGTCTTTATCAAGTAGATTTGATGAAATCCCTTAAGTAAATTCAGCTCCGAAACGTGAGTTGTACTTCGCAATATGAGTAGAGTACCTGCCATTCATGAAAAGGATTAGGTGTCTTTTTTAGTAACTTCTTTAACTTTACGAATATCCAGGCAAAACGATGAACGCCGTTTGGTTTTCTAGTCATAACTATTGATGAAGACCAACCACTATTTGAGGATTCAATGATGTCGTTAGCTAACATATTATCAACTTCGGCAACTATAATTTCCATGATTGTAGGGGATGTTAAATAGTGAAGTTGTTTTATGGGTGGACGGTTCCCTACATCTACGATATGCTTAGTTAAACTTGTTAACCCAGGCTTATGAAGTGACTCGGGTAATTCTTGTTTTAGAAGGTCTTGAAGTTTAATATCTTCTTCTACAGTAGGTTCTCGAAGAACACAACAAGTTTCAAAAGATTTTGTCTGAAATTGAATAGAGTGAATTTCATTTCAATTATTTTTAAAATTTCATTTTCTGTCCTCGAAATCTACATTAATCCTGAATATTTTCGAAAAGTTTAAGGCAATTGCAAAAGCGACAGATAAAGTTTAAAGTACCCTAATGCCAATAGGTTTTTCTTGATTTTTGAGCTTAAATGAGGCTATTATTTCTTATGAAACTAATTCTATTTGACTGTTAGCCACTTGGATTCGATCTCTTCTATAGACAGTTTCTAAATTCAACTCTTCTTTGATTTTTAAGCCATGTAAGCCTATGAAAGAACGTGAAGCGCCACTATCTACAAAGGCTTCGATTTCTTTCCCTCAGATTTTCACTGTCAAGTACATCAAGGGGTTGTGGACCAGAGATGGGTGAACGTTGATGAGGGAGATCAAAAAGGTTGTAAACTGGGAAAGGTATTGAAGAACAAATTTCATAACCAGGGATCTCTTTACGGTTCTCCGAATGCTACGAATTAGGGTTGATTTCCTGGAGGTTGGAGTAATAAATGCTTTCAGATCTTTTAAGGAAGGGTCATTCGCGTGGATTGAAGACAGTTGAGGATTTTTACTTTCAATTTCAATAACTGGGACTTTAGAGGCTATTTCTTTTTCTTTGATAACAATTTTATTTTCAAAAATATAAAGAGTTCAGGTCATAATCTTTGAAAGTGTCATCTCCTGTAAAATCTTGAAATTCAGTTTCAGAATCTGAATGGTCAACTCCGATTAACTTTATAGTTTGTGGGCATTTATCTCTTTTAATTTCATGGATTTCAGTTTTTGTTAGGGTTTTATTTTGCTTCACAAGAGGTATGCTTACCATACGACATACCTTAGGTTTCAATTTCCCGAACACCTAGGACATTCTTATTTAAATGTGTCCTTTCTACAGCAACCAAAACAAAATATGTTTATTTTTTGAGAATTAATTGTGTTTTTCTGCAAACTGTTTGTCCATTAAATCTCATTTTGAATACAAAGCGTAAAATTTTGCTGAAAAAAATATTTTTGTGCACTTAATGGACAACAGCTTTTAGAAAGGAAGAAAACCCATCCCATGTTGACACCAGTTATTTGTTAGGAACAAGCATAATTGAACAAATATCCTTTATTGAATTATTCTTTTCCGCCAGAAAGTAGCGAAATTATTTTGCCCCTCGTTGAGCGAGGTAGAGGGCTGGTTTTCGCCCTTATTCATTCCGCGGCGTCCACTGCTGTCTACAGCCAGCGCTGAAGTAAATTTTGTATAGGAAGGTGTAAAAGTGGATTTGACAAGAGTGTTCACATTAAAGCCGGTACATTTCATTTTAATAAAATTAATTTAATTTGGACAGATGAATTTATTGTTTGTCAGTATTTTTTTATACTCACCCTACATAGACGTCTTCTGCGTCTACAAGGAATCAGACAGCGAATACGAATCCGCGTTGTTAAAAAAAATATACAAAAGAAAAGATGCGATTTAGTTCGGAAATAGGCAGACTAACCAACTGATCCTTTAGAATGGATCGAAATTGATTTGTCTAATTTCACTTTTCAATTATGTTTGAATGATTTTTGGGCTTACTTCGGACCCGGTACTTGGGCAGAACAAAGCAAAAAGAAGTAACAGCGTAGTAACGAAGTCCCATCACTTTTTTTTTTTCTCTAATTCATCATATTTTCGAATACATACCTCTGCTTCTACATAGCATGTGATATATGCACACGTTTCCCTGTCTTATGCCTATACTTGGCATAGAGATTTACATCTTTATTCTCTCTTACGCCCTCTGCCTCTCTCTCCCTTTCTCTCTCTCTATATATATGTACTTAGAAGTTTGTCATAAGAACAACCGCAGGATTTCGCTGGTAGCAGGTGTTAATCTGAAAAATTGCACCCGCTCGCAGCGAAATCGCGGTAAAATTTGAGCTGTAACCACGTCTCACGAACGTGAGATAGTGGTTACAGTCTGCTACGAACTCAATACAAAGATTCGGCAAAAGTCTCGTGCACCCTGAGGACACAGAGCAACTCGAAAACGACCGCCTTCTGCATTTTCCCCGCAAGTGTCTCAGCATTTTGTTGACACGCAGGGATGCTCTTCAGGCTATGAAACAGTGAAACCTTGGCTCCTCTATTTCTCTTTATTCTCCTTGGCTACGATGTTTTTGTTAGCCGGCGCCGAAAATTCGATAACCAACATGGTTAGCTTTTTGAAGTCAAGAAGAACTATGTCAGGCCTCGAGTGCGCAACAGAAACAATTGTCAAGGATATGAAGTTCCAGTATATGTGGCATTTCTCATTTTCGACAATTGACTCTATTTCTCTAGGAGCGTTTAGCGGAGCAGTATTTGGGCTGATGCCGTAAGAGTGACAGAGATGTTAATAAAGCAATCTTAGTGACGCATTGTGTCTTTGGATGTAGGTCGTTACCGCATGAGATGTACAACTAGATACGAGTAGTATGTGTCCTAGATGCACGTTTCACTAAACTGCAGAACATGGTTAAAACTCAACATTTGGCCTTGGTTGAAACAATTTAATGTAAAAAATAGAACATTTGTAGATCGTCGAGCTAATAGCTTATCAGACTTAGAAGACCTGATGATAAAACTGTAAAAATAAATGTAACAACTTTATGATAAAAAATTATTTTAGTCTCTCATCTAAACTTCACGTAAGCAAGGTTAATTTATCGTTACGTTGATAACTCCGAAGCATACTAGGCTCTCCTATGAAGCGATTTTTAATTAGGATTATAAAATACGACTAGACATAAGCTCAAGTATGTTTCAAAATTGTGATTTTAGTGATATCGTCTTCACGAAAATAATATTTGATAATCAGTTTAGTCTATTCAAAGGATATGAGGACCCTTGTCGGCATTATTTGTTCCCCTTTGTGATGATCGTTGATTCTATGGGTAAATATAATAATATAATAACATTTTTTTTCTTTTAATTACATAATTGATTGCAGAACTTTAGGGTTCCTTTAAAATGTGGTATAGTTCACAGTGGGAGAAAACTTAATTTTATATACTAAATTTTCGGTTTTCTAACGTAATATTTTTTAAGTGTTAAAAATGAACAGTTGTTTGTTTTGGTTTATTGATTTACATATTTTGCTAGAAATGGCATCATTCTTGGTTGAAAATCAAACAGTGTGGTTGAAAGTTAATCTATTTTAGTAGAAAATTCAATCATGATCTTAAAAATGTAGGTTTTTTGTTGCATCATCCTCTTTTGTAGTATGAAAAACCGGTTTGCAGTTAACATTTGATTATTTAGTTAAAGATGCATTTATTTTGGCAGAAATTTACTTCTTAACATAAAATTTAGATTTTCGTTGAAAATTTGTCTTTTTTGGGTGAAGAATTAAAAAATTTTGTCAAATAAATACAGTATCTTCTGAGAATGAACTTTTTTTGAAATTTCGTATTCTAGGGTTGAAAATTGAACTGTTTTGTGAAAAATTGGTATGTGCGTCTAGAAAATTCAACAAATCATTTAATTTTGTTTTCTTTTCTGACAGAAAGATTTTGTTTGTAAATTTTAGGAAAAATTATAATGATTTGAAAAGATATAAAAATATTCGGCCCTGATCGGTGACGTTTGACTTGTTTTGTATCGCTCCGTATTGATCAGTGTTTAATTGCATTACCTGGCAATCTTACAACATTATCTAGGTTTGCTGAACTGTGATTGGTTTTTTAGTTTGTGTTGGAGTGCACAGTGCCTCCTTTTTAGTCAGAAATAACGTTATGTTGAAAGTTTTGTGAGTGGACACGTGTGCTGACCAAGATAGTTGCCTGTGCCGTTTGCCGTGGATTGATAACGAGAGGGAAGGACTTACAAGTTTAAAGCTCTGTGTATCTTGAACTGCCTGAACTAGCCTGCCAACAATGTTGAAGATATCAACAATAAGCAAAAATCTTGGTATTATTCTAAATGCACTTTGACAATAAAAAGTGACAGCTCTTAGAGCAGAAACTCATCAGAACCATCTGTTGGAGAAAACCCCGCAGGAGCATCTACAGCTACTTTGGACCCTGCTCTCGAAACTGCGATTCTTATGGCGATAGAAAATGGACAAGAAGTTCAATTTAATAAAATCTCTACTAAGCTGGATGGTTTCGAATCCAAGCAAATGGCCTCTAATCAATCTCTCGATGGATCAATCAAGGAAATAAAAAAGGACATGAAACGAAATTCCTCACGCATAACTGTACTGTAGGAAACTACATCTAAGAATGTCACTGATGTTATCGATTTTCAAGGCTCTGTGAAATCCGTGGAAAGGGAAAATCAGCTGTCAAAGACTCAAGTATTGTCCTTGACTCAAAAGTGTCACATCCTAGAACAAGGCTCTCCTAATAGGACCCTAGAGATTCAAGGCTCACCAGTTAAAGAATCGGAGGATCTAACAACTAACTTTTGCCAGGTAGTAGTAGCGATCAAACTCAGAAGAGAGAAGAACATCAATTATCTATAAAGTGCAGAGGAAAGGGTATTCTATCCTTAAGAAGGTGGGGCACAGAGATTTTTTTTGGCTTCTTTTAATGCGATAATATACCACACATACATACTTTTTTGTTATATACAGCTTATCAGTTACTTGCCCGGACTTGTCAAAACACTTCATTTTTAATGTACTTTTTGGTTAGTGTTCTTCATAGTTCTATTTGCTTGAATTCTTCTGCAATCGCTAGGTCTGGATCGAAAAATTTTCTACTCGGTTTTTTGCTTTTTAACATTTATCTACTCAACTGGTTTGATTTTTGTGTGAATTCTGTAGATCTTGAATATCTGAGCTGTTCTGCCTCATCTAGACTCATATTTTGTCTATCATGGAGACTTTGAGACTCTGTCATGTAAATGCTCAATCTCTCTTGGCACACTATCACGAATTTCAACTCTTTTTCAACGCTCGTGATTACCATATTATCGCTGTCTCTGAAACATGGTTAACCTCTGATCAGCCCTCCAGTTTGGTTGCTTTTAATATTATGTGCTATTTCGTAGGGACAGAGATGAGCGTAGAGAAAGCGGAGTCGGCTTTTATGTGTATGACAGTCTTAGGGGAATTGTGGTGGTAGTGGGCACGTCTAGTTATTCTACATCCGAATTTCTCTTTACTGAATCCTCGGGTGCGAATTACAGAGATAGTGTGTTAGTGGGTTTTATTTATAAGCCCTCGAATGCCTCTTACGGAACCGAGCTTGTATCTCACATCCTTGCTTCTGTACCGAACTATAGTAACATAATTATTACAGGGGACTTTAAAACTAACTTAAATGCTACCAGCAATCACAATAAGTACTTGACATCTATTATACAAGCTTCAGGTTTATCTTTCGTTTCACACAATACCACTGATCACACAGAACGATCAAGTGCTCGCATTGACCTTATGATAGTGGACGATCTAGAAAAGCTATACTCTTACGCCCAACATCTTATGGCATTTCTCTCAAATCATGATCTTATTAATATTGATTACAAGTACAATTTTGATCATTCACTAAATAAGTCTCAAAATCAAACAGGAAATCTTTCTAAGGTGAATGAAGTTCCTTCGCATGGTGGATATTAATGGCAAAATGAATCTCTTGCTCCTATATAATTTCAGCGTTTGATAGGTTTACGCCCCTACATGTTCCTGATAAATAGAAACACTCTTTACCTGGTATTACGACTGAAATCAAAAACCTCATAAAGAAGCGGGATATTACGCGCCGACTAGCTAAAACAACAAAAAACCCAGTTATCCATGCTGAATTTCGCAAACTAAGGAACCTAGTGCAAACAATAATTAGAGATTCTTCCAATAAATATAATTTGATTTCATTAAGAAACAGAAATAACAACGAAAATATTTGGTACTTGTTGAGATGATTATTCCTCATCCCGCCTAAACATGAATTGGCTGTTATTTATTTCTCTCACAATGAACAACTTGAAGTCTTTCTATTCTTACCGTCTTCTAATCACCTATCACCATCTTCTATCAATCCTCTAAGCTCAACCTTCAACGATACTGATTTCTTTTTCTCAGACATAACATCTGAGGTTCTTCTGGAGAAGATGGTGGAAATTAAGTCAAATGCCCTTGGATCTGATTGGATTTGTATTACAATGATTTGACTCGCTCTTCCTGTAATTATCCAAATACTACTTCACAAAATTTAAACTCTCCCCTACAAGTAGGGATTTTTACAGATGTTTGGAAGTAAAGGATTATTCGTCCAATTTCTAAAATTGCTAGTCCAATTTTCCCGACAGATATTTCATATGCAGCTTACAAGGTATCTTGATACTAATAAGTTGACTGATCTTTTGCAGTGGTACTTTCGGGCGACACACAGCGCAGTACCGGCTTCCCTAGAGGTGACCACTGACTAAAAAATCGCTATTGATAGGAGGGAGATTACGATAGTGGTATTATTTGATTTTTCGAAAGCGTTAGATCCAGTCAATCACGAATCATAGTTAGGGGAGCACGTCTATGGAACAAGATACCTAGTATGATTCTTATTGTTTGAATTGTCATAAATTAAAAATATTTTTACAAAATTTAGAAACTTTCAACAATGAAACATTTGCTTCAAAATCTTTGAGACCTTTTTTTTGAGAAATGGAAAGAAATGTTTTTGAATCTTTTCAAATATTTACATAACATTAATTAGAAACAAAAGTCATTTTTAGTTTACCTAAGAATCGTGCAAAAAATTCAGTTCTCTGGAAACCTTTCAACATTCTTTAGAAGCCTCCGAATATTTTTTTTAACTTGACAGAATCTATATTCTGTTTTCAATTTTCTAAATTCTTCTTCAAATCATTCTTTGAATGTTTAAATTGGAAAATATTTCAAAATTTGTTGAAGAAATATGAATTGAAAAATAATTTTAACAACAATATTTTCAAACATGAAATTTTGTGATCGCAGAACATGACTTTTCAACAAAAAGACTAAAGATATTTCAATTTTGACTCGAAAAGAGATGAATTTATAAAGAAAAGACAAATTTTCAATACAATGTTTCAATTCTCAAAAATGAATGTTTTTCATTTTGACGGAAGATTTATATTTTTTGATAAAAATGTAATCCTATGGGTTAGAAATTCATCTGATCGGTTCAGAATTCAAGTATTTGGTTGAAAAATTATCTTTTTCAGATGAAAATTCACTTATTCTGTTGAAACCTCATTTTTTTAATTCAAACATTTATAATTTCTGGGTTATTATTTCATATTTTTTGTCGAAAATTTGTCTTTTTGATGAGAAAACTGAACATTTTGCATGAGATTTTTTTTCTTTGTTGACTGAAAAATCTTTCTGGGTTGAAGACTTAACTCTTTTGTTGCAAATTTCTATTTGTGGTTCGAAAATTAGTTTCTTTCATTAAGGATTCAAATATGTGTTAAAAAGTCTCTATTTTGGGTTCAATTCAACTGTTTTTGATTGCAAATTAAAATAGTTTTTGGTACAAATATAAACTGTTAAGTTGTTTGTTGAGCATTCCTCTTCCCGAATCGGAGATTCATCACTGTAATTCTTCCATTTTTGTATAAAAATTTGACTTTTTGAGTTAAAAACTTGCCTATTTCATTGAAAACTCATCTCTGAATATTCTGAATTTATAAAATTCTTTGAGTTCTCTGGATCCTAAGCTTTCGAAAAAAGAAGCTTTTTGGAATTGAAATTGCGAAGGTATTGATTTTATATAAAATTTGACTTAGACGGTTTTCATCAAATTTCCACGCTTGGGACTCCCTGAACCAGAAAAAAACAATTTTTACCAAGGTGTCTATTAGTCTGTCTGTCTGTCCTGCAGGCACGATATCTTTGGAAAAAATGATTGGATTGCATTGAGCTATGACACACTTTTTTTTAAGCCTAAAGAAAAAAGAAAAGTTGGTTTGCCAGCTATTTTGGATACAAATTTAAAAAGTTAGAGCATTTCTAAATTTTTGAAACGATTTTTTTCAAAAGTTGAAAATCCTATGTATGGCTATTCGTCGGACTTGAGAATCCGAACAAATCATCTTCACAACTTAGTTCGATGCAAATAAAATTATCAGAGTGATAGCAATTTCAAAATCTGAAAAAACAAAAGAGAATGAAGATTTTTCAGGTCATTTTTTTAGGTGACTCCTTACGATAACATATATTCATTTATATTGTTGTTCTTACAGAATCATCTGGACGGCCTTATACACGGAAAAATCCACCCCCAGAAAATTACTTACCTTTGATGTTCGAGGCGTTTAGTCGTCTTGAACCTACTGGCACTAGAGGTTTCCATTATTATAGACCTGATCAGGATGATCCATTAATTGAACTGACTGAAGAACATCTTGAACAACCTAAAGTAATAGAGAACGGTTGGTGTCTTGGATTAAATATGGAAAATATATTTGTACCAGTATTTGATGAATATCGTACACGGGTTATTGCATATGGCAGAAGTAACTATCCCTTGTCTGATCGATCTATGTCACTTATTCGGTATTATGGGTTTATTGGAACTGGTCGAACTACTATTTTTGGCCATTATGATCCTGTTCCATGTAGGCCAAGACCATACACAAGTGAAAGTTTCGAAAAAGGACTTCAACCTCCACCAAGAGAAAGTCGAGGAGCAAGTTCGTCAAGCGAACCAAGAAAGCGCAATTGAGTAAAATCAAAGTAATTGCCATTCGCAATAAAAAGTCAATTTATATTATTGAATTCAACAAATAGGTATGTGTCTGATACATTTGAAAATTTTTTTTTCGACTTTTTGTGGATGCCAAACCTCACCTTATTTTCGCTGGGCCAAAACGATTCGATTAATGTGAGCAATATGTTCTAAAACCAAGGAGGATAAGCAGATTTTTGACAAGAATAGGAGACTAGATTTTTTTAAATAAAGAAAATATAGGTTCTGTATTAAATTCAATCTCTAAAACGCTTCAAATTCCTAACATTACAGGTAAAAATATATTTTTTTATTCAGAAAAGTCCAATTTTCAACCAAGCGGATGAATGTACAACTAAAATGGACTAAATTATTAAAATATGATAAGGAAATCCAACCCTTCCTGGTTACAAGTTCATTGCTTTTGGTTGAAAAATCTACTATATTTTTGCTCTAAACTTTTATTATTTAATTTAAAAATTGATTACTTTTTGGCTTGAAAATTGAATGATCATGTTGAAAATTGCAAAATTGCAGGCTTATTTAACGTAATATTTTCAAAGTATTAAAAATGAACACTTTAACCGCAATATTTTTATCTGAAAATTAGATTTTTCGTTTAAAATTAAACAATTGTTGAAGAATTTTTATAGGTTGAAAATCCAACTCTTTTTTCTTGTTTGTTAACAGTTCGTCCTTTGGGTTTAAAAATCAACCTATTTTAGTAGTTCATTCAACTATTTCCATGAAAATGTATGTATATTGTTGAAAAATCGCCTATTGTGGTTCAAAAAACACTTATTATTATTTAGTTAAAAATGTATTTGGTTGAAAAGTTACCGTTTATATATTGAAATTCAGCTGCTTCATAAAACTTTGTCTTTTCGGGTGAAAAATTAAACAATTTTGGCGAAGAAGTTCAATATTTACTGAAAATAAACTTGTTTATCGAAATTTCATATTTAGAAGTTTAAAAATTCTATTGTTTCGTGGAAAATCGGTATTTTCGGCTAGGGTATTCAACAATTCAGTTAATTTTTTTTCTTTCCTGACTAAAAAATTGGTCTGGAGAAAAATTTAACTCCTTTTTTGAAAATTGGTCTTTTTTTTTGTCGACGATTCAACTATTGTATTACATTTTTTGTTGATGAATCCAACCCGATTTTAATCTAAAATCACGCCGAGAAAACTTATTAATTAAAATTTATCAAATTAGTTCGGTTAATGGATTTCTGATAGCTTGAAATGATTTTTCATTCCAAAAAATTAATTTTTCTAGAAAATTTCCAAAGATTCAAACAAATTTCGAAAGATTTCTAATATGATCAAAATTAATCCGGAAGATTCAAGACATTTTTGTATTATCAACATCCAGTGGTGATATTTTTGCAATATTGGATTATAGTGGGACTCTTCATGGAATATATAAGACAAATGAAAAAAATATGCGAATAAAAATAAATATAGTAAGCGGCGCAGTTGATTATCTGACTGCAGATGAAATAAGGTGTTGTCCAGTAGGCAAAAATCACTCAATCTTCCCAAACAGTTTTATTAAAGCTTTTGCAAATGACGATTCACTAGAGTGAGAATATAATCCCATTGGCAAACACTATCCTGGTTCTTCTTCTTGTTACAGACAAAATTCACCAGCCCGAACTTCTCCTCAGTAGCCACCTCTTCATACAATGTCCATTTCTCCTCCGCGCAGGACTCCTTCTCATGAAGTACTAGGATATGCACTTGGACAACTTGGATATATTCGGCATATTCCTGAGCTGAATCAGAACCCGCAATTCGAGTTTCGAAGATACAATTTGCCTGCCGATAAAAAAATTCGATTGCTTGTAGGAAATGGTAAATTTGTATCACGCCAAACCAAGAATACATTGTGTTATCAACATTCAATGGTGACATTTTTGCAATACTGAAGTATCCTGGGATTCTTCGTGAAATATATAAGACAGATAGAAATCATTTGAAGATAAAAATAAATATGATAAGCTATGATGTTTAAAATATGACATCAGATGAAATAAAGGAATGTCATGTAGGCAAATATTACCCAATTTTCCCACACGTTTTTATGCAAATTGTTCGAAATTGCGATTCACTGCAGACTTTGTATAATTAATTCAACGAAAAAATTGTAAAATGAAACATAATAATTCTTGTAGCCTGAAGTTGAATCAAAATTAATTTAAAACATTAAAACATCATTGTACTTTTTTTCTCCGAATTTCCATTTGAATTGCTACTTTCGACAATTTTATGTCAATGCAAATAACGAACTTTTATGTGAGAGATCATGATTCTTAATATTAAAAACCTGTGAAAGAGCTCTAATTACCATTACGTACCGGCGTTACAAGCTGTCAAATTAATATAATTCATTTTTTCAATTTGGTGAGCTCGTGATTACCATCTTATTAATTCAAGATGTTTCCTCTTTCGGCTGCCTTATTACCGTTGAATCTCAATGATAAAAAGCGTTTTCTTTTGAATAACTGACGCACTGACTCTAGTTTTGATTTTAATGTTTTCAAATTAAAAGACAATGGAATAGAAAACACATAGTAAAATTACAAAGGATTCAAGAAAACATAAGCGGTTTCATCTTTAAGTTACCCTAACTGATAGCTACTGCCACACTACATTCGCCAGGGGGAAGGAAGGAGTGGGCAAGGATTAGATTTCTCGTTTTTGTTGAAGGATGTAACTTATCGAGTTCGCACCTTTCCCTGGACCGTTGTACTTGGTTGACAACTGCACTGAGACCGATTCGCCATTTCAATTCTGGGTTTAGAAAGCTCTGATTTCGTCGACCTAAGATCCAAAAGTGTCATACGTCCATCGATAAATCTGGCTGTGTTAGTCAATTAAATTTGTCAAATTAGGTCCGATGATGCCATCATTCGATGCCGTCCCGGTTCGATTGAATTTCGTAGAAACACATGTCCGTTGGGGTAGTTTGAAGGGCGACGTCCGTTGATACCTAATAAAAAATAAGGACTCGGGTGAAACTATGTTTTAAGAAGGTCGCTCCTGGCCAATTTGTAAATTTAATTATTATTGAAGTCGCGGCCCAGCTCAGTTCCGCGTCGAGTGCAGAAGGGCATGAGAAACCGTATTTTTTCGGATTCCGTAGTAATTCTTCTCGGTGTAAAAAGTAGTAAGGAACTGCGATGACATTTTTGTGTGTGACCGAATCGAAGTAACGAATACGTGGGTCAGGCAGGGCATTTTTCTAAGCATTTTGCTAATTTTAATGATCTGATTTGAATACATGTTAGTAGCTTTTGGAGATATTTCCGAATTCTGAATCATATTCATGGTGTTTTCCAAAGTCAGCTTCTACGAAACTTTGAAAAAATTTGTTTGACGTCACTAATACTGTACTTCCTATATCGCTTCTATCTACTACAAGCGACACAGGCTAATATTACTATTGAGATTTCAATGAGAAAAAAATAGGTAATTATTCCCGGAATTCTTAATAAAACTAATACAATAAAAGACCCACGAGTGAGGGTTCAATGATTTTTTCGGAATGCCTTGTGATCACTGAATTCCTCTAATTTCTTCTCGATCTCCCATGAAAATTCTACATTTTTTTGGCGGTATATAACGTCTCCTTTTAATGATCTTATAAGCAATAGTTCGGTGATGTTAATCTTCTTGTTATTGTATCCAACATTAAGTGATATTTTTGTTAGGTCTAAATATACAGATGGCTCATCAATATACAGCCTGGACCTAGATGGACTATTTCCAATGTTGATGACTGAATTTTTATTGATTGGGCAGATTAATTTTGCTGACTGCGCCCTGTCGAGAGAGTAAATCCATCCCGCTAAAGTCTTCACCTTGCTTCAGTATGAGTCGCTCTGGTATGAAATTTTGATATCGGAGATTTTAAACGTGTCTTGTGTTGAGTGGAGCAGCAGCACACTTTCGCAAGTTTTACTGGACGGTGTCTCGTGGATGATAGAATCTCCTTCGTAAAGATGATATTGCTGAAGGTACTTACATTCCAAGAATTGATATTCAGTCGCTAGGTGTAGGTTCTTTAATATTCATCTACGGCGATATATCTAGAATTAAAATGTATACACGCCCGGCCAGAGTTGGTTACACATATTTCTCGAGGTACGGATATTGAATGAATATAATAGTGTTGATTATCTGATTTGTCGAGAAGTGGTATATCTAGTACGAACCTTAAAGATTCATTCCTCGCCATGATCGTTGACGTTCTTGATTGTGCCAATTTTTCGATACTGACTTTTGGTCCTCGAGTAGGAAACATGATTTTGGGAGCATGGTCCTGTACATGTCGATATAAAACCTCTAGTTGGTTGGTGTTTGCAAGAGAGGGTTGTAGATTTCCTCTTCTAGCGTCGTATATGGCATCTAGGAGTTGATCGGCTGATCTTGTGTAGCTACTCTCCAATTTGATTGAACGTCACTGCAGTAATGTTTGAATCCAGTTTAAATTGATTAAGCTATCTTTCTTGTTTTTCTTCTCTTGGATGTATTTGTTCTAGATCAGCTGTCAAAATATAGGTTTGTTGCCCAATGAGGTGAGATAAATTTTTTTCCGCATCATTCACCTTGTTGAATTTTGCATTTAATAGTTGCTCATCATGGGGGAGGAGTCCTGCAACAGATCTTATTATTTCTGGCAGAAATCATAGCATCGGAAATGCTCTCCGTTGTCTGATGTTCGTCGGAGGTTTTGTGGATGAAGGTTTTTGGTCCCACGTACCAATTTTTCCGTTTTGAGTCAAACGTCCTTCAAACGATTTTCAGCAACATCAGGTCTCTTAGTGTACTAGTATTCGAAAATGGTAATGCAGTCTTCGCCGAGTGTCACTTAGCAATTCTCCAGTAGAGATTTCTGTGTCCATATATCTCAAGGAAATTCTGATATTATTAATTTTTCATGAAGTTAAAAGTCGGCTGATTAACGTAGATTCCAAATAACAATAAAGAATTATCACTGTGCACTAAAGAATTTCAATTTCAAATCTAGGTTAAAAAATGTTAGAAACCTTTATTTAAGAAAAAAATGGGAAAATGAAAAGTTTTTCATTGAAAATATAACTACTTTGGTAGAAAATCGAAGCTATATGGTTTAAAACAAAATTATTTATTTGCAAATTAAACTATTTTTTTTGTAAATTCGTTTTTCATGGTAAATATTTTTTTTACATCTGAAAATGTACCTATTCCGTTTTTGGTTGAAAAGTTTTCCTTTGTAAGGTGAAAGTTCAACTATTTGGTAGAAAATTGATGTGTTTTGTTGGAAATTCATCTGTTTATTTGTAAAATTAATTTTATTCTTTGAAAATTCGATCCACTTCTGGTCAAAAGTTAATTTTTTAAACTTATAATTTCAATATTCTATTTTTGGTTGTAAACTTACCATTTTTGGTTAAAAATTCTGATATTTATTTTTTAAAAAATGATTGCTATTTTATTGACAGGATAATTATTGTGTTTGAAATTCCATTAATATAATTATTTAGACTATTTATAATGCAGTTTTAAATTGTTAATTTCATACCCAGGGTGTATACCCTGCCTGCAAAACTTGGAAAACCTGGAATTCTCAGCAAATTTTTATATAAGAGTGAATAACAATGATCCTTGATCTGTAGAAGTTTGTGTCTGGTCTTGAATTAATGTTTTCACTGAAAAAATCAACTATTCTATTTTTGGTAGAAAACTGATCATTTTTAGTTGAAACTTCAACAGTTGGTTTGCAATATTTTCTCTCTCTTAACAGAAAATTATTTCACCGCTAAAACTTCAGCTTACGTTGAATTTTGATTTGGAACAGTAGCTTTATGAAAAAATAATGATGCAGATCTGGAACAAGAAATTTTTCAAAACACTCACAATTTGCACCCGATGCAACGCGAAAAAAAAACAATTTCTGTTGATGTTAAAATTATTAGACGATATCTCTGATTAATGTCAGACTCTAGTTGAAGGTGCAGTTTATCGAAGATGTATAAACCTAAATCTGCCTTGCTTTGTATCTTGAGGGGCATAGACTTTAATTAATTTCAAAGATTTTTGAAAGTTTTATTTTCTTAAATTAAGATAAGAGATTAAAGGTTTTTTTTAGAACCAAATTCAATTAAAACTCTATAAGAGTTGCACTGCCTCATTGTTCACTCGTAACCTGAGAGCTGTTATCGGAATGCTTACGCAGCATTCCAAACTCTCGGGGACTGGCAGCAAGCTGACTTACGAACGGAAAGATCAACGACACGGAAGAATAACTTCAATCAAAAATTAAAATTATCCTCCGACTATTAGTTGACTATTAGGTTTTCCTGTTCCTTCCCTTTTTATGGTTAAGCACGTAAAATTAGTCTCCCTCCCCCAAACCACCGAATGATGTAAGGGTGGATTGCAGAAAGAGAATAAATACAAATGTACATCTGGGATTAAATTTATAGGGAAGGAAGGGCAACATTATTATGGGGGCATCAATTACAACAACAAAAACTGAAACAAAGAACGTTTTAGGAAATTAGGAAGGAACGAGGGTTCGACTCTTCTCGTCATACGAATCAACCATACACGTGTACGCGACACATGCTGTCCTCTCTATCTCGCCAACGCTTGGAAACATTGCTGTCCCGCCATGACTCATGTCCAAAAGACCGCGACAGTCTGGGCTTCACACTCGATTTTGCCTTCTCTCTTTCGCCGCCTATTCTTGCCATAAGCACGTCTTCCTCGCATATAGGCGAGCTATATGCTATAGTTCATTGCACCTCGGCCGCTTGACTTCTCTCTTCCTTCATTCCTCACTTCTGCAAGGTGCTGACGAGGTTACTGTCTCACAGGTGCAAAATTTCAAACTAAAGTATTTGGCAATACAATTCTCGCACACTTGGAAATCAAGCTACCTGGCTAGTCAAATTTGCAAACGCAACTCCGCAAAAATCCTTGCCTGAATCACCTCAATTATAAACCGTCGAACAGAAGTCAAAATTGCAGTCTTTTGAGTGATCTGAAGTGATACAGATCAACTCCAGTTTTCGCCCGTCCGTATGTCGCGATTAAAAATTCCACCGTGACATTGGGAGACAAATTCTCGATACGCAAGTCGTCGCTTCCTATTCCGATTTAGTCGGGATTATACTTTTCTCAGATCGGCAATAGGGGTAAGCCGCAGCTACCGATCGAGTGTTTGATCAACAGAATTTGTAATCTGGACGAGAAAATTAAATTCTGTGTGACGGGAGGCAGGGCCATAACGAGAACGATGAATCGTCATCACCCGAACCGGTTAGCGAGACTATATTTTTCTCGGCCTGGGTACGGGAGTTCCGTTGAAATCGTGCCTTATCCGGCCTGGGTGAGACCAAATTAAAATGTTTAGAAATTACTACCCTAACTCGAATTTCAAAACGAGATAGAATAGTGAGACTAGAGTGGATAAATAATTAATAATTAATCCACGAAAACAGAAAAGTACCCTTGCTTTCCTTTTCATCTCTTTTTGATCGCCCGCTCTAGAGAAGATAAAACACCGGAACCAATCTTCGTTCCTTCTCAAATTGATTTTTTTTCTTGACACAGAGCGGTAGTAATAAGGATAGGATAAAAAGAGAACGACAACATACTGGTTAGCAGTTTCGCTGCTAGAAGAGTCTCTCGCCCTTCCTTCAGTTTTGGGAAAGCCTCCACCTCCCCGCCCCCCAACGTAAACTTTCGATATTTTAAATTCCTATTTGCTTTTCTTTAATCCACGAAAATTTAGGCAGCAATTTACTTTCAGGAGATTGCAGGAAATCCAAAATTTATTTCGATTAGTTGGTACGTGAAAAACTGATGTTGGCAGCGGTGGGGCCTGCCTCTGCTGTTGTTCCCACTCGGCTAATGCTACTAGTAACGTTTGTGACTAGGAAGCTATAAACAACATTTTTATAAAAAAATTTCTAAATTTGATATTCTGAATTTCTTGTGTGACTCATCATTTCAATTCCACAATGTTAATAATCGAATGAACTTTTGAAAAATAAAGTACTTTCGAGTAAAATCAGAAACCCATGGGCATTAACTTGCCGGGGACCCAGCATTAACTTGCTCAGGTATTTTTAACATGGCAGTTTATCCGTTTTTAGCGAAAATACTGGAACTTGTTTTAAAGGTTTTTTTTCGATTGTTTCCTTGATTCTGAATGACGTTTCTCAAGTTTACACACAATAATAAGACTTCAACCTTGTACTCACGCCTTAATTGGCTAGAGTGCTACCAAATCAAACAACAAACGCTCTGTGAGCGTACGTGTGGCCACAGCTTCTGTTGCCACGTCCAGATTCAGGCGCACCACTATTTATTTCACGAACCGGTAATAGAGAAAGGCCAGATTGAGAATGTTTAATTTTGACCCGGATTTTAATCCGTAGGGAAGCGTGGTTCCTCAAGGTCCGAATTGGAACTAGCTTCCAATTCTTCCTCGGTAAGCCTCCAGTTCTGTGAGCGTACGTGTAGCCACAGGCTCTGTTGCCACGTGGAAATCCAGGCGCACTACTATTCCCTTCGCGGATAATCACTGCAAGGGGATCTGGACTAAAACTACTCAATTTTAGTTCGGCCTTTCTCACTATTCGCCCGCTCTGGCCTCGAGCATCTCCTCGGCCGTCGTAGCGTCCGAAGTTTCTAATCTCGTGATCCAGAATCAGGAATCCCAAGTTAACCGACGCAAACTCATTGCCTTCTATTTTATGAAAGTTTACGATTTCTTCATGAATCCTCCGGAAGATACAGACCCCTCAACACGACCTCGTTAAAGAGGAAGGATGTCCGGTGGAAAGCACAAGACAACTGCCGAAACTCTTAGAGCGACCATATATGTTGGTCTAGTTCATCCCGTTGAAAGGGTAGTCCCCGTGTGCGCGGTTCGGCCGACGATCCGACCCATAAATCCGGCACCTGCAGTTGCAAACGCGAATCAAACTGGGCCAATCGTGACAATCAATCTAGAACTAGAAGAAGCCCTTCAACAAAGGAGACGTGCCTTCTTAGAAGAGAACCACCGCAATCACGCAGTCGAGTAGCCAGAACACGAAGTCGCTCCCCTCGTAGAATCCATAAATGGCGACATCTCTGATAACGATACGGTCACCATGGAACCAGAGGTCGAAATCCTGGATTGGGGATACCACGCGGACCTAGGATTCTAAGAATCAAGGCTAGGACGAGGCAACCAGTCGCCATAAACATCCTTAATCCGAAATAAAAGAGGGATACCTACTCAGGATACACACCCCTAAGGGAGTGTACCCAGGCGAGGCGGCTGTCTTCACCAACGAAGGAGTATGACATGTACTTGCCATCAACACCCGGGAGGAGGACGTGGACATATAGCTACCTGCCCAGGAAGTCCTGCCCTACGATTTCATCGAACCGCACGATGAGGAATCCACTAATTCCGAATTCGAATATTTGATCAGGGACCTATAAAAGGAAATGGGTACCGTTATCCCAACGAGGCTGCTGACCAAGTGGCCGTTCAAATAAAAGAAAACAATATGAAAGCGAAATTATAGGGCGTTCCAAGTCCCCTCACAATTCTCCCCTCTGGATGGTCCCTAAGAAACTTGATGGATCCGGCGAAAGAAAATCGAGGGTAGTAATGGACTTCTGAGCTCTTAACGAGAAGGTCATAGGGGACGCATACCCCCTGCCCAATAGTACGGACATCCTCGATCATTTAAGAGAGGCCCAGTATTTTTCGGTCCTTGACCTGGCTAGTGGTTTCCACCAAGTCGAAACCCACCCCGACGACTGGGTCAAGACTGCGTTTTCAACACCTCGCGGGCACTTCGAATATCTGCGCATGCATATGGGAATTAAAAACGCCCCTGCAACCTTCAAACGATTAATGGACACGGTATTAAAAGAAATGGCACCGATGTCTTCGTGTACCTAGACGATACTGTAGTGCATTCCAAGGATTTAGAAGAGCAAGACCTGAAGATTAGAAGATTGCTGCATCGACTCCGAGCAGCCAACCTAAAGCTTCAACGCGACAAGTGCGAATTTCTGCAAAAAGAAGTAGCGTACCTTGGCAATATTATTAGCCGCAAGGGGTTGAATCCAAACCCCTAACCAACCTCCTTAAGAAGGATGTAAAATGGGAATAGGGTACAGAACAAGATGAGAGCTCTGAGAGATAAGCTCTGTGACTCTCGTTGTAGCGAGCCTATTCTGCGGTACCCCGATTTAAGGAAAAACTTCAAGCTAACTACCGAGGCCTCAAACCATGCTGTCGGAGCTATACTGTCTAAAGACGAAGAAGGACTAGACATGCCAGTGACCTACTTTTCTAAGGTTATGAATAGCTGCCAAGAAAGGTACCCCGAGGAGGAATAGGAATGCTTGGCCATCGTCCTGGCTCTGAAACATTTCCGGTCCTACTTGTGCGAACGAGAATTTATACTTGCCTGTGACCACGAGTCAGTCCACTGGATGAACTATATTAGTAATCCAGGAGCCAGACTGCTTCATTGGCGACAAAAATTTTGAAATTATCAATATAAATTCGAATACAAACAGCGGAAGCTTAACAGGAGAGTGGAAGCATTATCCCAAAATTCTCCTGACAAACCCCGTAAAAGTTTTTGAAAAAATAAGGGATCCGGAAAACCTGAATAGAACCTTAGGACCTCTTACACCTTCTCAGCCAAAGAACCTCTCTAAGGAGAGGATACATTCACAAACGAACCACCAGAGGGTACTGGTCCTGCCACGAGCAGGAGCCTCATGAAGCCGCCCCAAAGAAAATAAAAATGTCCCAGGGACATCCATCAACGCCACCCGCTTCTCATCCCAGGAGAAGCAATCCACGACACCAGGGAAAACGAAATCAACAGTACGTAGGACAGTAGCCTTCAGGCCTGTTTTTTGAAAATCTCACATCGTGTTACCCGACTTGGAACCTTCAGTCGTCGTCAAAATGGATGACTGGGCCCTAAGAGTACCCTGGAATTAAGAACCCGAGCCCATAATTCCTTCCCCTACAAGGCACGTTTGTAGATGTGTACGTAGACGGTGCATGTAGTTATCATGGAGGCGAAGAACCGAAGGCTGGGATAGGAGTCTGGTTCAGCCCAAACAACCCCTTGAACGTTTCACAGGGCAATCAAGGTCGCCAGACTAATAATGCAGCCGAAATCGAAGCAGCAACCATGGCATCCCTAAAGGCCCACGAAGCCAGTATCAAGAAATTCCGGATAAAAACCGACTCGAAGTTCCTAGTCAGCAGTGCAACCGAATGGATCCCTAAATGAGTAGCAAATGACTGGAAACCTCAAGAAAATAAGCCAGTTAAGAACCGCTCCGAATTCTAGAAAATGAGAACTGCTCTAGAATCCCTAGAGGCGATCTCGGAGCATATTCCTGGACATTGAGGAATCCTCGATAACGAAATGGCTGACAAATTGGCTAGGAAAAGCATCGAGGGTCCAGCAACCACCGAAGTAATTGAGTCAACCCTTCCTTCGGAATCAATCACGATCCGAGCACCCCCGACCACTGTAAGTAGTGAAGACGATGAGGAGATTGACGATGTACCGCGCCGTCCACCGTCATCGTCTAAGGCAAGATTCAAGGAGGACCTTCAAAAATCATTTTCGCAATTCGACGCCCAAACCTCTCTGAGCTGGGACCATGAAGAAATGGAAGAAAGCAAACAACTGCCATGCACATATGTCTCCGAAGGAGAACAGGATGAAGATTCAATCAAGGAATTACAGCTGCTCGAGCACTACGGTGAATGCGATGACGACATTTTCACGGAAAGGGTGAAGAGCTTCTTGGAAACCTACGAGAAACAGGTCACCCAGGGAGCTGTTAAGAACTCAGAACTCGAATTAACGCAACCCACTCCACCTGTGACAACGGAAACCTCCGTTAAGGAATCCCTTAGCCATGCTTAACAAATCTAACAGCTACCTTCCTCATGGCTCAAGCCGCCAGATCTACGCCTTTCACCAGTGCCCGTGTGAACGCAACCCTTAAGAAAGAAAAAACTTCGTTCAACAGCAGACAGGGGTGGAACCCACGAAAATTGCAGGCAGAAAAGATATTCGAACTCTCACAAACATACCCTTCTCTATTCTCATCTTCCCTCATTGATGTGGACCACCATGTATAGAGACACACCTCTAGGGACTAGCTCAGGGGTATACTATGAGCATCTGGAAATTATGAAACGAGCCATCGGCACCTGGAGAGTCACCGTCTTTCTGGATCTGCAGAAGATCCAAGGACCACTAGACTCCTACAAACAGCAGTTCAAACGCCTGTCAGATCTATGTGTCCCAGGGTTCGGACTATCGTGTCTGCAAACTATCACAGATTATGGTCTGGACGCCAAATTCCTTGTGACCGAAGTTTCAAAGAAGGAGATCTCCCGGCATGCCGAAGAAATGAAGGAACGCACGGATAAAACCATTATTCCGAGTCTACCTGTAGGAATGAGAAGCCGACGAGCCTAATCATTACTAGGAATTCTGGGAGGATTCATTAGACCTATAGCCGGTCTAATGACATACAGCGAAGGCGCAACGCTCGGAGCAGAGATCGCCGAGCTCAATCAGACCCAAGCTAACACATCTCTCTTGGTCGGTCAACAAACCCATATAGTGAGGTGACAAATAGAGGAAGTACACGGACTTTTCAAGAGTAATAGGGAAAGATTGGTTCGGCATGAAGGCCAAATGTCTCAAAACAACTTAAAACTAAGTAACCTTGCGCGATTCGTTGCAGAACTTAAGCATGCCGAATCATTGAACCATGGACAGAGGGCCGTAGACTCCAGGATCGGTGATTACATTCGCACTGCAAATAGAATCTTGGGAGTTATCCACGCAGCTCGTCAGGGGAAAATGCATCGCTTCCTCCTGACATCCGAACAGCTGGAGCCAATTTACCGTGACATTCAGGAGCATCATCCTTGAACCGAGTTCCCGATCCCAGGACCGCAGGTGGATCTTGAGGAACTATCCAACATTGCTACCGTCACCACCATCTATAGAAAGGAAACCCTAAGTATACTTGAGGATATCCCATTAATAGAACACCATCACTACCTGATGTATCAGTTACACCCAGTATAGGTGTTTCAATCCGTATTAAGGAATGGCTCAGGAAGTGCTTACGTTCTGCCTACATTTTCTTACATTGCCGTGGGAGAATCCCAAAGGACACATATCCTGCTGAACCATTAAAACATGAAATCATGTAAAAAAACCTGTTATCACACGATTTGCGATAATAGCTTACCCGTTAACGAAAATGCGAAATATCCGTCATGCGAGAGTGAACAGCTGCTAAATCCTACAACAGCAACATTACATAAATTTTGAGCCCCTCTCTGCTGGATTACTATGTCCCAATCAACAAAAAACTCTGATCAACTTAGACAGGATTGGTATAATCCAGATCGCAACAGGATGTCAACTCAAGACGCAAGATAGGACGTTCTATGTATCAACAAGCAAAACTGGAGCCATAGAAGTGATTTATGAGCCCATCTTACACCTCAATCTGACTAAATTGTCACCACTCCTCAGGGATCATGGGCACCATACCATGAGGAATGGAGAATAAGAACAACACCTAGGGGACCCCATCATCAAAGACGAAACCTTCTCGGCCAACGAGAAATCCTTGGACGACTTGGAACAGCAGATTAACGAGCTGATCGTACAAGATCGAGTCAAGGATCAACACTTATCACTGATCCAAGGTTCTTGCGTGGGGTTGGCCCTACTTGTCATAGGAATCTGGTACTACTGCTGTCACTTTCTGGCCAGATCTGGCCTTGCCAGATTAAGTCGTGGGAAGGGCCGAACGGATTTCAACCACAACCAGAGTAATTCCGAAGTGGAAAGGCCCTCGGAAAACGCCAAAGAAGCTCATATCGAGATCGAGCCACCTCTGGTCGATCAAGAATCTTTAACAAGCACGAGCGGTTGTGCATGTAAATAAACGCCTGCAGTATCACCAAGGGTTGCAACGCAGCCCTCAGCGCCAAATTTCGGGGACAAAATGGTCAAATTCCGGTGTGGTTTGTTACGGGCGAATTCCAGTCTTGTGTCGAAATAATTTAATGTGTTTCGAAATGTTTTTTAGAACCACATTGAATTAAAACTGAATGAGAGTTGCAATGCCTCATTGTTCGCTCGTAACCTGAGAGCTGTTATCGGAACGCTTACGCAGCATTCCAAACTCTCGGGGACTAGCAGCGAGCTGACTTACGAACGGGAAGATCAACGACACGGGAGAAGAACTTTGATCAAAAATTAAAATTATTCTCCGACTATTAGTTGACTATTAGGTTTCCCTGTTCTTTCCCTTGTTATGTTTAAGCACTTAAAATTAGTCTCCATCCCCCAAACCACCGAATGATGTAAGGGTGGATTGCAGAAGGAGAATAAATACAAATGTACATCTAGAATTAAACCTACAGGGAAGAAAGGGCAGCATTATTATGGGGGCATCAATTCCAACAACAAAAACTGAAACATAGAATGTTTTAGGGAATCAGGAAGGAACAAGGGTTCGACTCTTCTCGCTACACCAATAAACCATACACGCGTATGCGAGACACGCTGTTCTATCTGTCTCTCTCGCCAACGCTTTGAAACATTGCTGTCCCGCCCAGACTCATGTCCACAAGACAAGTTCAATGCATCTCGTCCGCTTGACTTCTCTTTTCCTTTCTCCCTCTCTCCACGCTACTCTTCCATAAGTCCCTCTCACTTTCGCCTCTACATACTTCCCACCGTAGCCTGAAAGTACGAGCACGTGGAAATACCAAAACAACACCACGTGCTCACTCAGCAAAAATTTGTAACGCTAAAATGCTCGATTTTTTTCATGATTAGAAGGTTGGAATTAACTTATACTTATATTTAAGTTGAAAATTCCAACCTGCCTCAATTTCGATGCAAATTGAAATTAAAATTTCTTTCAAAAATATAAAGAAAGACTTGAATTCACTTCACTTCTGTTAGGTGCTGACGAGGTTCCTGTCCCACAGGTGCAAAATTTCAAACGGAAGCATTTTGCAATCCAATTCTCGCACACTTGGAAATTAAGCTACCTGGCAATTCAAATTTGCAAACGCTGCTTTGGCTCTCACGGTGTATCCCTATCTTCCTAATCCAAATTTCGAAACTCCGGAAAAATCCTTGTCTGAATCACCACAATTATAAACCGTCGAACATAAGTCAAAATCACAGTCTTCTGAGTGATCTGAAGTGACACAGGGCAACTCCAGTTTTCGCCCGTCCGTGCGTCCCGATTAAAAATTACACCGTGATATTGGGAGACCAATTCTCGGTACGCAAGTCGTTGCTTCCTATTTCGATTTAGTTGGGATTATGCTTTTCTCATATCGGCAATAGGGGTAAGCCGCAGCTACCGATCGAGTGGTCGATCAACGGAATTTATAATCTGGGCGAAAAAATTTAATTCTGTGCGACCGGAGGCAGGACCGTAAAGAGAACGATGCATCATCACCACCCACCCCGGTTTAGCGAGACTATATTTTTCTCGGCCTGGGTACGGGAGTGCCGTTGAAATCGTGTCTTATCCGGCCTGGGTAAAACCAAATTGAAAAGCTTAAAAATTACCACTCTTAATCAAATCTAAAAACGAGATAGAGTAGTAATCTCGGAAGGCGAAGGTTTGCTCTTATGAAAACTAGACTCACTGTCTATTTTTTATACAAATGAACCTAGAAAAGTGACCAGCGTTTGCGTGTTTTGTGGCTCTTGCGAGTGACCAAAAGGATTAAAGTGGATAAATAATTAGAATTAATCCACGAAAACAGAAAAGCACTCTTCGCTTTTATTTTCATCTCTTTTTGATCGCATGCTCTAGAAAAGATAAAGGACCGGAAACGATCTTCGTTCCTTCTTGAATTGATTTTTTTCTCGACAAAGAGCGGCAGCAATAAGGATAGGATAAAGAGAGAACGACAACATACTGGTGAGCTGTATCGTTACTAATTACACTTTGTATTTCTTTTCCATCACCTGTTAACACGTTCTACCCGTTGTAGAACATGCCCCTCCTGAATCTCCCTATTGTTCTTTTCATAGTGCTTATATTTTGTTTGTGTGTAAAATAAACCTGAACATCATTGCGAAATTTTGAGGTACAAAATTTATTTCGAATTGAGCGCACTTGTGGAACCCTTATTTTGATTTCACATTTTGGACATCCGGGACAACGCCTCTCAGTCGAGAGTAGGCGTACCAACCAACATAAAGAAAAAATTAAAAACAGGAAAGATGAGTCTCTCGCCCTTCCTTCAGTTTTGGGGAATCCTCCCCCACGTACAATGTTGATATTATAAATTCCTATTTGCTTTTATTTAATCCACGGAAGTTTAGGCAGCAATTTACTTTCAGGAGATTTCAGGAAATAAAAAATTGATTTTGATGAGTTCGTACGTGACAATTGTTATATATATATATATACATAAAAGTTCAAATTTTATACAAAAATGTTAATAGTTATAAAGGTTTTTCTTAAAGTTATTTTTCGTCAAAATGATGGCATTGAATTATTCATGCTTCAAATCTATTTTACCTCGCTTTATTCATGCCTCGTGTCTACGTTCGTGGAACATATTTGTTTAATTTTCAACGAATTTTTATTAAGAGCAGATCATTTTATTCCGTGATTTATTCTTCACATTTTATTGGCCATGTTTTTATTTAATATTATTGAGGAAATTTTAATTAAATTGAATTAAATTTTATTAAATTAAATTTTAGTTTGTAAAACGAATATTTAAGAAGAACTTTACCACTTCGTAAACTTAAAAAAAATACATAAAAGCGTTGCAGATAACAAAGAATCGATCAGGGAATAAAAGATTCCGGTGTTAACCTTCATGCGTTCGCGCCAACTTGAGTCACACGGGCGATCGCACGGGCGGTCAGTTGACCGCCCACGTTTTTTCATGATTATTATGCTGTTTTCTCTACTTTTTGTAAATTATTTAGTGCCATGGAAGCAAAGAAACTCTGATACAACTCGGCAAACACCTTTTTTATTAAAATTCTTTATTTAAACATCATATAGTTAGCCATCAATGTAATATAGATTCTAGCTTGAAAAAGAATTTTTTGTTCAACTTTTTTTCGGCAAAAATATAATTTCGTTCAATTAAACTAGAATGAAACTAGCATATAAACCAGTATAATTGACACTTCAAAAAAGGCCACTTGAAAATAAAAACTTAACTTGACACTTGTAACTTGAAACTACAATATAATCAACTTACGAGTAGGTGGCACAAAAAAAAAGGAACTTTCTGCCGGAAATAGCGGAAATTGCCGTAAATAACGGTCGTAAGTGTAACTAAAGAATGCATACCCCTCCCACCTCATCCAAAGCTCACTGGCGAGCGCGACATTCAAAATTCCAAAAAAGCGGTCACTTGACAGCCCACGCGAACGGATGAAGGTTAATTAAAACTAAATGAAAATTTTGACTTTTGTCTGACATGGAAAGAAACCTTTGAATAAGTTAAAAGGCTTCCAAATTGAAAATTACTTCCATGAACACGTGGGGAGAACTAAGTTTCTAATTTTTCATAAGCTACGTTTTATCTTAGGGATAAAGAAATGAAAAAAATTAAAAAATGGTCCTGGATTTTTATTTAGCCTGAGCTTAGTTATTCCAAGGTCTACAGTATTCGAAGAAAAGATGAAAAAAATTTGGTTACACTGCTCCAGAAAATAATTTAATACATAATGCTGATAATGATGATAAATTTCACCATTATTGCAGATTTATTATTGTTTCTTCACCTTCATCAAAGCGTACAAATAATCATAATTCACAAAAATCACATGCAATTTAAAAACAGACCATGGCTTTAGTGTGCTATTTCAAACTTTAAAAAATGAGAAAAGAGACTTTACCTAAAGCAGATTTTGATTTGTACTTTGAAATATTGATATATTGGAATATTAATGTTTTATTCAAAATTGAGACTCAAATTGAAATATAAAATCATTTATTCCTTAACAACTGAATTTTGACCGTTTTCAACAAAACTGTTTAAAATATTGTAGCTTGTAATTTGAAAGAATCATTTTAGAACTGAAAATTTCTGCGAATAGAAATTTTTCAATTTTAAACGCTGTTCATTCAAACTTGTATGCTTATTATAAACCTTCAATAATGAATTATGTAATATGTAAAGTTCTTAAGGAAATAGATACAATTTTTTACGTTTTTAATTTTAATTTTGAAAGTCTCAATGTGATTATAATTGAAACTAAGTGGCGAACTAGTGAGAAAAATTCGATGAGCTGCAATTTTATAAAAAAAGTCACATTTTTTTAAGTGATAAGAAAAAGTTGCACGATCTAGCCCTGTCACTTTTTTCAAAGATTTTGCCTATTAATATATTTATTAATAGCTTTTTGTAAATCTAATATTTAAACGGGATAATATGTTACAAATAATTCCGTGTTTCACTATATTGTTCAAAATTCATCAGAGAATAAGAATCAATCATATATTTTGAGCATGAGAAATTTGAGAAGCAGAGAAATTCGAAGAGTGAAAATTGAGGGCCAACCTAGTGTATACTACAGTAGTTAATGTGGCACTGTGGCGAGACAACTCCCCACTACTCCCCCACCTCTGCTTATTCGCCATGTATGTCAAAGTCGACAATAATGATAGAGGTGCGTATTCTAGTATATTAGCTAGTTGTTGATGGCCATACTCATTGAAGCTTAAAAGAAGGGCATCAAGAGCAAACGTTCCCCGTGTTCTTTTTGTGAGAATGATATCATGAATAGTTTCTAGATTTTCTAGCGATTTCTAGACAAGAGGAAGATTATAAAAGATTACATTAGATTAAAAAATGAAAGAGATATATAGATAAGGTTAGGGGAAAAAATCATTACTTTCCATACCGGCATGTTAACATCATCTCGATCATATACACGGTTATGTAGTAAATACGGCCAAAGTGCAATCATATTAATATGTTCAAGATAATACTCGCAAAGAAAAAGCGATTTTTTTCGGTCTTCGTAATTCATTTTGAGTAATAGTTTGCCAGAAAGTAAAACTAACCAACTAAGTGTAAAGTGTTTCAGCTGACTTCTTTTACTATTATTTTCCCCACTTACGATGCTTGGTTGAAGAGGCAGTAAAAATAAAAAGATACAAGTCATTTATTTTTATTTTACTGTTTATTTTCCAATATATTTGTTTTTAAAATGGGATGAATATTCAGAATACATATTGATAATAGATTTGATACTTTCACGATGATTCATTATGATGAATTTAAATTTAAAATTTAAAGCTTTTTCGGGTTTCAATCGTGTACAAAACTACGAAAACTTGACGACGTTTCGTGAACATTGCAGTCCTTGAACAGGCAAGTGCAATATACTATTACCTGTAAATTCGGTGGTATATTCAGGATAATATTTAATCGACATACATTCATTATAGTAATCGCGTACTAAATTATCATTTCTATCCAAATCATCGGCAAAAAGAGAAAGAAATTGATGCATACTGAAACCACTACACATATAATGAAGAAAAAGAATACAAAACTGTCCGCAAACACTGGAGAAATTGCTCTGAAGCTGCTTGGTGTGCCAGCGAAAGTGGTTACAATTTCTTCGAAGTCGGTTAATGTGTTGTGGAATGATGAGTGGGATCCCGTAACTGTCAAAGTAGGATCCATGTCCATTTCCACTGACGTAGAGGGCAACGCAATAGGTTCCTGGTTTTGTGTGGTCATCTGTATTGACTATGAAGGCAGCAGGTTTACTCCAAATTTTTGACATCTTATCGGCTAAGTATACACAAGTTGTATGTACTTGTATACCTTTAAGAGTTTCTAGTAGTTCAAAAATATTCATACCTCTTTCGATGTCTTAATGTTTTCTTCGCTGCCGGTGTTATCATCAGTGATGAATATGTCTAACAAACTTGACTCTGCCTGACAAGTCCAAGCGCCGATCCCCTCATCCGCGTACCTCAACCACTTCCTGAGCCTCTGTGCGTAGTTCAACGCACAACGATTTTTACTATTAGGACCTCTATGGGCACCGTGATTGATACATTACACATGGGACGATGGTATGTTGGCAAGTGATGGACAGTTTATTTTATTCTCCAAACTTATAATCTGCCGTGTTGTAATAGTAATTCGGAGCAGTGCCTTTTCTCGTCCTCTGGTAAATATTGTAGTTGCTATACGTGCAATATCTCTCAAGGTTGCATATAGTTGTCGAGTTTGAGTTTCACCATCGAACTGCTCCAGACCATGAAAATGTTCAGTTAGTCAATTATTTCGAGTACGTATATTTTGAGGAAGGTCATTAAAGGAGTGAGGAGGTGCGATCATTCAGTGACACAATAATTACGATCAATCCCAACTATAGCCACTTGTTCAGGAATGAATTGATTTGAAGAGTCTCTGAAACCCTGTATATCCACGACGTAGTCCATATTTATAAGTTGCTCATTAGCAGATCGGTCTGACGACTAACAGCAGAATGATCAAGTCTGCCGTCCTGATGAAGAAACTATACAACTACATTTTTATCAAAAATGAGTTTTTTATATGGTTGGATTTATAATGAAAAAACGAATTTAACTATGCTAATCATTTTTAAAAATTGTAATTAAACCTCGAGACAATTATGTCTCAATTAAAATATCTACAGTGATTTTTAAGAATTCCCGATGAAGAAGCAATACATCTGCAGAAATTCTAGCATATCTACACAAATTCAAGGATTTGGAATAGTGCTGAACCCTCAGATCCTGATAAATAAAACACATCTGCGCAGATGTGTTCTTGCTCATGAGGATCCTCGGTCTTCCTGCAGTCCGATTTCCTCAAATCGAAAAGCACGAGTACATGTTACGTTTCTTCACCAGGATTCGAGTAACTTTGAGCCACCGATCCTTGTTTTTAGTAGCATATCTGCATTTTTTATTTGTCAAGTAAAAATAATTCTAGTTGATTGATAGTATAATTATTATTAATTATCTGAAATAATTATAGGAATATAATTAATACATTATTATACTTTTAGAGAATATCGTAACCATTTGGTGATATTAGAAAAAATGTTATTTTTTAATATAATTCCGAAGCTTTTAATTTAAAAACTGTGATAAAATTGGACACATTTTTTTGAAAAAATCACTCGCATGATTTTTTTGTAAAAAAAAACATATGAAAAAAGTTATAAATATTGTTGTAAAAATACATTCAATTCGCTGATTTTGCCAGAATATTTTAAGTAAGAGATGAAAAGATTGATCGAGTCCTTTTTTGACAGTTCAAATTTTGATTTTTCGACATTCTTTTTTTTAATTTTTTATTATATGCACTGTGATATGCATAACATATGTAGTAAAAAAGTTCCAATAAAATCTTATGTCAAACAAAAACTGGGTCCTCTATAGAGTTTTTGTAGCTCTATTTGGATTACAAGAATTGTTTGACAGAAATTTTTGTGAGGACTTTTTTACTGCATATTTTATTTATAGTAATGTGCACATGATATAAATTTTTAAATGAAAAAATAATCAAACAAAATCAAAATATGAACTTTCAAAAAAGGGCTGGATCGCTCGATCGAGTTAGGGAATAATTTTTGGGATATTAGTTTTTTTTAATGAAGAATTTTAACCTCAATGTATATTCAACTGACAGATCTGAGATTATTTGTAACAAAAAATCATTTACTTGATCGACCGAAACACTTCAAATAATAGCCGATTTTCACAAAAACATTTTTTTATAAAAAGCATTTCTTGTTTAGAATTCGAATTAGTAAGCTGAAAAATTTAATTCAAATCCATTTTAACATTTATAGAATATAAAAAAAAATCGAGTTCAATTTAGTAGAATCTGTAAAATTCACATATTAAAAATCTTTTCCTTTAATGGATATTATTTATTGTTAGAATTTTTCCGCACCTCCGAGAGCACCTATCACAAGGACAATTACTTGTACCGAATATTTTGGGTACAGTCGTTGCAGCTCCCTTTACAGGTCTTGATACCTTTCCTCCTTTTCTTTCTCCTGGGCAGTTTTGTTTGGCACTTCTCGATTTGGACAATTGACTGAATCTCCCTTGGAGCGCTCGGCAGGGCAGGGTTGCGACCAACACCATCAGAGTGACAAAAATGGTAATAAGGCACTCTTAGGGCCGCATTATGTCTGTAGATACACGTCGCTCCTGGGTGGGTGGAACACCCCGATAGTATGTGTTCTAGGTACTCAGCGTCTGTATGACACGCTCTGCACCTCTTCCTTGGAACTTCTTCACATAAAATGCGGTCACGGTATGCTAAGGTGGAAATGACACCGTACTGGCATGCACAAATAAAATCCACTGTACCTGAATTAAGCGCTGATGATCTGAAAAAAACAGAAGTTTGCTCCTTCGACAAGGACTATTTTTCTACATTTTTGTGAAAGTTTCCGTACATTATATTGCGAACTGTCGAACCCTGGCAGTGAAAGTCCTACCAGATGCTATGTAGTCAATCGCACACTGAATGCAAAGGAGAATGAAAAGAAAGAGACATATAAAGACCTTATAAGCGAGTTGCCTGAAAAGCATCCTTTTGTGTCAACGAAATGCTAAGACATTTGCGGAAAAATGCAAAAGGCGATCCTCCATGGGTCGCTCCGTGTCCTCATGTTGATATAATAAACTGTTAAGTTTATTCATTTGTATGTGACACTATGTGTTAATTTATTATATTATATTTATTTTCAATATGAAATGTCACCATATTAGAATTTTTACGTAACAAGATAGCAAAATTCATATAGATCAAGGGTGTAACCAAAATGAAGCACAAATGACACACGTTGGTCATATATCAATCATATCAAAATACATAGCTGTTACTAACGTGCATTTATCACATTAGTAACCACACAGTAACTTCGTTCAATTTCACTTACGTAATTCTGTAACAAAGTTGTTATAGTCCATGCATGCAACCAAGTTATGGATTAAATGTTACACGATTGTTGCATAACAAGTATTTCACTTTGTCACATGTGAAAAGTTACAGTAAAGTAAAGAGAAAATTTATTCAGATTAAATATGAGACTTTCTATGCATGAAGAATTGAACGCGACATCGGATCATGCTCTCGCATCGATAATCTGTAGCCGACTGGCCGTATCGCGAAAGACTTGCATGATGACTCACAATCGTTTTTCCACATATAGGACAGAAGATCCGCTGCGCTCAACGTGACCTTGAGACGTGTCTTTATGCCGCATGAGTCACAACTACACACTCATACTAGTACACATGACCCCTCCCACCCAGCTCATTCGGCACTCAAGTTTAGATTTTTGAACGCAAATACATTAAAGACAGCCCAGCGAGGACCAGTAATAACCAGATTCACACTTGCATTCTCAAAATATAATTTAGATACATATGCTTTCTTTTTAATTAAAAGATTTTTTCAGATTAAAAGATGCCGGACGGGTCGGATTGTGATTCGGACGGCTCTGAAAAAACTTTCAATAACGGCAGTGTCTCGTGTACAAATCTTTTACCAATGTACAAGTTTTGCAAATTAGCGCCTGTGAAATCGGTTGTGTGCATTAATTGTGGTGCTACGTATAATAAAAGATGCGTCGCCCGTGTAAACACTCTGGTGTGCCTCAATGGAGGTGGGTGTAGGTGCTGTGAAGCTCCTAATACCTCATCTTCAACGCCTGAGTCTTCGAAAGATGGATCTGAAGTATCTTATTTTCCTGAAATTTTAAAAAGACAAGAGGTAATCATGAATGGTAAAGATGATACGATTGATTCACTGAAAAAGGAATTAAAAATTATGAAGATGAAAGCCGCAGAGTTTGAGGAAAAGAGAAAGCAAGATGGCGGGACTCGGCCGAGGCCTGTTACTTTATATCGAGACGCAGCCCTTGTTATAAATTCCAAGAACGAGACATAAACATGTCCGGAAACGACGAAAGCCGTCAAAAATAAAGTCAGTTCTAGTGAACTTTCGGCTCGTGTCACATCAGTAAAAAGCATCTCAGGTGGGGGTGTCGTAATCAGCTGTTCGGACTTCAACTCTAGGGAGAAACTATTTCAGGCTGTTCAAAATGAGCTACGTGACGAATACGTACATCGTTAAAGAGCCATGCAAGATCCACCCTAAAGTGAAAATGTTGGGTATACATGCCAATGAAATTGAAGAAAACGATAAGCCTATCCCCAAAAGCTGCAACCAAAACCAAATTTCTGATGGTCCGGAATTTAAGATAAAAGTTCTCTTCAAAAAAGGTAACAGTAATAATAAGAATTTCTGTACAGTAATTCTCGAAGTTGATCTAACCACTCACAACACACTAGTAGAAAAACGAAGAATTTATGTAGGCACTTTACACACCTGTCCACAATGTAGCGGTTCTCATCCAGAAGCTGAATGTACGTCTTTTATAAGAAAATGTACGAACTGCTTCCATACGGCCACAATTCTGAAGATCCCCAGCGTAAAATTCGACCACACAGTATTTAGCAAAGACTGTTTATCCTACAAGAAAGTTCTGTCGAGAGCGGCCAGTAGAATGAACTATGCTCGCGAATAGCAATTGGATCTGTCAAGGCGTTCTTCCGGCAGCTTACTTGAGAAACTCGATTTGAATGCTACCATCAGCCGACAACAAGAGAGACGGTCTGCACCAAGTAAACAATGTGACTCACCGTGTAACCTTAATATTTATTACCAAAATTTTCGTGGGCTACGCACCGAGCTTATCAACCTACAACATGCTATTGCTCTCTCGGAATTTACATACGACGTTATCATTTTGACAGAAACGTGGCTCAATTCCAATCACTTCGACGCTGAGTTGGGTATGAAAACCTACACTATCTACAGAAGGGATAGGGATAACCTATCAAATAACTTTAAACGAAGTGGGGGAGTACTACTTGCTGTACACTCGAAATTTCGAAGCTTCGAATATCGAACACCAATTACTTCTGTCGACCAGATTTTTGTGACAATCTTGAATGGAAATGAGCGCATTTCGTTAGGAACTGCTTACATGCCGCCACTATCACGTCCAGAGGTTTATTTAAATCACTGCACCGCTATATAATCTGCTCTTGAGTCTACTAAACCTACAGCTATAATCATCGTGGGCGACTATAACATCTGTAACATTCGCTGGACCAATGACGATCGAGAACTACGTATACTCTTTAGCAAAGGGGCCTTGCCTTCTGAAAGAGAGAGCGCAAATGAGCTTTTCGACACGTGCTGTTTTTATAACCTCTTCCAAAAAAGCCAAGTGCAGAATACTTCAGGTAAGATTCTCGATTTGGTCTTTACTTCCTTGTATGCAACTACTGTGCGTCAACCTTACGATCCTCTTTTGCCCAGCGATGTATACCACCCTTCACTAGATATTTTTCTCCCAAAGCAAATGATCGCGTCAAGATCTGATCCAAACTTTTATCTAGATTTAAAAAATCCGAATTACGCAGCAGTAACTTTCCTGTTGGGGACAGTAGGTTGGGATACATTGTTTACTCAATTACCTATAGGGGATTGTGTCACTTATTTTTACGCGGTCTTGTATGACTTAATTGAATTATATGTACTGTGGCGAAAAACTCGTAGCGATAAATATCCTGTATATTTTTCTCGAGACTTAGCTAACATGCTTTCCCAAAAGAGAGCGGCTCATTATAGATTTAAAACTTCAGGGAACCAGTCAGACCGCGAAGTTTTCTCTAACTCAACGGCTAGGTGCAAACTTTTGCGTAAGAATTGACGTAATGGTCATATTACTTATGTAGATCAGGGCTCACCACTTTTAGCAGGTGCTGGCTGACACGACAAGTGCATAACTGCCATCAGTTTATTCTGTCATTTTTTTCTTCGGTTCCAGGAATCCTGGAAAAGGTTACGGTCACGGCTCGTTTTGGCTCATTGTGACACCGAAGGGTCTGATTTTTTTCTAATTGAATTCACAATACATTTCATTTTTTCATTTTAAACTGTAACTTACCGTGAAGGATTAGGGACCAGTCCATTGACAAGATTTATGAGGGCCTGTTCGCGGGCCTGTTTGACCTAGTCTCGCGGCTGACACTGACAGTATTTGCAGTCACTGACTGTCTTTTGGTGAGCCCTGATGTAGAGCATAGTATTTCTGGAAAACCGAAATACTTTTGTAAACATGTTAATAATAACAGATCTTGCAGTGACATGCCTAACGTAATGCATTTGGATGACAAACAAGTCAGAACAGATTAGGAAATCGCCGATTTATTTGCAGATAGCATTGCTGCTGTCTATAAGACAAATACTTTACCCGAATTGAAACAATTGAATAATTCTACCCTTGATATTCGTAATGTTGAAATAGCCCTTTCAGAAGTTTTTGAGAGAGTCAGTTTAATAAACTGTAATAAAGGTCCTGGTCCCGATGGCATCCCTCCTCTATTTTATAAAAACTGCTGCTGCGCAGTCTCTAGGCCAATTTGGTACCTTATTACTAAATCTTTATCCACCGATTTCTATCCTTCTCAATGGACATCTAGATACGTTGTTCCAGTCGACAAAGCAAATGATAAATCGGACGTTGAGAACTATCGACCGATAAATATAATAAACACAATAGCAAAAATCTTTGAGAGTATCTCAACATATAAACTTTCAATTTGGAGCAAAAATTTTATTGCCGAGGAGCAGCATGGGTTAATTTCTGGCAGGTCATCTTGCACTAACCTTACTTTATACACTCAGTTTATTGCAGAGGTGCTTGATGGTAATAAGCAAGTTGACGCAATTTACACTTTTTTTTTGTGCTTTCGACAAGGGTAATCACACGAGGTTTACTCAGAAACTAGAGGCATTTGGAATTCATGGTAATTTACTAGAATGGTTCAATAGTTATCTGAGTGGTTGATGACTTGCTGTGTAGTTCAACGGTGTGTACTCCCAAGAATTTACTGCAACATCTGGCGTACCTAAAGGATTACACATGGGTCCGCTGTTATTTAATATTTATGTTAATAACATTACACAAATATTTATCATTATTATTGCCTTACTTTTGACTGATGATTCAAAAATGTACACCATCATTACATCACTTGAGAACGCTGTTGCAGTTCAAAAAAATATTACCGAATCGCATATGTGGTGCCTGGAAAACAGAATTACTCTAAATATTTCTAAGTGTAGACGATGCGTTTTTCGCGAAAAATATATCCCGTCGAATTCCAATACTCGATAGACGAATCTGTCCTCGAAATTGTTCATGTAATGCGCGACCTTGGAATCTTTAGTAGATGATAAACTCTCTTTCCTTTAGCATATTGATTATTGTACTGCTAAAGGTCTAAAGGTGTTGGGATTTATCAAACGTTACTCTGTTGAATTTAAACAACCATACACACTACGCTTATTATATATCACGTTAGTTAGACATATTCTAATGTATTGCTCACAAGTTTGGTCTCCACATTATGCCTCGCATATTAAAAAACTAGAAAGGGTTCAACCTAGGTTTCTCTCATGGGCGGCAATTAAGTTTGGTCTTCCTAATCCACGATTGTCGTACGATTATTCGCATATTGCTGCTGCTTTAAATATCAGCTCCTTGAAGTCATATAAAAAAGCGCCAGATATTCTATTTGTGCACAAGCTAGTCAATAGAAATATTACCTGTCCTCAATTACTTGAAATTGTACAATAACATGTACCGGGTAGATCCCTGCGAAGCTCTACTGATCTATCTCATATATTTCATTTATATAAATTCAGATCTAGTTTCGATGAACATTCACCAATATCTCGAATGACTAGAATCGCAAATGACTTAGATAAGGAAGGGCTTACTGTTTTCGGCCCTTTATACTCTCGTTTCTACGCTAGTGTCAGATCACACATTCTCGTCGATATTTTTTAAGCTTAGATTAAGATTATATTTAGTATAGGTTTAGACTCACTAGAAATTAAATACTCTTTGTTGCTTACATTTGTAATCGGGCTATTTGCTAGTCATTTAAATGAATGAATAAATATATGAATCGATCTTTACAACACATGGTGCACGAGAATTTTTCCGGATCTTCGTATTGAGACCATCGGTGTATTGAAGACTTGGAGCGATCCAACAATGACAAATTTTTAAATTACTTCTAACAAATGTTTTGGGTACAGTTGACGCAGCCCCCTTTTAATGTCCAAAAGCACTTTTCATTTTGTATAATTGACTCTATCTCCCTCGGATCGTTCGGCATGGAAGGGTCGCGGCCAACACCGTAAGAGCGACAAAGATGGTAGAAGAGCACCCTTAAAGCCGCATTATGTCTGTAGAGACATCATTTCCGCGCGCGTGGGACCCCTACATAGTATGTGTTCTAGATACTCAGCGTGTGTATGACACGCTCTGAACCTATCGCTGGAAACTTCTTGACGTGAAATGCGGTGACGGTATACTAAAGTGAAAATGACACCATCAGTGTATGCTAGAATGAAACTCTCTGTACCTGAGTGATTCCCTGAGGATCTGAGGAAAGCAAAAGTTAGCTCCTTTGACAAGGGCTGATTTAATACATTTCTATAAAAGTTTCCGTGCATTTTCTTATCCAGGAGCTGTTAGCGGAATTTTTCAACTCGTGCTTATTTTACTTGAGCTTTTAGAAGCGAGGCATTTAGATGGGGTAATAAACTTTCGTCAATTCTGAAGTTAGAATTCAGGCCGAGGGTGTCGGCCGCCTGCTCCACGGCTTTGTGAAGAAACTTTCCTTTGCCAATCATCTCGTGTTTCCTGAACATTTTTAGAAGAGGATTCCTTTCATTTGCAATGATGTAAACTGTACTCAGAACGATTCGGTTATGAAGAAATTGGAAATTAAGAAGTCTGCGGCCGCGCTGGCCGCGTGGAATGTATAATCTCAGAACGGAAAAATTGATATGCAAGATATTCTGCATATGCATGATCTTACGCGTAGCAAAATCAGCGGCCAAAAGCTCGTTCATCGTCCATTGAACCACCTCAAACAAGTAGAGTAGAACCGCGACGGCAAACATGTTAGTCGCAGATGGCTTGTTTAACGCCGACAGATTGCAAGACTAAACATGATGAAGAAGACGCATGCATTTGTTTCGGAGAGACTCCTTCTTTGATGTTACGTCCTGAATGTGGCTTTGAAGCACGCCCAGGTATGTATAGGTCCCTCTAGTGTTAAGATGTCTGATAAAACTAGTATCCACAACCTTAAAGTTCCTGGGTACGACATTAATCCATCCTCGCTTCAGATTAATCGTGGCACACTTGCCCGATTCAAAGTCCACACCAATCTCTTCTGTTTACCCCTCGACGATTTTTAAAGCACTCTTAATTTGGCTTTGACTAGAAGCATAAATCTTCAGGTCATCCATATGAGATTCATATACGATAATTTCCAGATGAGATAGTAAATCTAGTTTTCCAAATAGGTCATCAATCTCTCTATGCATTTCACTGTGTGTGGATGATCCTTCAAGCTTTCCAATAGACAGATGATAAGTCTATTTGAAATTGAATCGCAAGCTTTCAAGTAGTCCATCCACTTCATCGACAGGGTGCGCTGGTGAGCTACTGCGTCTTAGCACATAGGCTCAATTCTTCGAACAATCCTGTCATTTAGGATGGCTGTAAATATCTTATACAGCGTGTTCAAACAAGTTATTGGCCTGTGATTCTCTGGGTTGGACAAGTCGCCTTTCTTTGGTAGGAGTATCGTGCGTCCTAACACCAGCCACTGCAGAATGGGCTCCGACTTTAAATATGAGGTGAATATGCGGGCCAGATGTTGGTGTGTATGAGTAAACTTCTTCCATCAGAAGTTCTTGATGCGATCTGGTACTGCAGCGGAAAAGTTCTTCGTACCTTTAGGTGCTTTCCTCATCTTTTCGGCAATGATTGATGGATATTCCTTCTCAGATGTTATCACGTTGGGGAAAATCTCCTTGAAGTATATGATATTAATACTATCTTCTTTCAACTCCAGTGGTTTCGTGATCATGTACACATCTCTCGAAAAAGTCTCTACTTCGTTGAGCTTGAGCGGATTTAAAAAAAAAACAGGGACATTATTCTCCTGAACTTCGAGAAACCAACTATATTCGTGTTCGAATTCTCGGCTCCGGCGAACTACAACATCACTGCCAAAGAAAATGAAAAAGAGGAGCGGTATCAAGACCTTAAAAGGGAGCTGCAGCCACTGTACCCAAAATGTACCCATATGCTCAAAACACGCCAAGGTACTTGCAAGATGGATGCAGCAAGCGGTCATCCTTGGTCTCATTTGAATAAAATTGTTCAATTTTAAAACAAAGCTTGAAACGTCTTTCTCAGATGCTGTGTACGTTGAGATAAAATATTGCTCTGGCTCCATAAGATTTCAATCGCCAACTTTCTGAGGAACTTTCTGAGTTTGTTATAATGCAACAGGTGTCTTGCAAAACTTTGACCTTCTGACAGTATCCCACTTTCTAGAAGGGACTGAAAATGCCTAAATTATTCAACCATTTGAGCTTAGGGAAGATAATTTGTGGGTTGAAAACATGTTTTGATGTGAGCTCAAACGATTTGATTAACTTTAGCATTTTCACATCGCTCTACAACTGACTTCTAGATGTTTGATGCTCAGTGGATCTTGCGTGCACATTGCCTGTAGCCAAAATCACAATAGGATGATTAGATGCATGTTTTAAGTTCCTCCATATTGTCTTTACTTCATTCTCAAACTCGTTATAGGGTAAAGTTACCCACAGTTGTGCGGCCTGCACAGATAGTCAAATGGAAATTTTTTCTGAATTCGGGCGAATAACATATTTGATGAATAAAATACTTATTTCCGAATTTATGCGAATATACATACTGCTCCAGTTCGTAGTTGTTGTAAAGCGAGATTCATGGGGGTTTCAATTTTTTTTCTCAATTTTACTGATATTCATATCCAACCTGATTTTAATCATGGATCTCGTTCTCTTCCTGAGGAAAAGACTGCATTTGCAGTCCTAGTTCTACGGGCAAAAATTCTAACGACTGACACAACTGCACAATACACAAGAGTTTGCATCTGTAACGCATTTAGTTCAAGGTTCAAATGTATAGGGGAAACCCTGTCTCTTAGGTGTCCTATTGGTGTATGTAAATTGTTTGTTATGTATGCACATCTTTGGCAAAGAATGCCTATATGTTGGTTCTAAATCTCTGAATCAAAGCACGACCAAAATTCTATTCAAGGTGCTGTAGACTTTAAGGGATTTTACTGCTTATATCCACGGGCAATGGGAGTTCTGCATACAAATTTTTCGTTTGATTAGCAAACTTGCGTCTAGAATGTAGAGAGCAGAAATTTTATACAGCGAGCCGAAAATATCATCCGGGTATAATACACCCAGTGTAGGCTGAGAGAGTTAAATTCGCAAAGTTAGCCATTTGTTAATTTAAATCTAGATATAGATAAAAATTATTTTGCTGTGCTTTATGAGATGTATACTAATTTTCAATCTAATTATTATGGTAAAGATCCTCTTCCACTTTAAATGAAAACTGAATTCTTACAGTACGCTGCACTAACGGTTATTTATTGTTAAAAATAAGATGAATCTTCAAAGTATGGACCGGTTGATGTTCGTCTAGCATTTGGGGTTAAAGAAAACTTTCCTGGTCGAACCTTCAGCTTATTGTTTAATTTTACATGATCGCATAATTAAATCAAAGCCATTAAGTGGACAGGTCAAAAAGTTAGTATAAAACTGCTAACATTATGGTGAATCACTTGAGTTCCATTGAGCATGGAGTGTGTGTTGTAGATGCAGGGTTTCAAATTTCCATGTGACAAATTTATATTAAAAGAATAAGCTGTATTCTTTATCGACGATCAAGTTAAACCGTCTAACATTGTATTCCAACCACCTTGTGACTGGAATGCCATCTGTATAAAGTATCAATGTATGAATTAATGGTTAAAATATAATTATCATGGTATTCCTTATAACTCTGTCGACGTACGTTATATATTTGTGAAAGCTATTATGGAAAGTACATTCAAAGATGCTAGTAAAGTTCATGTCAAAGAAATGGAAAAGAAAAATTGGCTAAAACGCTTTGCAATGAAGTCTCTGTAAATTGCTGACTTGCATGAATTAGGATGTCCTTCGTTAAAATGTTTACGCAGAGTCACCTAATTTTATTGCATGTTCTCGACATATGAGTGCTGAAGAATTGAATTGTGCACAACAAAATGATACACTATTGAAAAACTGGATATCAAATAAGCTATTTTAGTATTAGTTTTCCGTTTTTGGCTTTAATATATTTTTGAGAAATTTAACTTTTTCATGAATAAATGAATATATTATCTTAAATTTACGTATACTTATTTGTAACCTAGTTCTCTGGAGGTATGTATTAAGGTTATATCAATTAAGGTAATCAATCAAATAAAATGATTTTTTATTAAATAAATTACTTTATATACTTACATACAAGTTTTAATAATCACTATACATCATTTGCAGCTATGAAAGTTTGGTTTGGCAATCAGAGCTTTTGCACTCCATCTTCCCTCCAACTTTGTCAATAACCTAACATCTTTATGCTTCCTTACGTTCTCCGCGGTCCTATCAAAGACTGAGTTGTGCGTAAGTTAAAAAAAATGCAACTTCAGTTTTTGCCTGCTTTCTTAAGTCAGTATTTAAGTCTGGGAATTTTAGATGTTTGAAGAGGAGATACAAAATGCTCTGTACATAATAGTAGGTCTTTATGTACATCATTGATTGTTCTTCAGGATATTCCAAATCTACTTCAAGAATATAACCAATTTCTGAATCATCAGGAATATTCTGGTTCCAATTGAGGAAAATTCAACCCCACGTATCTATTATTTGCTTGCGCATATCTATTGGAAGACTGAGACACACCACCTCTGATGGCACTTTTAACAAGTAATAACATTTCTACATCTGTTCATAGATCAAGTTTGAGTTGAGTATACTTTAAGGCTCATGTAGGCGGTAATGTAACCTAAAAAACTCACCTGAAAAAATAAATTCGAAATGCTAGCGGAATGAATGATTATCGGGGGGCAATTTTTTTTCCTCTTCGAAGCTTAAATCCATATTTAAGGCGGAAAGTCCCTGCGGATCGTCAACACTTGCGATGAATATGTTAAATTCCATGAACATCGCATCACCAAAGCAGTCGGAAAAATTAAATTCTGGCGCGATATTCAAAACAGACAAATTATTCCAACAGATATAGAAGTCATAATTTTTATAAAGTTGTAATAAATGATTAAAAATCATAACAAATGTATCTTATTAAAAAAAATATTTTCATTAAAACACTAAAAGAAGTAAATCAAATACATTGAATGTAAAATAATTACTCAAAAAATTCCGAAATAAAATTATAAAGAAAGCCCCTGACTTTCCGAGGAAGTTTCCTGGCTAACTGTGGTTCTTCTAACATCCCCCTGAACATCTCCTTGAAAACCCGCGCAGTAAGATTTGTGTTTATAAGGGTGGGAAAATTAGGGAAATATTCATTTATCTTATTCTTAGGGAAACAGGACTATTTTCGAAAATAATGGAACTGGTTGCCCCACCGATTTTTTAAGGTGGTTGAAAATCATATCTTCTTTCGGGTTTCAGAATGACAGTCCCTTGCTCAGGCAAGGGATAGTCATTCTAACACCCCATTGAAACCACCCACACAGTCAGATTCGCTTCTATAAAGTACCACTAAATTCTATGCAGCTGGAAATGTTAGGGGAATATTTTCTCTTCTTATTCTTGGGAGAAAGAACAATTTTTGAGAATATTCGCAGTTGCTGCCTCTCTGATTTTTTAAGGTGGTCCTTAGGCTATGGTCTGTTCTTCTAACAGTCCTTCCCTCAACCCACCTATGCAGTACAACTAAATTCTCTACAGCTGGAAAGAATCAGTGAATATTTTCTTTTCTTATACTCCGGAAAAGGACAATTTTTCGTAAAATTCATAGTTATTGCTTCTCTGATTTTTCGGACAGGTTTTAATTCAGGAGTATTTAATGTAGTGTTAGAATATCAACAGTCAGTCAGGAAACTCCCTCGAAAAGTCAGGGGGTATCTGTACAATTTTATTTCGGAATTTTTTAAGTAATTACTTTACATTCAATGTATTTTTTCTACTTCAAGTGTTTTTATGAAAATATATTTTTCAATAATATACGCTTGTTATGGTTTTTAATAATTTATTACAACTTGATAAAAATTATCACTCTTATGTCTGTTGGAATAATTTTTATATTTTTAATATCGCACCAGGAGTCTATTTCTTCGACTGCTTTCGAAATGCTATATTCAAGGAATTCAACATATTTATCGCAAGTGTTGACGATCCGCAGGGACTTTCCGCCTCAAATATGAATTTGAGCTTCCAAGAGGAAAAAAAATTGCCACACGATAATCATTCGTTTCGCCAGCATTTCCAGATTACTTTTTCAGGTGAATTTTTGTAGGTTACATTACCCTCCACATGAGCCTTAACATATCGTCAAAAGAAAGCCCAGGTAGTGTATAGTAGTGTAATGGATCTGAATTAAATATTTTAAACCACAAAATCTAAAACTTTCATAAATATCTGCCAAAAGAAAAACCTAATTTTTTAAGTATAAATCTGAATATTCATCTAACTTTAATTAATTAAATTTTTCCCGAACCTCACCGGCATTATTATAACCTTCATCTAAAATACCCTTGTCGTTTGATTTCGAATAAAATTTGAATCTAATTTGGAGAGGCTACTTGGCATAAATCGAAAACAGTCAATGAATCTAAGTTCAATTTTTGTATTTTGAAAATTTCGTATAAAGGATATATTTTTTCTTTATTAATAGGCAATAATGAGATATCACCTTCAAAGCTTCTTGTCATTTCTTTTATAAAAAAATGAGAGTCGTAGCCAGATAAATTATGAAACACTATGGGAATTCTATATGAATCTTGATAATTTAAGGTACACCTGTCATTAGGAAGGCCACAATGTTTCCCTGTAAAATCACAATGATCACAATGTTTTACATCATTTTTGTTTGAATGTTGCTCACAAATATGACAAAATTTGCGTTTTGAAAATCATACTTTTGCTTTAATGTTATGGGTGCCATTGGCACAGGATTTTCAATGCAAGAATCTACTTTCTTCAACTAAGTTTTTCAACTCATTGACAAACCACGTGATGCAATCTTTTTCACGACAAACTTGAGGTTCAGATTGTGAATCATCAATGCTGCATTTTTTGTAATAATCAACGCTTGTAGGTATATGTTTTTGATAAGCATTTCCTTGAATGTTGGTAACTGGCTCTAACAAACACTCTCTATCAGCATGTACTGCAAATTGAACCCTCTCTTTGTATTTATAATATTTTAAATTTTGAAATGTTTTCTTTTTCTTTTGGAAGTATTAGTGTGCAATTATTTAGATTTTTACAAGCAACTTTATATTTTTCTAAAGATCCCTCTAATTTAAAGTAGCATAAGCACATGTCACAAAAGAAAGTGGGGCAATGAGCTTTTGTTAATTTCGATTTCACTAGTTTAGATACATTTTTTATTAAGCAAAAATGATACACTTCAGTATCGGAATCAGATTTAGTATTTTCAACCATAAAAAGGTGAATAATACGTTTCTAGGATTTTTCGTTTGACATTTTTTCAAATTTTGAAAGATCCTCAAGAGTAAATGGAAACTTGATATCATCAACCATCAATCGGACGATAAGAACTTGTACTTGAAACATTGGATTTAGCAAGATGAAGAACTGTCATAACTGACCAGAGAAAACAATATGAATTTTTATTTTTAATATTGATCATAGCTTCTTTTCATTGTATAAAATCAAATAATTCAATGAAAGTTGAAGACCCAAGCTGAAAAGGGGCATATCTATTAGTTCAACAGAAGCTTTAATATTACCCAAACTATTTAATGTGTTTTAATTCCTGGAATGAACATGCGTTTACGTTCATCCAAAAATGTATTTAAATCCTTATGAATTGAACTTAATATTACCCGAGTTCTTGTCCGCCTTTAAACAGCACTTACCACTTTATCCCAAATTATTCTCTCTCGTAGTTTCATCGAAGTTTCACTCATCCTACGTTTTTGTCCCATAAATATATATTTGTTCTTCTTCAGCACTTGGTTTAATATTATGATGTTTCTAGTTCCTTTTTTTTCCACCATCTAATTTCTTCAGCTAATGAGGCTTGTTCTTTAAGTATGTGTTTATACCCAGTCTTCATAATTTGTTTTATTTTGTGCACATTTTCACATCGATTGAAATCTATTTTTTAAATTGAAATGGAATCAGCTGCAAACACATATAAAACACTTTTCAGATTTTAAGTTTCCAACTACAAGTTTGTTATGAATTGATGGAATCACAGAACAAATTGTACTTTTAAATAGACCTTGGAGTCCTTTTATGCTATAAACGCATTCGGTGGTTGACTATAAGTACAAAGGCAAAATAAAGATTGAACCTCTTAGATATAGCATCAATATTGGTGAAATACCTCAAACCTGTATGTAAGGATTCCTGACATCATGATGACGTCATTAATGAAAAATGTTGTTAACTTAACATGTTTAAATAATTTTATATGAAATATGAAAGTCATGTGGGTACGGGTTTATTATAAGTCATGCCCTACACCGCTGAAAGTTTTTTGAACTATTATGTAACATTCTTTCATTATAACTTCTTTTAGCGAATTGACACATAGCAGCTCACATTAAAAAAAATTCCTTAGATACAGTTTAGTGGAGGTTTCGTATGCTTGGTATTGTTTAGTCTAGCATAGAAATTCCAATAAAAAATACTCAAGAATGAAATCAACCTGAAGAATTCATTCGCATCATTCTCACAGCACTTTTATCTCCATATCATGTTACAAGCACGTGCAGACGCTCGCATTTCCAGCGAAATTTTTGTTATTATTATCATGAAAGAATCTTCATAATTTCTCTCTTTCCTAATCATAACATAAGTTGAAACGCGACACAATCTTTCGCTAACGCACACATATATTCACGGGTACACGCACATGTTTCCGGGCGTTAACTCGTAACATTCCACACATTATGAAACATGTGACCGAACCTTCCGGATACTTTGAAGCAATATATTTTTCTTCGAAAGCCTGGTGGTAGCGTTTCTGCTTGCGACTCCGCTGCTGTGGGGTTCGAATCTTTTGGCTAGCAATTTTTTTGTTTACAGAATTAAAAAATCCTAATTACATTATTCAGAATTTTATCGCTATAACCTGTAATTTAAACACAAAGTAAATCATATCCAAATAGTTCCGACTTTCAATATTTCATGAAGAATGTTGAAAAAAATTAATCAATGACACACCTCAATAACTGATATTATATATTATCATATAACATGTGAAATATATTATCTTTTTTTACCAGCAGAATTATCGCCACTTTCCATGATTTTGTCGCTTTGAAAAGATCTACGTTTCACCAAGAACAATCACGGAATGGATGAGTTTCCGTGGTTTCGGTTTTTCCCGAAACCACATAAAAAAAATTAATTGATAACTTATAATTAATCAATCATTATTAATTTATTAGCAATTATTAGTTAAAAATTTATGACGAATTAATCAATCTAATTGAAAAATTATTTGCTGAATTATTTGCTGACAGGCAAGGTCAGCACGTTGGAAGCCGTGGAGAACATGGCTTCTTCTTCAATTCGTTCATCTTTTACCAAGGATAGAACTCGTCTTCAAAAGGGTAAGAGAGGTGGTCAAACGACTCATGCCCACAATACTACTCTTTGAGAGTTGTCGTGTTCTTTATGTTCAGGTAAGCATTCAATTATTTTTTGCTTACATTTCCGAAGTCAGGATGTTAAGCAGAGGAAGGATTTGGTACAAAAATACACTCTGTATTTCACCTGCCTGGGAAAGCACATGTTGCGTAGTTGTGTTTCTGCAAAGCGGTTCCAGGCCTGTAGCGGAATGTATCATAGCATGCTACACTCACCTTCGCAGGATAACAAATGAAAACCTAGCTCCACAGAAACTGCTTTCTATCCAACTAATCCTGACAACTCTTCCATTTTAAACCTTCTTAGCTTACCTTTTTCTAATTTTTTGACCAACTCTACAGATACTTCCAATATTCACCACACTCAACCATCAATGTGACTGGAGGTGAATTTTGCTCTCGAACCAATCCTCGAACTATTTTTATGGTAAGATTCTATCTAAACTCACTTCACAAGTACCTCCTGATGGTATCCATACAGAGAATTGGGAACATCTCGGGGGTTTAGAATTGGCAGACCCTTTTTTACAAACAGGTGAAATTATGGAAATGAGTCTAGGGGCAAAGGTCTACTCCTATGTTATTGAGGAAGGACTCAAAAAAAGCTGTTCAGGAACTCCAACAGCTCAAAAAACTACGTTGGGTTGTATTCTTTGAGGACTCCTATCAGGAGAGTTTTCTTCTTCTATGCATTCTCTTGTAGGATTACAAACTACGGTAGATTATAACCTACTGAAATTGCTGCGAAGATTTGTCATCCAGGAGAACGTACCTTGACCATCTCTGAACATAGCTTAGCCAAAGATGAGTGTGAGCAGCTTTTCTCCTCTACTCATCAACGTAGTCACGATGGATGCTACATCGTGCGTCTACATCTAAAGGTTCGCTCGCTTAATCTTGGAGATACAACAGCGGCAGCTTACCGTTTTCTCGTCTAGATGGAAAGACGTTTCTGGCACGACCCTGAATTATACAAGAAATACTCTGGCGTTATCAAGGCTGAACTACCATCCTTATATGTTTTTGAGGTCGCTGAATCCGAAATCGGGGTCAATTTGACCCATTCAGGTAAAAATCAAGGTCAATTTGACCCATTTAGGTAAAAATCAAGGTCAATTGAAGGTAAAAATGAGAAAAAACCATTGAACCAGAGTGAACTACTACAGTAATACGTTTTTGGAGTCGCTGAATCCGAATTCGGGATCAGTTTGACCCCATCTGGTCAGGATCAAGGTAAATTGAAGGTCAAATGAGAAAAAAACCATTGAATCGGCGTGAACAACTACTTCAACACGTTTTTGGGGTCACTGACTCCAAATCCAGAGTCAGTTGGACCTCATAAGGTCAGTATCAAGGTCAAGTGAAGGGTAAAATGAGAAAAAAACATTTAGTCGGCGTAAACCACTACCTCAAGACTATTTTGGGGACGCCAATTCCGAATACTGGGTCTATTTGACGTTATCAGGCATGGGTTAACGTTATTCTTTTTTATGGGCATTTTCGACAACAGGAGCGAGGTTCTATTTACCACTGATGCTCCCCTTAACTACGGCAAATGAGTGAGGATGGCGTTCCTGAGTACGATCTCCTGGAGTACGCACCTTGGCATTGGATCGCAACCATTAGGTACTTCTTTGAGCGCAAGTACATTCATGCTCACCACTTCGAGGCTAGAGGATTCAAAAGTCGATTTATCCCAAGTGACCAAGAAGATACGATCACTACTGCAGCACTATGTAGTAGCAACACTTTACTTCTAAGGTTGAGGAAAGGTAATGTCAATCATCCCTGAAATCTTCAAGAGCCCCAACATCTTGGTATGATTAAGGGACGTAGTGGAGCATCACTGATGAGCCCAACTTCGGTTTTTGAGCTAAAAACTCATTTTTTGCAGTGATACTCCGATCTTTCCACAGAAATTCAAAAGCCTGCTACCAAGGAGGATACCGAGAATGGGGTCGAATGGGGACCTCATGGGGTCAAACTAACTACGGATTCGGATTCAGCGACCCCAATAACGTCTAAGAGTAGAGGTTTTCTCCAATTCCATGTTTTTCTCAATTTTGACCTTCACTTGACCTTGAGCCTGACCTGATGGGGTCAAACTGACCCCGGATTCAGATTCAGCTACCTCAAAAACGTATATGTATGGCGGCTTAGCTCGGGTTGCAGACAATTTTTTTTGTGGGGCTGTGTTATCGGATATGAGTCAGATCATGAAGCGAACAGCGTTTTCGGAGATGTGTCAGATCGCGAAGCGAACTGTGTTTTTGGAGATAGTTCGCATAATATATCCTCTGGGATGGCTGGCACCACTCATTGTCAATGCCAAGATGTTCATGCAAAGTCTGTGGGCTCCACAGGTAGGTTAGGATGATATACTTCCAGCTGAGTTCGTCACTAATTGGAAAAAGTTCAGAAACGAGTTGTCTGATCTTTTTGCTCTAACCATCGCACGCTGGTTAGGATCTACATCTTTTATCTACTGTGAACTTCGCGGATTCGGAGATGCCTCAGAAAACGCAATAGGAGCCGTGGTATACCTTCGCGTCACACCACCTTTGAGTCTAACCCTCGTGACTCTCTTCACGGCTAAGACAAATGTAGCTCGATTAAAGGAGACCTTAATTCCTAGACTCGAATTTTGTGCTTCTGTCTTACTGGTAAGGTTGGTATTACATGTATGATCGCTCTTGAGTCTCTCTGGCTCAACCCCGATACATCTTTGGTCCGATTCGGAAAACACTTTGGACTGGATTCTAGGACATCCTCTACGATGAGAGACCTATATTACTAATAGGGTTTCAGAGATTCAGCATACGCTACCGGAGGCGGTTTGGCACCATGATATCCAGATAACATTCTGTGAGCACACTGATGGCGTATGCGCACGCAGATCTGCGTATCGACGCGCAGATTGTGCTCTCACCTGATGAGGCATATGCGTCATCAATTGCCTGGCATATGTCTAGCAGAATCTGACGCATAATCTGCTACGCATATCGCTAGCAGATCTGACGCATAATCTATTACGCATATCGTTTGCAGATCCGACGTATATCTGCGACAAATATAAAATATAAAAATATATGCAACTTATATAAATGTAAAATAAAAAGGAAGTAATATATTTCATAAAAACTTTATCTAAATATATGAAAAATATTTTTGAATACAATTAAAGGCACTATATGTGCCCTAAGGGGTTTACATAAATATTCCGAGGTTTCAATTAATAAACTCTTGAACAGGCAATTATAAATAAACAATCAATACTGTTTTAAGTTCAGGGAACCAAGGGCAACTTTTGCTACATTACGCTACTGCAGTAACAAAATGCAACAGCAGTAACAAAATGAAAGAGAGGGTTCTCTCCTTTCCCTGATTCTTATTTAAATGTCAACTGGCAACGAGGTTTACATAAATAAACTCTTAATCATGTAACAAATACTGTTTTAAGTACAGGGAGCCGAAGGAAACTTTGGCTACATTTCCTTACTGCGACAGATTGCAATAAAATTTTTTTAATCCAATCAATTTCATTCAATTCCAGTTATTAGTTTAGTCAAAACTTGAGATAAAAGAAATTTTGTGAAAAGTAATTTGGTTCAACCGCAGTAACGAAATGAAAGAGAGGTTTCTCTCCATTCCCTGATTCTTATTTAAATGCCAACTGGCAACGAAGTTTATATAAATAAACTCTTAATTACGGAACGAATACTATTTTAAGTTCAGGGAACCAAGGAAAACTTTTGCTACATTTCGTCACTGCAACATATTTCAATAAAAAAATTTTAATCCAATCAATTTCATTCATTTCAGTTATTAATTTAGTCCAGAACTTGAGATTAAAGAAATCAATTTGTGAAAAGTAATTTGGTTCAACTACAATAGCGAAATGAAACAGAAGTTTCTCCTGATTCCCTGATTCTTACTTAAACGTCAACTGGCCACTTTTAATTACCGTCGTCCTCATTATCGCTGTCCTCGTCTTCGTAATCTTCTGAGTCGTCGCTCTCTACGTTGTCCTCATTTTCTTCCAGACCCAATCTGATTTCGTCCTCGATCACAGTTTGTTCTTCCGCCTTCCTTTCCTTGAGATTTCTCAAAGAGTAGCCTCAAATAACCTCCAACTAAAGATAAATATCGTCCTAAATAATTGCAATGAGAAACTAATAAAGTTATAAAGATGTGAACAATGAGGAATATCATGAATATCACGTTGGTTCGCCGGTACATGTGCACGCATAAGTGCACACGTACCGGCGAACCAACGTCTTAAATTACGATTTGCAGGGGAAAAACCGCAAATCCAAGATTTTTTGGAATTAGTGAAATCTTTCGATGTAATGGAATTTGGAAAAAAGATCACGGCTCAAAATATAACCCGATTTTACAATTATTAGGAAATTGGACGATTTCACGCGTCTGTATGTTGCGTTAGATTTTCACGCCATGCGACCTGTATGTGACCAAGGAATTGGTTACCTTGACTTTTAGTCCGTTTTTCGTGAAGAGATATAAAATTCGGCATTTGTGTCGTCGAAAGAGTGGCGGATCCCGAACTTTTTATTTGCTCACACTATTGCATAACCACCAGAAAACCACGCAACACAAAATTATGCGAAAATATACAAATAAGTGAAAACAACGCGACTTGCGAGCTCGATGAAATTCGCACACTGGACATTTGCCGGCATGCGCGTGCATTCCTCGAGAAATGGTTCCCGCGAATTTTAAAAAACTATAATTTTCAAAAGACGTAATATCATTGATGAGTTATCAGACCGAAAAAGGAAAACAGCTTTTTTTTCATCATATTTTGCATCGTTCAATACCACAGAAGGTCCCAAAGAGATCTCCTGATATTTAATAAATAAGAATAAATTTTTCTTATTTCAGTAAAATTGATTTTTAATTTTGGTTAATTTTTAATTTTTAATGTTCTTTTTTATAAACAAAACAAAAACTAGGCGTCCTGTGAAAAAGTAATCAATGATGAATTTGTAGATCTTTCTTGAGTGCAAAATTTTTGTCTTTCCGTCGTTTTTCGCATCTTGCATAGTTTGACCACGAAATGAAATTTTTAATTATTTTTCTGTGATCAAAACTTAAATTTCCGATTTTTCAAAAAAATTCAAAAAATTGTTATGATAATTTTGTAGGGCTTTCAAAACTCAACGTATTTCTTTCCTATACTTTTTTTTATATCGTGCATTGTTTGGCTTAAAATTTTAATTTTCGTTTGTGTTTTTGAATTTTGAAAATGCTGTAACTCTGATAATTTCCTTTTCATCGAAAAAAGTCATGAGGATAAATTGTTCTACTTTCTGAGTACTACGAATAGCCGTCCTAAAAGAACGCATCAAAAGAACGTACCAAAGGCCAATTTAATAGATTAATTCTTTCAAAAGTTAGGGTTCGGAGGGTCTAAAAACGTGGACATTTTACAACAGCGGGAAGGGGGGGGGGTCAATTTTTACACAAATCTAATACCTTCTCTGATGAGAATGTAAAAATTAACATAACCTAAACATTAAGAAAAATGTTAATCAACTTTAAATCTTTATGATTTTATATTAAAATTCATTTTTAAAAATACTGATTTCCAGCGAAAAGCACTAACATGAAACATATATAATATTTTCAATTGTATGTAAGACATATTTGCTATTCATAATTTGTTTATCAGTGGCTGCGAGTTTTTTACAAATTTTGAAAAATTAATCGCAGCTTCAAAAAAGAGGGAAAAAATCTCAATTATAGGGATTATGGAAGGGTTTTAGAATAATAGGGGGAAAAAAAGGAATAGGGGTCTGAATGTGATCCCTGATATAGTATTTCATTAATCTTCTTGAATACGCACCGCATTTTTTATTCAGTTAAATAAGAGAAATGACTGCATTTATTTTCTTTCTAACTCATTTTGCGGTGAGGTGACTACAACGTTAGTCTTTTTTCCAGACGTCAGGTGTCACTGAAAATGTAGTTGAAATATAAAATTGTGAGTAATAAAGATGATTGATCCAAATCATAATTCATTCCAAGTTTTCAGGAATTTCAAATACATGTACATGTGCACATTTGAATAATAAATAGTTCCTTCCTGTCACGCACTTCCTTATCGTTACTCAAGTTTTTTTTTCAGGAACTCAGCCCGACACGAAAAACCAGACTTAATGTAATAGAAGGGAGTGATTAATTTCGGTCCTCATCAGTCATCTGAGGACAGGAAATTGAATAAATTCCGCTTTAGATCTTTATCGGAACTAATTGCTTTCAAGCGGTTTTGCGATTTACGATTAAACTAAAAGGATTTTATAATTTTTGGAGACATAAGTTTTATTCCAAAAATGAAAACAAATTATTAAAATTTACAAGAGCCAGTTAATGCGAAAATAAGTTGTATATATTTTATACTCAGAGACGACCGACATTTTAATTCAAATTGAGAGACCGAATAAAGCAAACTGGTTTTGAAATTTTAAGTTAATAATTTTACAGTTAATGTACCCTATGGATATTTTAAATTCCCTGTCAATTTGAAAGAATGCACCAAATTTTAATAATTACAAACGATTTATTGAGATTTTAAGATATTTAAAAAAAAATGTAAACACTTCATAGATTTCTGATTTGGAGCAAGAAATTTTGTAAAAGAATTATAATTCTTATTTTGAACAGGGATTTTTCTTTAATTCACTTCTTCTAAATCAGAAATAAAATTATTTTCCAAAATTCCTCTTTCAATGCAAAACGTCTCTGCTCCAAATCAAATAATAATTCTTTACCAAAATTCCCTTTCCCAAGTCACAATTACATTTATTTTAAAAAAAAATCCCTGTTCCCAGTCAGAATTATATTTATTTGCAACAGTTTTTGTTATAATTCAGAAATGTAGTAAATCCATTGTTTTAAAATAAGGAAGAGGGAAGTTTAAAATTCTGATTAGGAACAAGGAAACTACCTAATCTGATGAATTCTGATTTGGAACAGGGAAATATTGGAAATAAATGTTCCATGTCAAAAATTACCTGTTCCAAAGCATAATTATAATTCTTTACGAAATTCCCTGTAAAAAAGTCAAAATTATGATTTGCGATTTTTGTATATTCCCATTATTTAGTGCCCACCTAAACTCAGAATTTAAATTCTTTTAGGGAATTACTATCTCAATTCACACTTAAGTTCAATTCCAAAACTTGGAAGAGGGAAGTTTCGAATTGTGACGAATCCTGACTTGGAACAGGGATATTGTTTTAATTCCCTTCTTCTAAATTTAAATTTAAATTCCTTGCAAAAATTTCCATTCCATGTCAAAAATTCCCTATTCCGAGTCAAATTACAATTCTTGACGAAAACTCGTCCTGAAGTTCGAATTATAATTCTTAACGAAATTATTATTCTAAAGTGAATCTTAAATTGAAATTATCATTCTTTACGGAAATTCCCAGTTGTACTATCTCAAAATTATAATTCTCTTACAAAATTTCCTGTTTCAAAGTCAAAAATTTAATTCTTTTTGGAAATTGCCTGTCTAAAAGAAAAATGTATAACTCTTTATAAAATTCTTTATTTCAAAGTCAACATTATACTTTTTTATAGGAATTATTTCTGTATTTTACACATTTATTCCCCGCGCAAGCTAAGAAATATAATTCTTCAAGGAAATTTCCTGTTCCAAGTCACAATTACAATTATTTGATATTAGAATTCAGAATTTTAGAAACTCCCTTTTTCCAAAATTCGGGAGAGGAAAATTTCAAATTGTGACAAATTGTGACTTGTAATAGGCATTTTTTTAAATGCCCTTCTTTTAAATTACAATTAAAATTCTTTTCAAAAATGTCCGTTTCATCTCCAAAGTTTGCTATTCTAAATAAAATTATAATTCTTTATACAAAAAATCCTTGTCATAAAGTTAAAATTATAATTCTCAAAATTTCCTATTCTAAAGTGAACACATATTGAAAATTATAATTCTCTACGAAAATTCCCAGTTCTATCTCAGAATTATAATTCTTTTAGAAAATTCCCTCTCTGAAAGTCAAAATCCTAATTCTCCACGAAATTCCCTGTACAGATGTTGAAAGTATAATTCTTTCTAAGAAAATCCTTATTAAAATTATATTTCTTCACTAAAATTCCCCGTTCAAATATCAAAATTATAATTGTTTACAAAATTTCCTGTTCCAAACTCAAAATTATATATCTTTACTGAAATTCTATGCCGCAACTTAGAATTGAAGGGTAGCAGTACAGAACTAGATAACCAACAAAATGTGAATTTTTCAAAATGGCCGAAATATTTGATCAAAAAAAGTTATACAAGTTCGAGGAAATGGATGTGGAAGGTGACAATCTAAAAGTTGGATCTAAAATTGGACCAAGCTTGGCTGCGGATTATGATAAAAAATTCAATTCTCAGTTTAGAAATAAAATAAAATCTTTCTTCTGAGATATTAAGTTTCGGAATACGGTTGAATGAAGTTTTATGTAGAAAAGTTAACCAACTCTGAGAAAATCCACTAAGAATTTTGAGATTAAAATTTCATGGGATTTCAGAATCGACTTTGGATAGCGATTAAAAAACGAATTTTTAATTTTTTGCAACGATAAAATATTTATCTCGAAATATGGGGTTGCTGAATGAGAATAAAAAATGTTTAATCAATAAAAATCAATATGTGCCGAGAAAATCGAAATTCATGATTGCGATATCACAGTATGACAGACATTTCTTTTCTGAAAAAAGAATGTCATTAAATGATAATGATTGTAAGAAATATCAATGTTATAGGATTAACAAAAATTATGATTACTATAAAATTGTAATTAAATTGTAACTAATATTGTTAATGCATTTGTTTAAATTATTGTAACAAAAAATGTTTTAATTAAAGAATCCTTTTACCACAATGTGTATATGATTTTTTAAGAATTTCTGTTACAATATATCAATCTTCGATAAAAATGCTGTTTATTTAGATCTGTACTGCAAACTCTTAATTAGAATTTTTTTAAATTTATTCCCTGTCTCAACTCAGAATTATAATTCTTTGAGAAAATTCCCTTTCCGATTTCTGGTCAGGTAAAGACCCTGTTTCATAATCAATTTTTTTATTCGCAGCTTCAATTAATAAACATTCCATTGGAAATACTAAGATAAAAACTCGAATTTCAAGCAAATTAAAACGATTATGATAATTAAAATTACGATCCCTTCGCACCTAAATGTGCAATTCGTAGTAACGAGCAAGTCTCCGCCTGTTTGAAATCCCCGCGAGGAATCACGTAATGATTGTCCTCAATTAATTACGAGGATTCCATCGTAAGTGCAATGCATAATAATTAGCACAAAGCGACCGATCACGCTTTTCGAATTCTCGTTTCTGTGGTCGGATGATGATTATACGAGTATAGGTTTATAACATTCCCAGGCCCATTTCACTGGAACTTGGGAATCGTAGATCACATTTTGGCGACGATTTTAGAAATATATTGCCCGTATCGCAAAACCCCAGCGTAATTAAGTTTAAATATTAGCTAATTGCACATTTTACATAATTAGCTCATACCCTGTTTATCACAACTGTCGATAGATAGGATATTATGCATGAAGTCGTTAATTACCACGGCTTGTAGACACTGAGACCATATCATTAAATTTTGATAAGCTACTTAATTTAACCTGACAGTTGTATTTTTATTTAATCTATACTTTGAACCAAATTAACTTGGATCAATTTACTTTGGTCGTTCGAGTGTAAAATGAATTAATTAACTAATTATAACTGCACCTACAGTTTGAATATAAAACAATAGCATACTCAGACATGTCTCTCAAAATTAGCGAAAAAAGAATTATCTAATAAGACACATTATTAATTCGTCTAATTGAATAAAGTTAATAAGAGAATGTTTTCTAGGATAAATAGTCAATTGAAAAGTAATCCTTTTATTAAAGGCGAACGATACTTAAATTCTTCAAATTGAGAAAGAGCTCATGAAAATGTCTAAATAGAATACCAATTTTAATTGTAAATTTTTTATATAGTTTTTTGTTCCAACTTTATTATAAACTAAAATCAAACTAAGATATCAAATAAGTATTAATATTCTTATATTATATTGCAATAATAGTCAATCAAAACATGTATAATTCATAATATTATTCATTTAAAATGGTAACTAATGGTAATACAAAAAAGTGTTAAAATAAAAATGTTATTGCAGATAAAAGTCGTTCAGAGACTAAATGTTAGAATAATAATAATAATAAAATAAGCATTCCACTAATTGCATAGTGAAAAAATTAGTAGTTTATTTTATAAAGGTGAGTTTGTAAAAATATTGTATCGTTATTCAGTGATTTCAGTATCTGTTAAATCCTTGTTATTGAAATCTTACTTAGAAAACTATTAAACTCTTGTTTTTACATTTTAAAACAGGAACTTGTGTCGGTGGAGGTTACACAATATTGAATTCTCATTGTTTCAAACAAAGCTGAAAATTTCACACAGTCGCGTTCTTTTATGAAACTTTTATTTGATTTGATGAACTAATTGTCTTGATTTAAAATAATAAGATTAAATTAATTATTTCATCAATTTAAGCCAGTACTTTATTTGAAACAAATTTTTTTTTATTAAAAGAGATAGTATCAAACAAAGCATTTCTTTAATTCAAAGAAGAAAAAACGTCATTATATGAACTTAAACAAATTTTACTTCTTTCAAAGGTACTCTTACTTTAAATTAGAAAATTGAAGTGAAGAAGTAAGTGTTGTTTGCGCTTATTAAAAACATTTTTTTTCTTTTTTGTTCTGAACCATTTTGTCTCGTTAATCCTGTCCAAGTTCGTCTTACTCCTTTATAATACGATTGTACTTGAAAATCCATTTTTCAGTATTTCCTATGAATTATAACTTTTCTTTTTTGACTTATGGAGGAAAATAAACCTAAATGTAGTTTAAAATTAGAGTGCTTAATTCTAATGAGCTTTAAATATTTGAACTGTATCTATCATTTCGTTGGTTTTAACTTTGAAGTTAAAATTAAAATTTTACTGTTCTATATTATTCATTGTAATTGGTTTAAATTGAAGTTATTGATTTTACAACGTTGTCAGCATTAAAACTGTATTAACTGTTAAAAGTAGACCACGGGTATGTCCCAACTTTATCCAAATTTCATGTAATCTTTCCCAAATCAATTTTCTCCGTGTATACATCTAGAACGATTCATGTTTGAAATTGTTTTACTTCAAGTGTGTCAATCTCAAAGTGTTTACTTTTAAATACTTTCGTTTGTACATTATTTTGTTTCAAACTATACAATTTCAAAATATTCAATATTGAGTGTTTAGGAACCGTTCATTTGGATCCTTTCACTTTCAAATAATTCAATTTTCGAAGATTCTGGTTTATATTGATTAAATTTCGATTATTACCTCATTTAAATTTCATATTATTAGTTAATTTTCAACACTCAAAATCTAAAATTGTTTCATTATGAATAGATCCTTCAAAAATACTTTTAGAATTAGAAGGCTTGACTTTCGAAATAGGTTTTTGTTTATTACAAATGTTTTGATAAGAAATTGTTGACTTAAAAAAAATTAAGATAGACGTACAAAAATGGTTCATTTAAAATCGCATTTGAAAAAAATTTAGTACACATTATCAACAATCCTCCGTGAGAAAATGAAAACGTTAAAACGTGGACTTTCTGAGAATAATCCATTTTTAATATTTTCAGAAAAATAGCCGCCATTTTGTCATTTTCCTTAATTTGTAGATTTTCTTTAGATCATTCGATAGATCAAGGAGTTCGTCATCATTTATAAAAATACATATCCAAATATATGTAATCAGTAGACAAAAATATAATTCAAAGAAATCTGTCAGTTTTCGACAGATTTTGACAATTGGCAGGTTAACTTCGAAAGTTCGTAATTCCTGAGATAAATTTTTTCTGGCTTAATTATGAAATACATATCCCTGTATTTTAATTGTAGAATGATATACCAAAAACTTGGCCATTCATGTTCGGAAACCATCGTTATGATTTGAAAAGTGTGCAGTGAATAGTTTATGAGTGATAATCAAATTAAATGGTGCTTTAGGTAATTTAAAAGTGGTCAAAACGAGTGCGAGCGTTAATTAATGGTACCCGTCGTTTAATAGTGAGAAAGAGATAGAGAAAGACCTCGAAATTCCAAAAAATATTGTTTAGAAAATTTTGAGCCAAGATTTGGGGTTTAGCCGGTCTGATTTGTGGAAAAGTGGCGAGTCTGGAGCCTTCACCATGACAACGCACCTGCCCATTTATCGCCGCTTATTCAGAAATTTCTAGAGGAACATAGCTTTACGCATCTTCGCTATCTACCGTATACTCCTCACTTAGCTCCCTGTGATTTCTGGATGTTTTCCAAATTGAAGTATCCTCTAAAAGGAAAACAATTTCAAAACGTAGAAGAAATAAAACAGAATGCTTGAAGCAGCTATTAGCTATTCCAAAAGTTGACTTTAAGGGGTGCTTTCGAAAGTGGGAGGATCGCTGGAAGAAGAATATGGCTTCAAAAGGGATGAACCTTGAAGGGAATATCATCGCCATAAACCAGAATTAACTCTAACTTCTGGTACACAGCAAGGTCGGACACTTTCCGGACAGACCTTGCATTTAAAGGCTAATTTATTCTGACACCCTAACCTGGGCCTCTAGCATGTGGATGATTTAAAATGGAATCAGTAAATAAATTATAATGATAGAGTACCTTTTAAAATTTGACACTTCCAATTATCCTTTTCTCTTCGAAGGAAATTTAAGAGACTAAGTTTCGAGTAAAGATTGAAGTAAGAATATATTTTAAGAAAACTCTGTGGATAATCTTTAGAATATTGTATCGTTCAAGGCTAAAGTATTACGCTATCTATCAAGGAGTTCACCTCCTTTATCGTGTCTCAAGGTGCTCTGGAGAAGCCGAGATCCTAGCTTTGTTTTTCGCTGCGGGCTTGTAAGCTCGTAGATCATGGAAAGACAAGAGAGGTGGAGCAGTTTTCAATGTTCTCAGGCCATAAACTTCGAGTGAACAAATCAGAGAGAACGCCCGTCGCATAAACCGATTGTGGTTAAACCACTGAAAATTCCCAAATTTATAACAATCTCTCATAGCCAGAAAAATCAATTTTTTGATACCTTATATTTGTTTCGGGCCGTCCATAAACTATGTTACCAATTTTATAAGGGAAAGGGTAGTGCCAAAAAGTAAGGTTGGGGGCAATTGAAGTAACTTTACGAACTTAGCTAACATTTTGTACGTTTCCTGATCATAAATTTTTACAAAGTTTACGATTATTGCGGAAGATGGATTGCCTTGCGATGGCACAGTTCAATAATAGCTTGATAATTTTCAAAATCACTATCATATTTCAGCCTTCACACTGTTTCCCCTATTCAGCTTTTTACCTCTGTTTTCAAGAAACATTCCCCCTTTTCTCGTCTTTTCGCTTTGAAAAATTATACTATTTGGTTGAAATGTTAATTATTTGGTTGAAAATGAAACTATTTTGTTAACCAGTTATCTATTTTGGTCAGAAATTCAGCTACTTGGTTGAAAGTTTAATTACTTTGTTAAAAATTCATTATTTTGGTTGTAAATACATCTCCTTGGAAGAAAATTGAACTATTTCATTAGAAATTCTTTTCATATTTGGTTGAAAATGAATCTATTTAGTTGAAAATTAAACTATTTGGTTGAAAATGCATGCAGGTGAAAATTCATCTTGCTTTGTCGTCAATTAATCTTCTTGGTCAAAAAATCATTTTTTAGTTGAAAATTCAACTATTTGGTTGAATCTTCAACTCTTTTGTTGAAAATTCGTCTTTTTTGGTAGAAAATTAAACTTCTAGGTTGAAAACTCATCCTTTTTGGTGAAAAATGCAACTGTTTGGTTGAAAATTCAACGACTTTCTGGCTTGAAAATGTTACTGTTTAGTAAATAATTAATCTGTTTGGTTGAAAATGAACTTTTTTATTGAAAATTGATCTTTTGGTTGAAAATTCTGCTATTTTGGTAGAAAGTTCAACTATTTCATTAAAAATTCATCTTCTTTGTTGAATTCAACTCTTTTTGATTTCAAATGAAAATCTTGTTTCATTGAAATATCAACGATTACACTTTTTGTTGAGAATTGAATTATTTGGTTGTAAATTAACGTTTTTATTAGAATATCATATTTTTGGCCAAAAAATTCAACTGTTTTGTACAAAATTAGTTTTTCTGTCTTTGAAAATTTTACTTTCTGGTAGAAAATAAAACTATTTGGTTGAAAATGAACTTCTTTAGTGATAAATCATATTTTTGATTGAAAATGTTACTGCTTTTGTAGAAAATTCAACTACTTCATGAAAAAATCTTCTTCTTGGTTGAATTTGGCTGTTTTTTATTTTGCAAGAAAATATTTTTTCATAAATATTAAGAATTATGTTTTATTTAGGATTTAATTATTTGTTTACAAATCAGCTTTTTATTAAAACATCATAGTTTTTGAATTATTGTTTGTTTGTGAAATCGAATTTTCACTTTTTTTCTGAAACAACTAATGGTAGAAAAAATATTAAGATAAAAGTTTGCATGTCTAAACAAGTGAAAAGAAAAATAATTCCTGCTCTTTTGTGATGTATTCATCGTTTACGAGAAAAATGCTAAGATTATATTTTTAGGAAAAAAAAATTCTCTCGGCCTTAACAATGGTTTACCCCATATTAAACTGATGAGATGACTTTCCTATATTAGCATAAATTTCTTAAAAATATTATAAAAAAATAAATGTGGTATTTACCCAAAAATATTCTACTCATGCCTTCCAAATTCGTAAAAAAATCGTCTTTTTGGGTTGAAAATTAACTTTTTTGTTGAAAATTCAAGTACTTGGTCGAAAGTTAAACTAATTTGTTAAAAATCCATTATTTTAGTTGAAAATTCACCTCTTTGTTTGAAAATTTGACTTTCTTTTTGAAAAAAAATTTTTTTGGTCATAAATTAATTTTTCGTCGAAAAATGTAACTATTCCATTTTTTGTTGAAATCTATCCTTCAGAAGTTAAAAATGTATGTACTTTGTTAAGAACTTGTCTTTTTGGGTAGAAAATTAATCTTGTTCGTTGCAAATTTATGTTTTTGGATGAAGATTCAACTATTTTGTTCAAAATTTGTCTTTTTGGTTGAATTTAGCTAGGTTTTAAGAACTTAAACTGCGTATAGTTCCGAAAAATTGGGAGAGTTTTAGATGAAAAACTAACCTCTTTTCTTCAAAAATTCATCTGTTTGGGTAGAAAATTATTCTTCCTTGTTGCAAATTTATCTATTTTGTTAAAAATGCATGTATTCTGTTAAAATTCATGTTTGTCAGTTAAACCTTCAACTATTTGGTTAAAACTTGAACTAATTTTTGTCTAGTTTAATTATTTCGTTGGAAATTCAACTGTTTTGTTGAATTGTGAATGCATTTTAGTAGATTGAAAACTTAACTATTTGGTTAAAAATTAAACAATTTTGTTGAGGGTTTGTCTCTTTTGCCTGAAAGTTTAACTATTTGGTTGTTAGGGCAGCTATTTGGTTATAAATTAATCTTTGTTTCTGTTGAATATTCGTTTTTTTGGGTCGAAAATTCATCTCTTTTGGTAGAAAATCTTTTCTGGATGAAAAGTTAACTATTTTGTTGAATATTCAATATATTTCGACTTGCATTCTTAGGAATTCAAAGCTTTTCATATCAAATTCAATACGACATCTGCATTAATATTACTGAAAACTATTTATTCCCCTATTTTAGTGAAAAACACTCTATTTCACCTGATTTGATAGCATTTCGGACTGTGAAGTCTGATATTATAATATTTTTAATTATTCTTAATTTATTAGCGAAGCTTATAGATCAAACCATTTCAGTCTCTGGAACCTCATTTAACTGCTGGTACAAAACAATTTTGAAAACTGCATTCTGTCAAATATTTTTATAATTGAGCAATTCCCTATGGAAAAACTACCTGAGTCGACTTAGGTTTAGGCACAAAATTGCCAAAGAAACGTTTCAAAATGTGTTTTTGCAAACAAAAAAATACATATTTTATATTGTGCAAACATTTACAAAACTCTAACATATCCTTTTTTGATCGTAAAAAGACATTTTGAAAAGATTATTCGGCAATTCTGTGCCAAAACCTAAGTTGATTTACGTGGTTTTTCTAGAGAAAGGCTCAATTAAGAATAGCTTGAGACTGAAAATTTTGTTTCAATAATTATTGTAATTACTGGAAATATAGTATAGAAAAAAATAATAATTTGCATCTATAAATGCGGGAAAACAGCGGTACTAAAAACTAAGTAATTTTATCACCCAGAAGCGCGAGGAGAAAAGAAAATTCAATTGATGTATCTTTTCTGTAGAGATCCTTGTTTCAAGTACGTGATCAGAGAGTAAGAGGGTATTATTTCATCTCCTTTGTGCAGAACCACGTTTCGCACTATAACTGTAATTCACTTTCATTCAACTAAAGATCTATCTCTGTCGTAAACATCCTTGATTCGTTTAATTTGTCTCCCGCTTAAGCAGAGCTTTAAATTGTGATTTTAGCTTAGTCAAAGAATCAAAACAAATCGTTAATTCTATATTAGGAAAATATATTCATCCAAGAATTTCAAATTAAAGAAACAACTGAGGGTGGCAATACAGAACTAGATAACCAACATTTTTCCGAAAATGGGTTTATTGTATTTTTATGGTCCATCACACTAAGACTAAATTTTGATTCTCTCGAAACAGAATAATTTTTTAGTATCAAACATTTATTATTCTTATTTAGCTCTTTCATATCTCGGGAGCAAGTTTTTATTTTTGTCAAAAATTAAAAATTCAATTTTCAATCGCTACCGAAAACTGATTTTCAAAACCTGTAGAATTTAAACTCAAAATTTTTGGACGATTTACTCGGAATTGGCTAAATGTTCAGATCAAAACTCTATTATCCGTATTCAGAAACTTATTATCTCCGCAGTAAGGTTTTTTTTTTATTTAAACTAAACATTAAGTTTTTGATCGCAATCCGCAACCGAGGGTGGTCAAAATTGTGGTCAGTGTCAGTTTGAGATTGTCAATTTCCACGTCTATTTTCACAAATCTGGATTCCTACATTTTTTGAATTTTTTCAGTTCCTTTAAATTCACTTTTTTAAGATAAGATCACTATAGTTACTTTTGTAAATTAAAAAAATTACTTTAGTGATCTTTGAACTCTATCGAATCATTTTTCGTTCTTTTGAGTTTACCCTGATTTTTTTTAACTTCCTGGATATCGACTTAAACTTACTGATCTTTTTTGTATTTTCAATTGTTTATTTCACCACTTATCTAAATTTAATGAAATTTTCTTGGATTTTAACAACTTTGTTCTAGTAATTTGAGTTATTATTACTTTGTCTTTACTTCATTTGAATTTTGTCAAATTCCCTTATATTCCCTTGAATTCTTCTAAATCCACTCTAGTTTCGTTGAAACAGTGAAATCTTTCAAATTCTCTTGAATTTTCTATTTCTCCTGAATTTTACTGAATTCACTTGAGTTATTCCAAACTCACTCAATTTTACTCAACACATGGAATTTTTTTGTAGTTTTTTTTAATTCACCCTGAATTATTTTGCACCCACCTTAAATTCTTAGATAATTCATCAAATTCTTTAGAATTCCCTTGAATTTTTCCTAATTCATTCGAAATTTAATGTATTCAATGCATTTATTCACCTTGAATATTTATGAATTCCATCAAATTCTCCTCATTTTCCTTAAATTTCTATAAATTCACTCGATTTTTACTTTTTTAGCTGATTTGTTGTTTTCAATTCCCTTAAATTCTGTTGCATTCGCCCTAGAAACTTATCACTCTTATTTTCCTCAATTCGATGCAAGTTTTTTTATTTCTAAAATTTTGTTCCATTATATAATTTCAAATGAATTTAAATGAATTCCCTTGAATTTTCCTAAATTCCCTCTAATTTTAGTGAAATAAGTACAATATTTGGTATTTTTCGAATTATTTCAACTTACCTAAATCCACTTGAAATTAGCCCTGAATTCATATAAAAAAATTTGGATTCTTAGGAATCCTCTTGATTTTTAAAAAAATGTCCTCAATTCTTTTAAATTCACTTGACTTATTCCTAATTATGCAATTCTACTCAATTAAATGAATTTTCAACATTTCTGTTTATTTTTTTTTTAATCATCAAATGCTTTTGGATTCTTTTGAATTCAAAAGAACATTAGTCAATTCTGATCACTTTATCGTTTTAAAAAGGTCACTTTTTCAAGTAAATTAGGCTATGTCAGACCAGTTTATTCTTTTTTTAATTTTTAACAGCAATAATTTTTCGAATGGTTCTTCGTTTAATCTACATCTTCTCAAGCTCAATATAATTGTGCTAAAAAATCTTTCGAAACCTAGCCGTTTCTGAAAAAATGTAACTAGTGACTAATTCGTTACTTACTTACAAAATCAACTTCGTTACTAGAATCTTTAACAAAAAAAGTTACTTCCCAAACACTGTTCTGTACTTTTACCCTTCAACTATAATTAAATAAATTCCTTTAAGATCCGAAATGAAAAATAAGTTTGAAAACAATAGTTCAAAAAGTATAAAAATTGTACTCCTCCTTGAAATGCGCTGCACCTTTGTTTCACGTAGTAAAAGTCAAAACAGCTCCGTGAGAACTGAGAATTTATCGCATTTCTGTCCTTGTCTTTCGAAGTCATAAATGTCTAACAATCCCGTAGTGACAATAAAAATATATAAGTAGAAAGACATCTTGGTATTACTACCAGTCGGACAGTTTATGTCTTTTTTTAAGATTGTAGCAACCACAATATGAAAATCATAAATCAAAGATAAGATTTTGAAATTTTTTTAATTTGTTTTTAAAACCAACTTTTTTCACGTCACCAATAAAATTTTTATGTTTAAATCAGAATCCTTAAGATACGAGACTAAAATTAAAGTTGACGTCAGTATTCCATGATTATAAGATAATCGAATTTTTCTTTCCTGGCGAATGTGCGATTTGTTATGCTGATGAGCTATTTTTGCTGCTTTAAATTTTTAAACAGTTTACACGTCGACGAATAAAAGGAGGTCGCTTTCCCAATTATACGAGCTAAGGAAGAGCCAGTATGCCAACGTGGGCAGCTCACAATTTTGGGTTTTTTGACGATCAAGTGTCGGAAAAAACGTTAGCTGAGAACAAGTAAACATTTAAGTCTGTGAAACATTATACAAACACGTCTGTTGAATACCTAATGACTCTGAAAACGAGGAGGAAATGATAAGTCGTAAAGAAATAAAAATACGCCATGCAGTAGACTGTTTTACATTCCTAACTCATTAGAGCCAAATAAGTCTTTCAGTAAATCTAACAACAAATTATTTATTCAACTAATAGTAATTTATTCATGCGAATATTTCTGGTGGTAATTTATTTGTAATATAAAAATGACCGAGTCTAAACATCCGGACAGTCCGTAGGTTTATCTATGTTTATAGCATGGAAAAGTCTAAACGTACGGACCTGCCAAGGGGAAGGGGGATCTGAAAAAGGGAAGGGAATGTGGCTTGTATCTGTACATATAGACACTACCTATAAAAATATGTATCTGTAATGAAACTTAGTTGCAATTTTCCAGTAATTAGAAACTTTAATTTTTTGCTTTTAAAATTACTTCTAGTTTTAGTATTTTTAATTTGCTGGCAGAGATCTAATAATTCTAGGTCGCCATTTCATGAAGAGGAGACAAGTTGGCGTGAATACAAATATTTTGAACTGTTGAACAGTTTATATATATATATTTTTTTTTTTCCTCAATATTTAAAGGAAGATCGAATCAACTTCAAAACAATACATATTTTTTCTGATTTATAAAAAAAATTGTTCATGAAGTTACGAGGATTTGAATTTTGACGTCTACTGAGAAAAAAGATCCTTCAAACAAAGGCCGCCAGAACATTTAAAAAAATTTTTAATTAACAAAATGCCGATAATTTGTTTGAAAATACCACATTTATATTTTTTGCTAATTTTTTGTTCAATTACGTTTTCGAAGAGAAATATATCCTGCGTGTTTTATGTGGAATAACAAATTTTTGTGGCAAGAATTGTTTTTCATAAAATTAAATGATCACATTTTTCTCGGAAACAACGAAACGCACGAAAAAAATGTTAAGGTAAAAGTTTGCATGTCTGAAAAATGTCTACGAAAAATACCTTTTACTCCTTTGTAATAGCTTTTTGACGAAAAAAAATCGAAGAAAATATTTTTTGAACAAAAATTCTCCGACCATGAAAAATGGTTTAGCCCGCATAAAGCTGATAGGCTGCCTTCCTTATATAAGACAAAACTGTAAAGACATTTGAGGGAAAATAAAAAGGTGGGGTTTTTCAGAAAAGCTTTTTTCTTCTTTTCTTGTAATTTAGAATGCATGAGCAGAATATTTTTGGGTAAAGACCACATTTATTTAGTTTTTTTAATATTTTAAAGAAATTTATGCTAATATAGCAAAGTCATCTCATCAGTTTAATGTCGGATAAACCATTTTTAAGGCCAAGAACATTTTTTCCGCCAAAAATATAATTTTAGTATTTTTCTCGTAAGCTATGCAACATATCACAAAAGAGCAAGAAGTATTTTATGTTTCACTTTTTTAGACATGCAAACTTTTATCTTAATATTTTTTGTACCTTTAGTTAGTCTCGAAAAAATATGAAAATTCGATTTTAAAAAGAAACAAGAATTCTGCTGGCCGCAAAAAATGTTTAGCCTACATAGAACTCACAGAATGCCTTCTTTATAGAAAGCCAAATTTAGCAACAAATTTGTCAAAAAATATAAATGCGGTTATTTATTAAATTTAATATTGACGATGAAACCCACAGGAGTTTCAAAAGATAAGTGGGATATCGGAATTTGATAAAAAAAACTATAGAAGTTATAAGATTTTATAAGACAAAATTTTGAAAAATAAACGTCAAAATTCAAGTACTTATTCACGAATTTTTCTTTTCTAAAATCGGAAAAAAATGTTTCACCTAGCTTCCTTTGAAAAGCAACATATTTCATCGCTGACAGATTCCGCGACTTGAAGTAAGATTCAAAATGGATTCGATTAGAAACAATACTAGAAATAAAACAGGAAATTTCAATTTGATTATTATCTGTGAAAAATTATGGGACATTGAAAATATTCAAGCCTATATATTTAACTGCCCATTCTAATTAAAAATACAAAATCTTTTGCTAAATAAATTCGAGTCTTAAAAAATCCTTAGTTTAAATCGTCTTGAAATTCAAAGCTTTCAAACATCATCATCATTGAATCTTTTTTAAATATAATCAAATTTGAATTAATTTTTTAAAATACTAAGGTAATTCAGTTTGAAAATAACCTCATCAATGTTAAAAATACTCAATTATTTTCGAAGTTATCACAAAATTTTGTTTGAACATTCTAATTTGATTATTTTGTCAATATATTTATTCATAATTGAAAAAACGGCATCTTGCGTTTATTTTAAGTTGGATTTTAATAGATTTCGCGATATTTAAAAAAAGTATCTTGCCTCAAAGCTAGGATTTCAACTGTTTTAGGTACAATTGGGAAATGTCTTTAAAGTTAAATAAAAATAAGTATTAAGAATTACCGTAAAATCAAGATAAAATCCTTGAGGTATTGTTTAAGGTAAAAAAGTTAATAAAAATTGTAAACATCCAAAAATTGACGGTTGGAGTCGCACATTTTCGTTTAGAAAAATGTTGTTTTTGAAATCTGTTCCTATGAAATTCCAAGGAGGTACGAAATACTTTTAAATTTTATTTCATGCCTATGTGCATTATTCGGATCGAGTCAGTTTTTAGCTAATCGAGGTGACTGAGTTCAAGTAAAAAAAAACATTCGAACTGTAAAGTTCGAAAGTCTTTCAAATCAACTTTTGATGTGCTCAGTCCGAATAGAAAAAAAGCGATTAGAATTCGGCAATTCGAAATCTTTCGGATTAACTTTCGGAGCGCTCAGTTTTCCGATTCGGGTTTCGATTTGAACTTTCTATTCAAACTGTGGAGTTCGAATCGAATTCATTTTAAACTGACCAGGCACGTCGAAAGTCGATTCGAAAAACTGCCGAACTGTCTAATTCGAATCGAAAAACTGAATGCGTCGAAACGCTATTCGGAAGAATTTCAAACTGCTCCATTCTAATCGAATTCTTTTCGAACTGACCGAGCGCATCGAAAGCCGATTCTGAAGACTTTCGAATTGTCTAATTCGACTCGAAAAACTGAGATCGTCGAAAGGCTATTCAACAAGACTTTCAAACTGCTCAATTCTAATCGAATTGTCTTCGAAATGACCGAGCGCGTCGAAAGTCGATTCTGAAGGCTTCGAATTGTCTAATTCGACTCAAAAAACTGAGAGCGTCAAAATGCGGTTCGGAACACTTTCAAATTGCTCAGTTGTAATCCAACTTTTCTTAAATTAACTGAGCGCATCGAAGTTCGATTCGCAAGACTTACAAACTCCCCAGCTCAAATAGAAGTTTTTTCAAATTGACTGGGACTGTTGAAAGTGGTTGATTCGAAGGACTTTCAAGCTGCTCAATTCAAATCGAAACCCCAAAAGCGTCGAAATTCGATTCGGAAGACTTTGAAACTGTCCAGTTCTAATCGAATTCTTTTCGAACTGAAATAGCGCGTCCAAGATCGATTCGAAAGACTCATGAGCTGCTGAATTCAAATCGAAAAACTGAGAGCGTCCAAAATTCGATTCGAAAGAATTTCGAACAGCCCAATTCAAACCGGAAAACTGAGCCCGTCGAAATTCGATTTGCAAGATTTGGAAACTGCCCAATTCGAATCGAATTCTTTTCAAACTGATCCAGCTCGTCGAAGGTCGATTCTGAAGACTTTCGAACTGGCCAATTCAAATGAAAAAAAAATGAGAGCGTCGAAATTCTATTCGGAAGGCTTTGAAACTGCCCAATTCGAATCGAAAAACTGAGAACGTCGTAATTCAATTCGGAAGACTTCCAAACTGCTCAGTTCTAATCGAATTTTTAGCAAATCGACTGGGATTATCCAAAATGATCGATTCGAAAGAGTGTCAAACTGCCCAAATCCGAGCCCAAATTAAACTGAAAAACTCAGCCCGTCGAAATTCGATTCGGAAGACTTTGAAACTGCCCAATTCGAATTCTTTTCAAACTGACCGAGCTCGTCGAATGTCGATTCTAAAGACTGTCAAACTGTCCCATTCAAACTGAAAACTGAGCCCGTAGAAATTCGATTCGGAAGACTTTGAAACTGTCCAGTTCTAATCGAATTCCTTTCGAACTGACCAAGCGCGTCGAAAGTCGATTAGAAAGACTTTCGAACTGCCCAATTCGAATCAAGAAAATGAGAGCGTCGAAATTCGATTCGGCAGACTTTGAAACTGCCCAATTCGAATCGAAAAACTGAGAACGTCGTAATTCAATTCGGAAGACTTTCAAACTGCTCAGTTCTGATTGAATTTTTATCAAATCGACTGGGATTGTCCAAAATGATCGATTCGAAAGAGCGTCAAACTGACCAAATCCGAGCCCAAATCAAACCGAAAAACTCAGCCCGTCGAAATTCGATTCGGGAGACTTTGAAACTGCCCAATTCGAATTTTTATCAAACTGACCGAGCTCGTCGAAAGTCGATTCTAAAGACTGTTAAACTGCTCAATTCAAACTGAAAAACTGAGCCCGTCGAAATTCGATTCGAAATACTTGGAAACTGTCCAGTTCTAATCGAATTCTTTTCGAACTGACCAAGCACGTCGAAAGTCGATTCGAAAGAATTTTCGAACTGCCGAATTCGAATCAAGAAAATGAGAGCGTCGAAATTCGATTCGGAAGACTTTGAAACTCCGCCATTCGAATCGAATGCTTTTCAAACTGAACGAGCATGTCGAAGGTCGTTTCTAAAGACTTTCGAATGGTCCAATTCAAACAAAAAAATGCGAGCGTCGAAATTCTATTCGGAAGACTTTGAAACTGCCCAATTCGAGTAGAATTCTTGTCGAGCTGACCGAGCGCGTCGAAAGTCTATTCGAAAGACCTTCGAAATGCCCAATTCGAATCGAAGAACTGAGACCGTCGTAATTCAATTCGGAAGACTTCCAAACTGCTCAGTTCTAATCGATTTTTTTAGAACTGACTGAGCGCGTTCAAATTCGATTCGGAAGACTTGTCAAACTGCTCAGTTCGAATAGAATTTTTATCAAATTTACTGGGATTGTCAAAAATGATCGATTCGAAAAAGTTTCCAATTGCCCAAATGAAACCGAAAAACTGAGCCCATCGAAATTCAATTCGGAAGACTTTGAAACTGCCCAATTTGAACTGACCGAGCTCGTTGAAGTTCGATTCAAAATAGCTGCCAGCGGTCCAATTCGAATCGTTTTTTGCGACTCGAACTGGGCTTTTCGAAAGCCCGTAGAATCAATTTTCGACGCCCCTGAAATTGAGCATCAGTTCGGTTCAAATCACTAACAAATGAGTGTTCTAGTAAACAATAAATATTCTTCTAGTTTACTTTCAATCAAATTTGATAAAAACGCTGCAAACAGTTGACAACTATGTTAACTATCTACACTGACAATTACAACCACATCCACAACTCTTAATGTAGTCATAAACTGTCTGCAGCGTTTCCATACAATTTTAAGATAAGAAAAGCTTGGGGTTTCTCTGTATACTTGATCCTAATCGAAAATAATTTATAATCCAATAAACACTTTTCTTCTGTTATTCGCTTAGTAGAAATTTGTACGTCGAAAGCACTCAACGCAGCGTCTCGATTACTCTTTTCCGGCAGAAATGTAAACATAGAGAAATTGTCGTGTCTTTGAAACAAACGCTCCGCTATTCAAGACAAACTCCCTATTATTTCAAACCGTTCTTAACTACCCATTCCATTCTCGCTGGAGGAGTTGATTTCGTCCTAGGTTCTGAGAGAACGCGCGACAAATGAATGTTTAAAAGCCACGGTCGTAAGGGCAGGGGTTGAAGGGAGATGCTTGTGGATGGAAGAGAGATTCTGTTCTCTCGTTATTTTTCACGCCGCGCCGCCTCGAGCCGCATTTCATTCTCTGCGATCCGACAAAGAAGTCCGACCGTACTGAGAGTTTTATTTTAAGAAAAACTTGGCGAAACAAGGGTGACTAAAACCTTCCAGTAATAAGAAAGTCGATGAAAATGTGAAAATCGATCAAATCCGGTAACTATGAAAATACTCTAGGAGCTGGGTGTAATCCTGTGTGCCGTTCTAGGTCCGTCGGATTTTTTTACTGAATATTGTGCAAAATGTTCCATGCATTAATTGTTAACGAGTGTTCATTTGCCCGTATTCAAATACATATTTGTTAACAGTTAATGCACCACATTTCCCGCGAACGATTCTTTCTATCAGTGTATTTTTTAAAAGATGAATCATTAGATTTAAACCCAATGATTCATTTTGTTTAAAATAATAAAATTACAAGCTTGATCAATTTTGGATTATGTAAGTGTTTTTGTCGAAATTTGACATTTTTATCAAAAAATCATTAGATTTCAAAGATGATTAATAATTTTTGAACACTTTTACGTTGAATTCTTGTTTTACATCGAAAATTGTAGTTTTTACAGCATTTTTATACAAAAATCATTATAATTTGATCAAGAGATAGAACCTTTTAACACTTTTACATTATCCTAGTGTTTTTCGTTATGAATTGGTATTTTTAGAAGATTCATAATTTTAGAACACGTTCAGGTCAGGTAACATTTTTCATCGGTAATCGGTTATTTAAAAAAAATTTAGGTTGTTATGCTATTGTGCTAGTGTATGTCACCTAAAATTGATCTCAATTATTCAAAAAAGGATTTTTCAAGCGTTTTCACTGGAAATCGATTATTTGATACAGAAATCATTTGACTTCAAAAAATTAACTTTCAATTTTCAACAACTTGAGGTTATGTTAGCTTTTATCGACGGAAATTGATATTTTTTAGCAAAAATGCAAAACTGCTTGTGGGTCTATACAAAAATAGTATATATTAATTCTAAAGAGATAGCAATTTTCTTAAATTATCATGAAAATTTTCCTTTTGTTTCTTTTCTGTTATTTAAAATAATTATGTGTTTGTTTTTAATTTGTATTAAATTCCAAGGCGATGCAGAAAATTTCGTATTTTGTACCTAAGTCTCTAAAAAATTATTCCAAAGAAGGAAAGTTTTTTCTTCATACCATTAGCTCTCTAAATTTAGATTTTGTAATCGCATTAACAAATTCCAACTTCAATGACAATGAAGGATAATGAGTCATTCTCTATTTTAGTCTGTAGAATTATAAGAGCAATGGCTGAAAATGCATAGAACAATTTCTTTGATAAATAATTGAAAAATAATTGAGGGAACACAGCATATTTTGGAGAAACATTGGTACTAAATCTTTGGTACCAAATTATTTGTACCTGTGCAGAAATTTCGGAGTGGCCCTGGTCGGGGCCAGATCTGGCAGAATCTGGCCCCGATCGGGCATCCCAGTCAGGGCCAGACTTGAAATGAAACGCCTAATCCGATCAGGGCCAGACTGAGGTATCCATAAGGAAGGCCCGATCTGGCCCCTTCTAATTTTTATTTATGAAAATATTACTAAAATTTTATTCATCAATAAAAAAGTAAATAATTATTTAGGAAGATTAAACTTTATTTTTCGGATATTTGAAAACAAGTATCGTGAGTTTCACAGAGTTACTTCATATAAATCTTTTGAAAAAAGTCCACCGCAATCTTTTGCGTTGCTGAACACTGAGCCGATGTACAGAAGTGGATCATCCTTAGATATTTTGTATCGTTCAGAACTCAAACCTGCAAAGAATTTTGATTAATTAATTGTGAAGAAAAAATATTATTGTTGAAGGAATAAAATTAATGCGTATTCTAAATTTTCTTACCCGTGATACATGAACACATGTGGTACTCTTTGAAAAGTGCTTTCGTTGAAACCTTTTTCATTGCCGTAAACTGCATCGCAAGGTTTAAAATTTATCCTTTTTGGTAACAGATTTAACAATTTTGTTGAAGATTCGTTTTTTTTGTTCAAAGTTAATTTTTTATCAAAGTTTTTATCTGAAAATTTAACTATTCCATTTTCAGTTGAAACTTTATCATGCATATTGTATAAATTGAAAATTCATCTATTTTGTAGAAAATGCAAGTACTTTGTTGAAAAGTTGTCTCTTTGTGTAAAAAATTATTCTTGTTTGTTGAAAATTCAACTTATCGCTTCAAAATTCAACGATTTGGTAGAAAATTTATATTTTTCGTTAAAAAGTCGTCTTTTTGTGTTGAAAATTATTCTTGTTTGTTGAAAGTTCAACTTTTTGGATAATAATTCAACTATCTTGTTAAAAATTCATATATTCTCTTAAAATGTCGTCCTTGTGGGTAGTCAATTATTCTTCTTTGTTGAAAGATCAACTTTTTGGTTGATAATTCAACTATCTTGTTGAAAATTCACCTTTTTGTGTTGAAAATTATCTTTTTTGTTGGAAATTTATTTTTCATCATTTAAAAATCACTTCCAGTCCACTGTAACGTAGTCAATAGTTCTTTTTTTCTATAGGCATCTTTTAACAAATTCCACTAACTGGAATGGTCGAACCCAAGTATAAACCCCAAGTATAAAACCCAAGTATAAATGTTATAAACGAAGTTTTTAAGCACGTCGAGCAACGAATATAAAAGTGAGGTTATAGTACAAAAAAGTTAAAGCATTAAGTCTATACGTACCTTTATAGCGTACTAAAAAGAAGAGTGGGATCTTTTTGTACAATTGGTCCCAATTCTTAATCTATTTAACACTTTCACGCAGAGACGAACAATAAATGATCTTCAAATTGTCGATGCTTTCTCGAGGTTCAGGGTCGGAAATCTTAGAGAGCTACAGTGGATAATTCTAGTTTTATATGAACACCTCACCCCGGTCTAAGAACTTTGCGTAAATGATTAACGAGGTGAATTAAGAATTATTCAAAGCGATTTATCCACATGACGTTACCGGTTTATCTGTTTACTGATCGTCACTTTTACAAAGTTGTCTTCCTTCCGTCAGTTCGTTGCCAAATAATCGAATGGAAGACTAATCGAATACATTCGAGATTAGCGCGGCAAATTTAAATCTAATTAAGTATAAACTCTAAACATATTTTAAAAAAGAAACCTACAATAATTAATACTAACTTGATTATTTTATATTCATTAACTAATTTAATGCGTCCCAAAACATACATTTTTAGATGTTTCGTTCAAATTAAATGAAACTTTTTTTAGTTTTTTGACGTTTTTTATATTCTGTTTATACGAGAAGTTAGATTTAACTAGTTTAACTTCAGGTTACTCACTGAACTACAAATTATTTGAATATTCTCTAATGAAGACAGGGAATAATTTTAAATTAAACTATTTCTAATTTTTACCTCAACTCTGATTCACAGAGGGTAGCCCGATGTGGCCCCGATCAGGACCACAGCAGGAGCCATGATCGGGGCCACATTGAGCTAACCCGATCGGGGCCACGTCGTGAATCGAGATCAAATTGGGCAATTCATCCATGGGTATGATAGTAAAATAAAGAGTAAGTCACCAAGCTGTTCACTAATGCAACAAGTACGAATTTGTCTGTTAATTAGTAAAAAAAAAGATTGATTCACGGTCAAATATGAATCGCTTTAATGGCCAGATAAATTAGCAAAATACTAGTGTAAATTACTTATTTCTAAGATTTAAGAAGAAGACCTTTTTTCAAAGATAAAATCCATTACTTATTTCTAACTGCTTCACAGTAAAATCTATAATATTCTCTGAATCTGAACTAGTATGAACTGGTTTCACTTAATTAACTTATTAACGGTTTTCACTGATCTGCATATTTTTGATATTGTTTGTTGATTCCATTAAAATTTTCAGCATCAGATCTGTACACATTTATTGACAGAGAAGCATTTTTCATCTTGAAAATCCTCGGATTTATTCAAACAGTAAGCCTTGATAATCTTATTTAATGTTTTGACAACCAGTCAATACCTGCACTGATAAAATTATTATGTAAGGATAGCAAAAAAATGTTGCTGGTACTTGTGCAACTATTTTTTTTCGAAGCATCAAAACAGTTTTTTTATTATGGACATGGCTAGGAAATTTTGAAAGGATTTCACGAATAGTTTTTGTAAGATTTAATTAAATTTTTGTGATTCAGATGAATATATACTATAGATATTACATATGTGTAGTGAATTGATTGATAAATAACTGAATCGTATAGAAAATAGTCATGAAGTCGGTACTTTACTGTATTATAATAAATAGCTTCAATTATTTATCTGCGAGGTTAAGAACCATTAGGCTTATCCAGAACAGACAGAAGCAGCTAACGAGGCTCATAGACCTACACCTATCTATATGCATCTACATTTGTTACATTCTCTTGAGGTGTCTATTGTACCCATCTAGTTCTAGTCTAAGGACGAATGAGTCCTGATCGCCTTCGGAACGTGCTTAAGCCAATTTATTTCTAAATCTAATATCTTTTTTCTTTATCACCCTCTCACTCATCCTTTAAGAGAAATAAATCTCCTATTGACAAGGTCGAGGAATTCAAGATTGAAGACTCTAGAGTCTAGATCCTGAGGATCTTGACATCCTGAACAGACTCACGCTTTTTGAATTCGTTTTCCACCCTACACCTTCTTCATCTAATATAATCACACAGTCATATAATCAAATGCTGTCTTTGATTTAATTAAAGAAACGCTTAAAATAAGACACATAACATACAAACATATAATATTTCAACAGACTTCACAGCTCAAAATGTATTTTTAACAAAATAGTGAAATTTATAAACAACAATAGATAAATAGATCAACTTTCAAGCAAGGAAAATAATTTTTTGATTAATCAGTTGAATATTTAACCAAATGGTTGAATTTTTGAACAAAATACTTAAATTTCCAACAAAATAGTTGATCTTTTAAAAAAATAATTGAATTTTGAGCAAAATCGTCTAATTTTCAACTAAAATAATGAATCTTTAGTAAAAACAATGATTGAAACGATAAACTCTTAATAACAAATGTAATAGTTGATATATCAAAGAAAAAATATTTCATTCTAAATCAAAAATGGTTCCATTCAACCAAAAAATATACATTTTTAACAAAATAGCTGAATCCTTCACAAAACAACTTGATTTTTAACCAAAGAGTAGCATTTTTAACCAAAAAAGTAAAACATTTCTACCAAGAAATATAAATTGCAAATTTAAGCGATGATTTTTCAATAAAAGTATTAAATTTTTTATCATGACACATTTTTCAGACAAGAGAAAAACAAAATTTCAAGCAAACTGTTAAACTTTCAAAACAAAAAGACGATTTTTCTTGAGAAAAGTTCAATTTTCAAACAAAAAATTTAATTTTCAACCAAATAGTTGAATTTTAAAATAAAAACGATACATTTTCAACTAAAAATTACATTCGTTAATTTGCAGTAAGAAAATTTATTTTTAACCAAAAATAACGAATTACCAAAAAATAATTAAATATTTAACCAAACAGCTGGATCTTTAACTAATAAAATAAATTTTTAACAAATTTGTTAAATCTTCGACGAAATAGTTGAATTTTCATTCAAGAAAAGTAATTATTTTATAAAAAGAGGAATTTATAACGAAATACATAATTTTTCAATAAATAGTTGAATTTTCCGTGAAAAATGTTAATTTTTTAATTAATAATGGAATACGTAAATTCACGTTAAGAAAATTAAGTTTATTTAATGGAATAGTTCAATTTACTTAAAAATTAATTTCCAACCAAAAAAGAACTCTTTTTTAACACAATACTTAAATCTTCAATCAATAAAATGTTTGTTTAACAAAATAGTTCAATTTTCAACCAAATGGTTGAACCTTCAGCCAAAAAAGATAAATCGTCAATGAAAAAATAAATTAATAGTTGACTTCTCAACTAAAAGCTATCAATTCTCAACCAAAAATAGAATAGGTGAATTTACGGTTAGAAAACATTTAATTTTCAAACCAAAAAATGAAGTTGTAACAAAATAATTTAATCCTGAAACAATGAAATGATTTTCCTACAAAGTAGTTCCATTTTTAACCAAATGATTGATTACTCAACTAAAAAGATCAATTTTCTATCGATAATGGAATACTTAAATTTTCAGTTGAAAAATTAATTTTCGAGAAAAAGAGAATGATTTTTCAACAAAATAGTTAGATCTTCAACAAATAAAATAAATGTTTAAAAAATTAGTTCAATTTTCAACCAAAAAAGATAAATTCTCAATAAAAAGAAAAGTTAGTAGTTGAATTGTAAACAGAAATCGATCAATTTTTAACCAGAAATGGAACAGGTGAATTTACGGTTAGATAAAATTAATTTTTAAAAAATTCAACAAAATAATTTAATCTTGGACCAATAAAATGACTTTTTAAGAAAGTAGTTCAACTGTTCACCACATAGTTGAATTTTCTACTAAAAACGATCAATTTTCAACCAATAATGGAATAGTTAAATTTTCAATTGGAAAATTAATTTTTAAATAAGAAAAAAAGAGTCAAGTCTATAACCAATAAAATAAATGTTTGAAAAATTAACTCAACTTTCAAAAAAGTACTTTACTTTTTAACTAAAAAAGATTAATTCCTAACGCAAAATTTGATAGCTGAAATTTAAACTAAAAGTTTCTTGATGTACTATAAGTATTTTTCCCAAAAATTGTATCTATGTAGCAGAATTTGTTTATTAATATTTTGCTTCTATTAGAAAGCTTTTTTAAAGATGTGTACGAAGTTGTCGAAAGATGACCTTCGTTTTTATCTGCAAATTTGTCTCCATCATTCAATTTAATTAAATAGATACAATAGATTCGTAAGTTCTAAATCTCTAATATATTCAATTGCCACTGAATATTCATCAAGGTCTTGATTCCTAATGCGAAAACATATTACGTCAGAAAGTTGAGAGGGCAAAAATAAAATGAACCGAATGTGGATCAGGCTGCAAATGACTTGCAAAGTAGATTTTAATATACAAACATTGTTGGGTTGACAAAAATCAAATTTTCAACTATAACTAATCACATACTTTACACTGTTGCACTATTCCTATCTTTTCCGCCTTTTTGAGGAATTCCCCTTTTATCCCTGTTTTAAAAAAGCTTCCCCTTTCTCTTCTTTTTTTATGTTTCTTAATTGCGAACGGAATTAATAGAAAATAATGAAAAATACAACTATTTTTGGTTGCAAGTTCATTCTTTTTGATTGAAATGTCTACTATTACATTTTCAGTTCAAAATGCATCACCTTTGGTTAAAAATTCTACAGTTTGTTAGAAAATTTAATCATTGTGTCGAAAATCAATTGCTCGGTTGAAAGTTGAACTACTTTATTGAAAATTAATTTTATTGGTTGAAGGTTGAACTACTTTGTTGAAAATATGTTTTTTTCTTGGTTAAAAATCAATTTTCTTAACTGCAAATTTGATTATTCCATTTTTGGCTCATAGTTGATAGTTTTTTGTTAAAAATTCAATTAATTGGTTGAAAGTTGAACTAATTTATTAAAAATTAATTTTATTGGCTTAAGATTCATCTATTTTGTAGAAAATTTGTATTTTTCTCGGTTAAAAATTGATTTTCTCAATTGCAAATTTGACCATTTCTTTATTGGCTAAAAATTGATGGCTTTTTGTTGAAAATTGAACTTTTAAATTTTTAATTGAAATTCATTCTTTTTGGTTATAAATTTAACTAACTGGTCAAAAGTTGAACTATTTCATTAAAAGTTACATTCATTGGGCGAAAATTTAACAATTTTGTTCAAAATTCGCCTTTTTCGGGAGAAAATTAATCTTCGTCGCAAATTCGACTACTTGCTCAAAACTTGAACTACTTTGTTAAAAATTCATTTTGTAAGTTGGAGAATTTGATTGAATTTTCAACTCTTCTGTTAAAAATTCCTTTTTTGTGTTGACATTTTTTTCTCTAAACTAAAAATTCAGCTATTCCATTTTCAGTTGAAAATTTCTTGTTTTATGCGATAAATCAAATATCTAATTGAAAATTCATATTTTCCAGTTCAAAATATAAACGTTTTGTAGAAAATTCACTTATTTGGTTGAAAATTCGTTTTTTTTTTGGTTCAAAATTATTTTTAACTGAAAATTCAGCTATTCCATTTTTGGTTAAAAATTGATATTTTTAATTGAAAAGTCATGCCTTTTGTTTTCAATTAGTTTTTTTTATTTGGTTGATAATGCAAATTTTTTTGGTGGAAGTTTATTCTTTTTTGTTTGAACATTGTACCATTTTCAATTTTTCTCTTTTTTTCTTGAAAATTTGACTCTCTTGTTGTAAATTTAATTGCTTAAAAATTCATGTTTCTCAGTTGAAAATTTAACAGTCTTCTAGAAAATTTATCTGTTGGGTTTAAAGTGGAACTATTTTTGGTTAAAGTCTAATATTTTGTGTTTAAAAATTTGACTATTTGGTTTAAAATACATCTTTAAAAGTTGAAAATTCAACTATTTTCTGATAGTGTAATCGGTTTTGATCGAAAAGGCGTCATTTTAGATAAAAAGTTAGTCCTTTTGGATTGAAAATTCTTCGTTTTTGGTAAAAAAGTTCTAGGTTGAAAATTCATCTTTCTTCGTTAAAAATTCAACTATTTTCAAAAAAATCCTTCTTCTTAGTATGAAGGTTCAACTACTACGTTAAAAATGCATCTATTTTTCGTTGAGATTCAATATTTCTTGGTTACAAATTCGACATCAAAAAGAGTTTTTAACAAAGTGGTTTAATTTTTACCCATATAGTTGAATTTGCAACATACAAAGATGAATAACTTCAATAACTTCAACCAAAAAGTTAATTTTCAAATTAAAAAATTGAGTCTTCAATAAGGGAGTTAAATTTCGAACTAAAAAAGATTCATTTTTAACCAAACAGTTGCATTTTTCACCAAACAGTTGCATTTTTTACCAAAAAAGATTCAATTTCTACCAGAAGTCAATTTTCAACTAAATAGTAGAAATTTCTATTAAAATAATTGAATTTTCAGCAAAACAGTTGAATTTTCATTCAACAAAGATGCAGTTTCTGCCAGAAGAGAACAATTTCAAAATCAAAAAGAAGAGTTTTAAACAGAAGAGTTGAATTTTTGAACTATACAAAAAAATTGAATTATCAACACGCAAATATGGATTTTCTACAAGAAAACATCATTTAAAATTTCCACACACAAAAAAAACAATTAAATGTTTAAAAAAATGATGAAATTTTCAACCAAAAAAAGTTACATTTTCTTATTGATTTCTAATCATTCAGTTTGCATTCAGGTGGAAAAGCGTGAAAAAGGGAAAGAGGGGAATAGTGGTAAGACTGTGAAGCCTGCCATAAGAAAATAGGAATGTTGATAATGTATACTAAAGAATAATAAAGAATAAAGGAAAAATAAAGAATAATAATTCAAATAAACATTTAAATTTTTAATTAATTTCAAAACATTTTAGAAAACTGGAAATTTTTGCTCAGAGAATGTAAGTTACTTTTCCACTACACATTGTTTGATCTTGGACTATACGCACTAAGCAGTACACACTAGGGTGGTCCAAATATTTAACTCAAAAGTTTTGGTGATCGATTGCTACGCTGCCCTCCCCCCTCATTTGTTCGTATTTCGGAAAAAGAAATTTCTTATTTTTTCCAAATCGGTCAACATAAACCCGCGCCTCCGGGATTTTTATATTAACTTGTGGTTGTAATTCCAAAAAGCTCGGTTTTCAAAAAAATGTAAAAAATATGTACTTGTTATTACCTTTCTGTAAATTAAAGTCTAGTCGTTTTTTAAGGAATATTCAAGGAATGACTTTCATCTCCTCAATTCTTTGTGCCCAAAAGTTATTGTGTCATTAATCCCAGAAAATAATAACTTTCTATGATTTACAGGAAAAAAATTTGTTGAACAAATGAAAATTGTTTCAATATTAAAAAATATATTTAAAAAACTATTATTCTTGAAATTGATCAACTGTATCGTTTACCTCGATAAATAATAACTTATCACGATTTACAGGAGAAAATTTTGCAATAAATAATAATAATAATGTAAGCAATTCCAAAAATACCATCTTTAGAATGATTTTCACGTAAAGCTTCTATTTTGTATTTTTTGGGGTATTTTCCGGGCACAATACAATGGGATGTGGGTGGTTTAGTTTAAAATATACAGGGTGGAAATTATTCCCGTAAAATTCGTTAAGAGGTGGCTGAAATTTAATTTACAAATATTTAATAACAAGTATTTCTTTTTTTCAATTTCTCGAAAACTGAGCTTTTCCCATTTAAAACCCCATGCTAATTTCAAAAGCCCGGGGGCACGGGTTAATGTTGATCGCTTTGAACAAAAAATATTGAATTTATTTTTCCGTAAAACGAACAAATGGGGCGGGGGCACCACAAATCGAAAGTCGATTTTTTACACGAATAAATTTGGATCACACACACATTCAAATCCGGACTATACAAAGTGCCACATTTTCGGGCCTGTTTCGTTTTTGGTTTTTTTCCCCTCATATCATCACCATTCATATAATTATGAAGTTGCACTTGTCATAAAGAATATAAATGAATATAGTATTTGTTACAATCAATTCATTTGTGTAGGATCATTTGGATTAAAAATGTTTAAGAAATCTATAATTAAATGTTTGGTTAGTGCGCATGTGTGTAGCAATAATTAATAATTGTATAAGTATATTCTTACTTATTGGTAAAAATGAGTTAAATTCAACTGGCAATCAGTTATATTTACCTAATTAAAATTTGAAAAATAATTATTGAAGAAACCTTTTCGTACTTGCAGTTTTCAACGATTGTCTTACAAAATCAATCTGAAACAAGCTGAACACGTAAAATCAAACCAATTCCAAGAAAGGATAAGAATATTGTTTGAGTGACGGGTAAAAAAGAGGTGAAAAAAGTTTTAAAAGGGTCGTTTTCACCGAAAACAGCTGGTGCTCGGCTTTCTATCGTAATGTATCGCCCACACGACGATGTCCGCGTAACGGCAACAACCTGAGAATGTCGCTGAACAATAAAAGTTTCTGCTCGTGAATTTTATGGTCCACATCCTGCCCCCAATCGGTCGTCGAAAGTCGCAAAAGGATATGGAACGTAGTACAAGAGGCGCGATTTCGCCCAAAGAAGAAACGAGTTTGACTACCGAACCTCGAAAATATTTATTGGCTACGACCTCGTCTTTCAGATAGAAAAAGTGACAAAAGATTACTGATAATAATAATAGAACCACTTCTGCAGAAATTGCAAAATGAGTTGGATGATGGCTTATTTCATTATAGATTGTCAATAATAAAAATTCAAGTCTGAAAAGCAAAAATTCTCGAGACGATATTAATTTTGGAAGAAGCGAAGTGTTTATTTTTTCTATTTTGTAGTCTCAAGGTGGAGGATTCCTTTCACACCTTCTTTCCTAGAAGCGTTTATTCTCACGGTTTCCCTCACTTCCTAGTCGCGTCAAATTGATGATAATTTCGCCCAACTGTCGCTCCATTTATCAAATGCATCCTGTGCTTTCGGAAAAATATTAACCCAAACTCTTTTCTTTTAAATCACAGTAATCAACACTTATGTTCCTATGTGCGAGCATTTTTTTTTTCATGAACAATTTTTGTAATCAAACATAAATTTAATAATAACAGGTGAACAGAAAAATCATTACATATTTTAATGAATTCTTTAACTACAATTTCTTATCATGACAGAAAACTCACTATAGTTAAAGTTAAAAAATAAGAAAATATAAAAACAATTTTTTAATATAAAATTTGCACACAAAAAGTTAAAACAAAGGCTTTTTTTATCATATGTACGTCGCTATACAACATTTTTTGAAGAAAAATTCGTAACTGTAATATTTTTTGACGATTTGTATTCTTACTACAGAGTAAATGTTTTCATCAAATGTACGTCACTAGGAAAAAAATATCTAAAGAATAGTTGAAGATTCATTAATAATTATAATTAAAATAAAAAATAAAAAAAAATTTTGAAGTAAGGAACTTTACATCAATTTACAACTACAATATTGACTAAGGAATAATTCTTTTAATTTCAATATCACGTGAATAAAAAAAATTATTTAATTTTTACAGATTTAATGAAATTCACGCATTGTGTACCCTAAAGCCAACAATGCTCTCTACAAAATATAAAATTAATATTAAAACAAAACTGATAGAATTTCTTAGTATCTATTATCTTAAATAATAGAAAAAGCAAGTAGAATATTTTTAGTAAATAATGTGAATATTATTTTAATACAAAGATTTTAAATCTTATTCAAATTATATTGATTTTTTTATACCAGTTTTCGCAGTAAAACGCAAACATAACCTAATAATTATTATTTGATGTTATAGTTTTTTTGTATTCCTAATAATGTTTATAATGTATATATATAAAATATACATTATAAATATATTATATAAATCTATGTATATATATAATAATGTTTTTTAAACCTAATAATGTTTGAGCTTGTGAATTTTATTATTTTAAATAAAATTCATTGGATTTGCAATCTGATGACTTTTTAATGAAAATTGTAACATCCTACGAAAAACAATGAAGCAATCAGAAATTTTTCATGCTTGTGAATTTGATTATTTGTAACAAGTATCATTGGATTTACATCTGATGATTTTTCGTTCAAAAATACCAATTTTAGGTAAAACACAACCATATCCTAAAGTTGTTAAAAAATGGTAAATATTCTTTCAAATCTAAATATTTTTCATTAAAATTACCGATAATTTCGGACGAACAACATGAACATAAAATAACCGAAAATGATTCAGAATCGTAAATCTACAAAATCCAATGATAATATAATGTTTAAATTATAATATTTTTTGTTTAAGAATTAAAATGTTTGGGTTTCAACCGTAAAGTGTCCTCAAATTGTTCAAAGTTGTGAATCTTCTTTATGATATAACCGCATTTTATTAGAAATACCAATTTACGACGAAATACATTGAGACAATCTAAAATTGTTTAAAGTTTCTAGAACTTGTTTAGATAATAAGTATTTTTATTTTAAAATACCAATTTTGGGTGAAAAACGTAAATTTAACCTAAAATTGAGCAACAATTATGAACCTTTAAAATCTAATGATTGTAAATAAACGCCAAACGTTAAAAGCGCTAACAAAACCGAAAAACGTAATTTGTTGAAAAATGAGTAACCTTTAGAATCTAATGACTTGTGATTAAAAATACCCAGTTCGAAACTTTATGATTTTATAATGAAATTTTTTCAAAAATACTATTTTCCCGCTAAAAGCAGTGATATAAAAAGTGTTTAATATTTACAATAATTAATTTGATAATTTGACAATTTTAATTCAAAAGCGCAAATGTTTCTTAATTCGCATAAGGTTTTCTATGATCGTTCATAATAAAAGGGATTATTGGTAGATTTATTCTTCAAAATTTCAAATTTAAGATACAAAATAACTTCTAGTAATAAACACTTTTTTTTGTTAGGATCATTTAGTTCATCATGTAGATCATGTAGTTCAAATTTAAATACACGTAAAATAATTATTATTTTGCACAGCAGTTTTATAGAATATTTTTTATACGTGCATTATTTTGAAAGTTTAATTGTATTACTTTTTGATCAGATGGTCTCAAACCTTTTATTTACTCTATCATGTCTCGTTTCAAAAATTAACATACCAAGTTATCCAACTTTTTCAAAGATTAAACATTCTTACCGGTTGCAGATTAGCTCACTACTATTTATAACTTTGAGACATACCTTTTCTTTACAAAATCGTTCATTTTATCAATATCTGAAAACATTTATGTCACGGCACAAGAAAAGCTACAACTTTATCGATCGTAGTTTAGGAGATATTCGCGTTTTTGTGAACAAAGCTCTAAAGTATCGTTTCTTTTAAATATTTTTTTAATGGGAAATCATATGTTCTTTAATCTATGCTTTATGGTCTATCTGGTGACATTATTCTCGTACCCTGGAAATTACTGAAAATGTTTTGTTTTTTTTAACAATAAATTTAACATGTTCCCTTATGGCACTCTCTAACTTTAGAAGTATTTTTCTCAAAACGCCAATTTCAAAAATGCTTGTTGTTTGCTCAAGTGTCCATTCGTCCGTCGTATTTGATCAGATACAATCATATAGAATCGAATAAGATCGGATTGGATCAGATTGTATCGGATTACAATGGATAGAATCGGACAGACTCGGATAGGATATGATCGAAAGAATCTGATAGAATCCGATAGGATCGGATAGGATATGACGGGACAAAATCTGTTAGTATCTGATACCATCGAACAGGGTCAAATAGGATCGGATATGACATGAAGGGATAGAATCTGATAGGGCTGCATACAATCGGATACAATCAAATGGGATCCAATAGAATCGAATATTATCGAATAGGATCAAACAGGGTCAAATAGGGTAAGACAGAATCGGATAGGATATGATCAGATAGTATAAAAAAAAATTCAATAGAATCGGGCAGAAGCGGAAAGGATATGATCGGATGGAATTTGATATGAACGGACAGGGTTGAATAGGATCCGATAGGCTATACTCGTCAATAATATAATAGAATCTAACAAGATTGTATAGAATTGGATATAATCGGATAGGATACAATAGAATTGGACATAACCGAATAAGACCGGATATTATCGGATAAGATTGGATAGAATCGGGCAAAATCGAATAGGATATTATCGGTTTGAATCTGATAGAATCCAATATGATCGGATAGGGTCAACAAAGATCCGATAAGTTATACTTGTAAATAATCTGATGATATTGCATATAACCAGATATAATCAGATAGGATACAATAGAATACTATATGGGTGGGACCCAAGAGAATCTGATATGATTTGATGGAATGATATATAATCTAACATGGTCAAATAGGATCGGATATGATATCGTCGGATAGAGTCGTATATTGTCGGATATGATCATATAAGTTTGGTTCATATTTGACAGAATCTGATGAAATCTCATAGGAATGTATATAACCGGATAAAATCGGATAGAATTCGATAGGATTATATAGAATCAGATATGATCGAATAGAATCGTATATAATCTAACCTGGTCAAATAGTATTGGATAGAATCTAATAGGGTCAAATGAGGTCCATGGAATCGGATAGGATATGATCGGATAGAATCTGATAGAATCGAATAGGTCAAATTTGATCGGACATGATAGGATTGGATGGGACAGAAGGGGACGAATGAGATGGGGAGGACGGAAATTTAAACGACTTAATATGCTACGAAACCCTTTTTTGTATGCACAAGTCGCCCACTTTACCTTGTTTCTTCAACATAGGGGGTTCGTTCTGGACTTAAAATGTCGAAATTTTATATGTCCATGACACTGTATGCAACTCTGAATCGTCAGAATGTTAAATTTTCTTATGGAAGGACTTGTTTGTACAAATGAGCAATAAATATCGAGAGTTTGGAAATAGATGCCCATAAATGTTTAATTCGATATGTACAATAAATAACGGTTTTCCATTGAAACTTCAACATTGCAAAATCTACAATAATTGCAGAATTATTCAAAGGATGACCCCTTCTTTGAAGGGGTCATCCTTTATTGAAATCTGGAACTAGAATGGCGTTTGGCTATTGCGAATTGTAAGGTCGGTGAATACATAATTACAATGAAATCGTCAGAGGGTCAATATCTAAGCAGCAGTTGTGTGTTGTGTCAATGCCCATTTAAGATGTAGGCACAGCCTGTGGACGATGTAAAAATCTTGGGGGCTGTGAAATGAATTACGTAAAGTCTTTTGGGTGGGGGAGGGGATATAAACGATTTGTATATTCTATTTTACATGGAGGGGGGGGGGGTACTTGTCGAAACCACAGCCACAAATTAGGTAACGTGTTTTTCCAAAATATTCAACCATACCTCCCTCTATGTAAGATAGCGTGAGATTTTCTCCGAATCCTCCCTAAATATTTTAATTTAATAACTGAAATAATAAAACATAACAAAAAAATTCAACTATTTGTAGTTAAAGGTTCTTTTCTTTTCGTTGGAAATTTAATTATTTTGTTGAAAATGCAACAATTTTCTCAAAAAATCATCCTTCTTTCTTGAAAATGCGATTGATTTGTTGCAAATTCGTCTTCTTGGATTGAAAATTGAACCATTTGATAGACATTTTTTTCTTTCCGCACTAAAAACTTTTTGTTGGTTAAAAATGCAAACATTTCGTAGAAATTTTCATTTGCGTTGACTAAAAACTTTTTTTTGCTTCGAAATTCAAATATTTTGTTCAAAATTGTTTTTTTTTTATTTGAAAATTCATCCCTTTTTGCAGAAAATTAATTTTTTTTGCCTAAAAATTCAACTGTCTGGATCAAAATTTATTTATTTTAGTTGATAATTAACATTATTTTGGAAAATTCATATTTTCGGGTTAAAAATTCAACTATTTTGTAGAAAATTCTTATTTTCGGTTCAAAAGTTCAATAAGGTAATAAATAATTCAACAATTTGGTAGAAAATTCAACAATTAATTTTAATGTTAAACTAGTTTGTGAAAATTTCATTTCTATGTGATTAAAGGTGTATGTTTTTTGCTGAAGATGTATTTTTTTTGGTAGAAAATTATTCTTCTTGGTTGAAAATTCAACTATTTCGATGACATATTTTTTCTTTACTGTCTGAAAAATCTTTCTTAGTTAAGAAATCAATCCTTTATTATAAATTTATCTTTTTTGGTAGAAAATTAATCCTCTTTGTTGAAAATTTAACTAATTGGTTGAGGCGTTGAAGATTCAACTATTTTGCAGAAAATTCGTCTTCTTTGGTGGAAAATTAATCTTTTTCGTTGTAAATTCAACTATTTGATTAAAAGGTTGAAGATTCAACTATTTTGTAGAATATGCATTTTTTTTATAAAAAATTATTCTTCTCGGTTGAAAATTTAATTATTTGGATAAAATTTTTTGTCGTTATTGACCAAAAAATCGGTTTTGGTTAAGAATCCAATTAAATCTTCTGGAAAATTCGTCTTTTTCATAGAAAACTGAACTTATTTTTGTTCAATCGAACTGTTGTTCATTCACAATACAAATATTTTCCTGGTTAAAATATGAACTCTTACCTTATTTTGGGATGATCCCTGAATAAATTCACAATAAAAATGTATTCTGAAAAATTACGTACGATAAAGGGGGGGGGGAAGTCAAAACTTACCGACCCTAACAAAGGGAGCTACGTGGTTCAAAATTTGAGAAGTAAACTTAAAGTAATTTATTCAAGGCCCCTTAGTAACAACCCCTGGGTATGAGGCCCAACGAGATGGAGTAATTATTGTCCGACGGCTGATGGCCATTAGGAGGTCCGATTCTTTAATCAAGGGGTCAATTGTTTCGCGCCCAATGGTGCATTACACACTTGAAGAGGCCTTTATAAGTGCGCCAGGCAATGGTTTATATTGCGCGGAATTCTAGCCGATAAATTCGATTTTTTAGCCACGTACGAATATAGTACCGCCCATTCAGCCAGGCCGGGGGTCGAGCAGGGTTCCGCTTGCAGCTTTACAAGAGTCCGGCCCCCATTCAAGAGTCAACCCCATTGAATTATATTTCTTCACAGATTCGCACGCTCCTCCTGGCTTCTACGCAAAATCGCAGGACACATTGGATTTCCACGTACATTTACTTTTCTTCTCAAGGAAATGTTTCCTTCGTTTCATCCAGGGAAGAGATTATGTAATACTGGAGTGCAGTTCTTTTGCATTAAAAATTTGAATATATTTTTCAACTAAAAAATTTAGATACAGACTTACAACCATTTTTCTCATATTGGATACTATAGAGTAAAGATTAACGAGTACAAGAAACAGTACCGATGAAAACCCAAGAACATCATGATAGGATAACGACAGAGAAATTGATTTAATATATTGAGATTAAGAATACCAAGAGTCAGATCAAGAGTCTGAATAGAGACAGAATTACTAGATTATTCCCAATTTATTTAACTTTATTCCAAACTCTTACAAGTGCTTATAGAATGGGATAACATAATTTTGCTAAATTTTTAAAATCCCGAATGTGGAAAAATCTGAAGAAATAATTGACAAAACGGAATATTACCGAAAATAGTACATTGCCGACATTCCAAGTTTCCTCATTTATGCTCAAGTGAACTATTAAATATTATTTTATCGGAAAATTGTAAAGTCGCTAATTTACTATTTTTGAGCAGATGAAAATTCCGAAATTTGAAACTTCGCGAATTTAATATTTTTGGAGAATTTGAAAATTCGGGTTTAAAAACTGGCTGCATCTAGTCCAGTCATCCCGAAAAATTGTGAGAGCTGGAAAAGGGAATGGACTAGTGACTAATCGGCTCAACAGTTTGGGACGAATAGCCAAACTTATGAAAAATTTTTCACTGCTTATCTCGAATTTCGGAATGACGAGACACTTCATTTAAAAATTTGTAAATTTCAAATTTGAGGAATAAACATTTTTGGGGATGAAATAATTTTGCCGAATTTTTAAAGTCCGAAATGTAGAAAAAACACCAAAAAATAATTATCGAAACAGAAACTACCGACAATTTTCATTCCCAAAAGTTTTAAAATGCAAATTTATTAATTATTAATTATTTCTTCAGTATTCTGCAACATTTGGGATTGTGAAATTCGGCAAATTATGTTATCTTCATTTTGGCAGTTTAATTTTCTGTTGAGAATTTTCGTCTTTTGGAATATTTCTGTTTCGGTAATTATCTTTTCGGCTTTTTTCCACATTCGAGACTTTGAAACTTTGGCAAAATTATGTCATCAATTATGGCATTTCAAATCTAAATGTACTAGAAAAAGGTTTGGTTAATTTTTTTACGAAGATACTGCTTCTAAACTTTTCTGGGAGATGAATCTGAAATAGTAAAAATTGAAAAAAAATATGAAATAGGATGTTTCTATCACTTTTTGTTCTGAACAAAGTCTTCATCAGCAGGACGCAGTTTCTAAGGTTTTTTGTGTTTTACTTATATTTCAGAATATTTTTGAAATATGGATTCTCTTATTCTGCGAAGACATCTTGAAAGAAAATGAAATGGATCTTTTCTGTTCCTTTAGTACAGATAAAATTGTTCAACAGTAGGATTGTTTTTGAACTTTTTTAGCGACATGAATGTCTACGTTTGTCCATAAATTGGAACTTGTGAACGAGTAGCATTTTGCGACATGTTAACGAACAAATATTTCGATGTTGTTTGTAGTTGGCCTGGTATTTTATTAGTTTATAATAACGAATTAAATCAAATGAACCTGAATTCTCATTCCTAATGGGTTGTACAGTGTCCATTCATGTCGATTTCACAACATTGATATACTGATTTTTCTCCAGTTCTTCTTCTCTATAAATATTATCGTCTGACATATAACAACCTCGCAGTTCTTTCTGAAAGGAGTAAAACGTAACTTAACACCTGAATGTCAGAGTAAAGTAAATGCGTCTTATCGCAACTTTCCGCTCATTCGATACGAATACAGGTGTATACTATTATTAATATCCCAACTTGGTAGTTATGTAAAGATAAACGCATAATTACAGATAGATGCATACCTCTACAAAATAAATGCATCAATATCAACTACAAGTAAGTACATCATAAGAATGATGAAATCGGAATGGACTCAAAGAAGAAGATGATGATGGTGATGATGATGATGAAGTAGAAGATGAAGAAAATGAAAAGGAAAAGGAGAAGGCGATGGAAAAGGAGAAGATCCGGATAAAAAGAAGAAATAGCAGAAGAAGTGGCTCTATCGCCTGATCTTGAACTAACACCTTTCAGGGCATATTCCGCCATTTATTACGGAGAGCAAGGTGTTCCAATAATTGCGCAAACGCCACGAGATTGCCTGCATACGTAAGTCATCGGTAATCGCTCTTGCGAGGAGCACGTCCGTCTCCTGCATTTATGTTGGATGCTGCATCTTGTGTGCGTCTACTGCCATGCCGCTGAAGCGGTATTGTAATATTGTATGTGCTCCCGCGTGCGATCTGTAAGGGGGAAGAAAAAAAAAGTGACGTTGGTACTTGTCATTTCCAACCGATGGATAGCACAGTCGTGCCCATTACGGTTACCACGACTATAAATTATTGGAATGAGTCTATCACGTCGGACCCGGACTCCGTGACGGCGATGTGAAATCGACGCTTCAAGATCCAATGCGTTATGTCAAACAACTGATTTATTTAAAGACAAAAAATATTGTTATATTCCAAACACTGTATAAAGTAATCTTGCAAACTTATCTTGATAGCTCGATTTATTTCTAGTTGGTGGAACAATTCTCACAAATCTAAATAAGATTAAATACATTACAAGATACAAGTAAGACAATGCGTTCCGCAATCGATCTCAATTATGTTCGAATGGAGTAGTTCAGCGTGGGAGTTTTTAATTATCAACCCTGAAAGAACCTTTCGTCTCAGGATCAACCGCTGATTTCTAGGAATTAAAGTTTAATTACTTCATAATTACTTCATATTCTGTAAAGTACATATATATTTCAGGTCATTGTGCAAGTGAAAAGAAGTTTTTAATTCGCAACATTTTAATATGACACAGAAAATAGAACAACATGTAAAATATTTTTAACAACTATATGACTTTCTCGGGAAGAAAATAGAAAACGTTGGAGTCTGCATTGCTAGATAAGTAGATTATACCAATTTATATTTGTGAATTGATTTTAGGACTTTGAATGAAATTAATTAATTAATTAAGAAAGGGATTAATTTAATGGTTTTCACATTTGACCTCCTATCTATTACAACGCTGCTGATCCTCTAGCATTCCAAACACCCAGTCTCCATTCATCGCCTGAAACTCGGCCTTTACGTTTACCGTGTGTATGCATTTTGTCAATCAGAGTTTCAGTTCATTCCGAGGCTATCTTATTGTTTGTATTATTCATTGTTTATATTGTGCATCCAACTACCACCTTTATTCGTAAATTTTTGTTTGCTGTTTGAAAATCATGTCCAAGTTAAGAAGTCATTCGTCGTATGGTGGAGAGTCTTATTGTAACGTTAGTCCCACCAAAACTTCTGTTACTGGGGGGAGGGAGTAAGGATAGGTAACCGAGAGTCGCAATTGGTTGATGTTTTATGCTAAGAAGGTCACCAGTCTTCAGCAACGTTGTATTAGATAGGAGTGCATATGTTCCCAACTGCCAATTCCTGGCCTAACTCTAGGCAGGGAATCAAAAACTCTTTTTTTTTCATTAATGGAAAAATCTGTGGAATACTGTGCAATTCTTGATTGATTGTAATTAAATTCTTTGAAAAAGTGTTAGAATATTATTATAAAATTCAGTGCAAAATTATTAAAATTAATCCCTGTAATCTTTCAAGGAAACCCCCCTTAAAATGTCAGGAATTTTGAGTAAAAATAACATTTTTGTTTGTTTGTTCTTTGAACTTTCCTCCAAAACCATGAAGATTAATCGGAAATTCCCTTGAATGCCTAAAAAATAATTCAGAATCATAAGAATTGAAAGAGGGAAAACCCTTTGAAATATTTGCAAATTGTTTTAGTAAAAAAAAAGAAATATATATAACCCCCCCCCCTATCGCCCCTCACCCACCCAATCAATAATCACATGAGGGGCGGAAGTCAAACAATTTGTATCAAAAAAGAAAATTGCAGTAATATTTAAAGCTCTTAGCATTAAAAAGTTATATCTCAACAGAACATTAATTGATATAAATTGGTATAAAAAAAACTCATCTGTATCAAAGGCTTCAGGATTTTTCTATTTTCTTTCCGATCTCCAAATTGCACTTGATAGAAACGACTAGCAATCTTTTATAAAAATGTATGTATACATAAACACAGTATGAACGAAAACTAGTCAAATTTTAGAATTTTATTTTTGGTTTCTTTCACAGATCAAATATGGACCAATTCGTCCAAACACTGATGCGAGACTAAGTTTTTTTTTTTTTTTAAGTATCGGCAGTTTCGAGTGATTTAAGAATTTTTTGGATATACTTTCGATAATGTAAAAATTTGTGGAATACTGTGCAATTCTTGATTTATTGTAATCAAATTCTTTGAAAAAGTGTTAAAATATTGTATATATATACTATTATACACATATAATATTATTGTATATATTTTGCAATCTTTAAAATATTAATTAACAATTTTTAATTACTCTTGCGTATATGAATTTGCATACCTTTTATAGATTTTCTTCATTTCTCAGCGAAAAAGAAAAAAGTGAAGGTATGTCAAAAAATCCTGGGGCGGGGGGGCGATCGTCGGTTCGCCATCATTGTCGATTTGCGCCTGGTTTTCACGAGCGAATTCTGTAATGTCGTATGGCTAATTGGCTATTTTTAACTCTTTCTTTGTTTCGTATCGCTACTGGATAAAAGTAATGTGAAAGGCAGCCTTTGTTGAGGGGTATCTTTTTTGACAAAGAAACCCGCCCTTGAAAATTAATCTTATGATGAATTATTCACACGCAAATCAAGAGTGTAACTCTACACCGGCATACGTGAGGAAAAGCAAAACATAAAAATATAACGAGGAAATTCTTGCACTGAACTCAGAATAGATTGGCCAAGGAAGATTCCCCACAGGTCTAAGCTTCTGCCAAAAGTCACATGAAAATGTACTTTTCATTCCATAAAATGAAAAATTAATAATTTATTAACTTGATACATCTCTTGATTTATTATAATTATTAATTGACAAAGAATTCTAAAGTAATAAAAATATGAATACTATTTGAAAATAGTGTTACTTATCACAAAACAAGAGATTTTGCTTTTAATCGCTAATAATTAATGGCTAATGTCAAGGTTTATCGATGGTTACATTTCAATTATGCCCCTGTAATTAAAAATAATTTTAGTTTTGAATCATTTGCAGTTGGTTTGATTTTCTCTTCAAAGGAAGTAAAGTGAAAAATGTGAAATTTTTAACATATCGCGAAATACGTATTCTACGACGCGGTGATTGCGTATCAGTAATTGTGGGTTTGTCAAGTAGGCTGTTGTTATCTTATTAGCAGTGAAATGTCTCATTTCCGCTGCAATGGAATATGAAGTTATTCATAAGAGACCAGACGATTGTATTTTTATCTGATTCGTTGTATCTTCTATATACACGTGTTGATATAATGATAAGACGATCAACATCGCAGCAAATATGCAACTTTCTGAATTTTTTTGAAGATCTTGTTATTTACTGAAAGAAAACAAAACTTTACTCTTTTGCTTATGCTTATCACACCTATTTCAATATTTTATTCCTGCGGAAAGTACGTGAAAGACAAAAATGCGAGTTTATTTCAATTATTATAGTTGTAGATACTATACTAAACATTTGAAAATGTTTCTATAAATTGATAAACCATTGATGTCAAACTTCAGATAACCACGATAAGTACATTTTTGTGTAAGACTTCTCACGCAAAGAAACGGTTTTAAAAAATCATCAATGTCAACATCATTCCCCATGAATCCTTTTCCTATCGGTTTTACTTACGGTTAATCAGTTTTTATAAAGTATTATATATTCAAGATATGTCGTATTGAAAACTAAAACACGTATAAGATATAAGTATGGATTTATATTACAAGAAGAAGAAGGCGAAAAACATCAGATTACATTTAATAAGGTAAATTATAATTACATTAGTAGTTGTTAATACAATAATTAACAAGCATGGTATTATATAATCGTATGTAATAATATATTGTTATATTGAAGAAGTTGCCGTTCATTCTGAAAAAGAATTTAAAACTTTACAATCTAGATTTTGCCATCTTTTAAATTCAGGATATTTTTCTAGTAAGTGCACAAGTCTCTCAGTATTTCGTTGACATGCAGTGATGCTTTTCAGGCTATGAACCAGTGAAAGATTGGCACATCCGAGAGCACCGATAATCAGGACGACTAGCTTAACAGAATACTCTGGGTACAATCATCGCAACTCCCTTATAATATCGTTATACACCTTTTTCTTTTCATTCTCTTTGGCTGTGATTTTCTTGTCGGCTGGTGCCGAAAATTCGATAACGAACATGGTTCGTTTCTCGAAGTCACGGAGAAATCTGTTAGACCTCGGTGCGCGACAGAAACAATTTTCAAGAATACGTATAGTTCCAGAATATTTAGCACGTCTCATTCTCGACAATGGACTCTATTCCCTTTGGAACTTTTGGCAGAGCGGTATTAGGGCCAATACCGTAAGAGTAACAGAGATGGCAATAAAGCACTCTTAGTTCCACATTGTGCCTTTGGATGTACGTTGTTTCCACGTGAGTTGGACAACAGATAGTATGTATCCTAAGTGCTCGAGGTTTGCATGTGACACGCCCTGCAGCTATAATCCGTAATGTCTTGTCTAAAAATGCAGCGACTGTATGCTAAAATGGAAATGACACCATGTTGACACGCTAAAATGAAACCCTCTGTGCCCGACTTCAACACGGGTAATTTAAGGAAAGCAAACTTTAGCTCATGCGAGATCGACTGATACTTCACATTTCTGTGGAAGATTCCTGTGCTTTCTTCATCCGGGGCTTTAGGAGTGAGCACTCAAGATTCATAATGTTTGATGATTTTTATCACCTTTGATATTGATGTCGTGGCCAAGTGTTTCAGCAGCCTTTTCCGCTCATTGGTTCAGAAACGCTCCATTGCCCACTTCTTCGTGTTTCCTTATGGCATTTCAAGAAAAGGGTCTTGTCCATTTGTGACTATATGCGCTATACCCAGAATGATCCTGTTGTGAAGAGTTTTCAGCATTCCGCGACCACCTTGACGGCGCGAGGTGTAAAGGTAATTATCGTACATGTACGGTAATTCTGAGTAATGTACGACTTGCGATTACCGTACAACAAAGTACGATAATTGCACGGAAATTTCGATTGAGTACGATCTTATTTTGTTATGATACATTTAGCGGTAGAACTTGTACAGTACATCGCACAACTCGCAAGTACGAATACGCAAATAATTAAATTAAAAATTTGCTTTGAAAAACGCGCGTATTTCGCCGACTATTTATCAGTGGGTACCACTATTCTGTGCGATATTCGTTGACTAAGTACGATAATCAGCACGGCAAATTTCTTTATTCACGTACGGTAATTGTACGGTAAATTTACAGAGCCTCGTACGGTAATGGTGCTCGACCAATCTGGCAACACTGATGGAACCACTCCAAATGAATACAGTAGTACTGGGACGGCAAGCATGTTCGTTGCAGATACTTTGTTCCTCATCGACACTTCGGAAGAGCAAATCTGTCGGATAATACGTTTGTACCTGCGTCGGAGATGCACAGATTATAGACTTCACGTATTAGATGCGGCTCTCTGGTATGTCCACGAATGAGTAGGCTGACGAAGATTTGATAAGACTCAAATAGGTGGAAATACATCGAAATCCATACATACTTTATAAATAAATGCAAAATTTCGAACATTTTGATTGTGTAAGCACTATGCTTTCACGTAAAATTATTGCTAGGCACATGCTAAATATTTTCTAATAACAGCAAATTAACATTGAACAATACCTGTCGTTTTTATAAACAATTCTTATAAACAAATGCATTCTTTAGCCATTTTGCTTCATAAAATACAGTTTTTTGCAAAGAAGTATTGATAGACTCCCATTGCGTGATTTTTAATTAAATTAAACCCGAATTTAATGCCGTTCATGATTTTTATAATTATTTATTATAAATTTTTATAAACTTGTCTCAACATAAAAGCACCGTTTCTTCACAGGAAAGTATCACTAGACGCGATGTGTGATAAATTTGCTTGAACTTTTCCAGTATTCAATAATATCTTCAATTTTTATGAACAATATTATAAATAAATGCACAATTTAGCTACAATTTAGGTCCTCCCCTTATCAGTGCAGTGCCTCGAGAGTTAGTAACTTTGAAAACTTGTTTCAAAATTTATAATTTGCCTATTTTTTAAATTTTCCTAAAATCCAATCTTTTTGCGTAGGTTTTTACACGGACATTTTTATAAGACCAATAGATAGAGTGATAAAAAAATCTTGAAACACGGTTACAGATTTTTAATAGTTTATAACTTTTAAAAAATTTTAAATGTTTCATAATTGTTTGGCACCACTTTTTAGTACACTAAACACTACATAATAACCATAAATAAGTATAAAATCGAATACTTCAGTTTTTCCTTCACATGGAATGACACAGATCCGAGTTTTGCTATCTATAAATTGGGCATTAGACCTGACTTGTCTATAATGGCGCAGTATATAACAAAAATCTGTCAAAAAGGGAGGCTTTTCTGACACTCAGAGAAAAAGTTGTCTTGAAACAAAAGCATCGTCCTATTGCCTGTTTTGTTTTGAACCACGTACAAATTTGTTTTTCACAAAGCGAATTATTGGACTGCAAGATTAGGTAAAATTTGTCGCAAAAAGATCATGTTTACTGCTAAAGGAGTCTTTTCTTTACCCATAAATGCAAAACCATCGTTTGGCCACCAATTACAGACATCTACATTGGTCGATTTCGCATCGTACGTGAAGGTGATGAGCAAAATCCCTAGCATCGGTGAGCAAAATTCTTTCAGCGGTGAGCAAAATGATCTTAATAGTAACCAAAATATTTTGCTGACCACTTTCACAACTTTCGCCATCTAGCGTCATAAAGACAAATATTATTCGATATACTTGCAGTCATTAAACCACCCATTTGGCCTCTCGTACTGAAATATACTATTCTGAGACAAATTAAAATGCTCTTAGTCTTAAATTTAAAAGGAAATTTCATTTGTGTCCAGAAACATCATTTGCTGGACACAAGAGGACATTTCTCTGAGTGTGACCTATACAAGAATTAATTCATCATAATTGTGTTGGAAAATATTTCAAATCAAGTGCAGATCCCGTCATATGTGAAAACAAATATAATTGATCAAGTGCATATCTCGTCTCTATCTGAAATGTTTTTAGATGAAAAAAATAAAATATTGTTGAAATTTTGACTCATCACTGCAATGGAAAAAATGCCAACCATGGACAACGTCGTTTCTTGCAAACTGGTATAACAGCAGGAACACTGTGCATCGGGGATATACGCGCAGGATCACTATGGATCCGTTGAAACGGGGCAGCATCAGAACCGGCCATCTGAGATAGTGCAACAATGCACACTAGAAAGAGGACAATAACAGCTTTTACGGATACCATGTTGAAAACAAGATTGAAAAATGAATGATTTTCAGATTTCTTTCTTACATATATAGCATTAAACATTGACCAAATATTTTCCCTCCTATACTTATAAAAATAAAAAATACTCAATACTCCTCTGACCAATAATCAAAACATTTTGTGATGTCTTCAACTTTACATCTTTTATTTGACTAATTTTTTATTTTAGCATCAGTTAAATTAAACAATTAACAAACTTCGAGTCGCCACTAACACTTCTGTATACATCCCCGAGGTACTTTTTATTTAAAAGGTCATAAAGAGTCTCCTGATTAGGAATATCTTAGTTACTTTATCGAAATCCTGGTCAGTTTTTTTAAAAACAATTTTGTTAATAATTTCATTATTTATTACAAAAAAAAATGTATAACATTATTTTTAGCATCTCTGAGCAAAAACGAAGCTATTTTTCTATTGCTCAGAAAAATTTGAAATATATACATTGTCTATATCGGGGTCAGATCTTTGAAAGCAAAAAGAAATCTTCCGATCGAATGAAAACTTCTCTTCGCGAAATGTTGTTAAAAAATTGCTATTTCTAAGAGGAAATCGTCCAAATTTTTCATTTGTTAATGAAAAAAATCATCCAGGTGAACCAGTGCACTATCATAATTGTAGATTTTAGGATTAACGTAATAATAATAAGTTTCAGTACAATAGGCAGTGATTTAAATATTTAAAAAAAGACACTTATCATTGCGACAGAACATTTTTTGATACTTTGAAAATTGCTACTCGTAGGGGAGCGCATTCATTGATTAAAAATATATTGTTTATAAGGCTGTAAATGTAAATAAATAATGACTCGCCGTACGAGAAAATGTCACGAGAGTAAAAAGTTTTATTTTGTGCTAGAGGTTAATAAAAAAATTTCAAAAAAATCTATTTTCCTAATCAGGCACGAGGGGAATAAGTATTAAGTTGAGCGCCTAAAAAAGTATAATTTATTTTTTAAGCTTTTATAATCTCTGAATCAAAATTGGCAACATTGAACTAATTACTAGTGAAACTTTGCAAATTCGATTAGCACAAAGTGAGCCACTAAAGATTAGTATAAAACTAATAATTCGACTAGTCGAGATATTTCCTAATTCAACAGTGGAAAACTAATTGCTTGGTGAAAAAAATTTATTTAGGGCTGTATAAAAATACTTAGGACTGGTAAAAAAAAGTTATAAGCATGGAAAACGTGATAAATAGGAAAGTTTAATAAAATGACGCGATGGTGTAACATTTTTAACTCTATTAAAACAATAGGAAGGCCATATTGGGAAACCGAAGACGTGACCTAGTCTGTTTCTATTTTCCAAATATTGCCTTTTGATTGTTTGAACAAAGTTAAGAAAAAAAAGAATTTTTTACAATCTTAAACTTATAATGGATCAATGGGCCATAAATTAACTATGCATATTCAACGTTCTCATACGCTACGTTTCAACAGAATTATGTTTTCAAGTTTCGAAAATTTTTAGGGTTATACATTTTTCTATTTTTCCATAGATAATTGCAATTATTCAAGGGAGCGTGGATTTTTAAAAAATAAATGGTTTAAAAGCCTGTGAATAAATAATGGTTCGACTTACGAGGAAATCTCACGAGAGTAAACAATTTCATCTGGTGCTTAAGTTTAATACAAAAATTTCAAACAACTTTATTATTGATTGGTATGGGTTTTGCAACAGTTTTGGGAAAAATTATGACACTTGTTAGCCTGGAAGATTTTTTATTAACAAATGAAAAGTCTAGACTATTTCCTCTTAAAAATAGCATTTTTTTAGCAACAATTTCACGAAGAGAAGTTTTCATTCTATCGGAAGATTTCTTTTTGTTTTCAAGAGACCTAGCCTCAATATAGATAATGCACATATTTGTAATTTTTCTGAGCAATAGTTTTTGTGGTACAACTGTGAAAATATGTAAATTGGGTTAAAAAAATCATTTTTTTTTAACGCTATAAGTTGCAAACAGTTTATTCTAAGAAAAAAGTGGAAGAGGTAAACAAGTTATTTTTTGCTCAGAGATGCTAAAAATGATTTTATTTTTTTTTTGTTAATAAATAATTAAATTGTTCAACAAAATATTGAAACTAAATCTGACTAGGATTTCGAAGAAATAACCAAGATATTCGTGATCAAGGGACTTTTTTTGACCTTTTAAACAAAAGTCATCTCGGGGACCTCTTAGTGCAGATAGAAGTGTTAGTGGCGATTGGAATAATTAATTGAACAAAATGTAGTTTTTCAAGACTGTTATCTATTTATATTAGGGTGGTTAAAGAAAGGCAAGATTTGAATTTAATTTTGGGGGAATAGGTCATTTGGTGAAGTTCAGAAAATAAATGAATAGGTACGTATACTTTTTCAATTGGACAAAACTAAATGGTACGGCATTTATTTTTCATTTGAACATCCCCAAGCCCAACCCATTCCAACATACTCCAACAACCGCTCATTAAACGGCGATCAAGTATTTTGCAGTACATTGGTCGCAAATATTATACTTTTTCAACCCAGACTTTAGAAAAAAATGAGACATCACATATTTTACCGACTTAATAAAAAAAAATTCGACAAAGTTAAGAGTATTTACATTTTTTAGCTCATGACGTAGATCTGGCCAATTTTTCGAATAGAAATTCATTTTGAACCAACACAAATCATTCTGAAATCTGTATCCGATCCAATCTAAATCAATTCAAAGCGCATTTCCAATCTTCTTAAGCTTGTACACGTATATCGTCACAAATTTCAATCTGAATCAACATTGCAAACCTTACCAATCCATGATTGCGATGCGAATAATTCAGATTCTACGTACGTATTAAGAACGATTGAAATGTGGATTCAGCTTACGTTTGGATTGGTAATTTTGTTCATGGATTAAAAAGACTTGAAAAATTGCATTGGATTGTTTTTGGATTGGATCAAATACAGATTTCGGAATTATTCGATTGTGATATTGAATTTTTTGTAATAGAAAAAAAACGTGTTGAAACGAGTATGTGAAAACGAGTGAAATCGATACTTTTTAATTGTTGCATCAAAACGGCTTTTAACAGTTAGGTTAAAAACCAAAGATGTGTTCAAAAATATAATGCGAATATCATACAAAAATTTCAATTTTTTCTTGAGTCTAGTATAGCGAGAAACATAATGCAAGCAAGCAGTGACGTTGAGCGTGTACAAACCTAATCAAAAGAGTTGAAACTTGAACGAATTTCTCGCTCGTGAACTACCTTAAATCAACGCTTCCACGAAAGAAAATACAGTTTGCACCGAGAAATTTTTTTTATTATTTACATACCATTTTCAAAAGTTTCACAATTAATAATTCACTTTGCATAAGTTTTAAACTTTAAGACAACATTTGAAGGGTGGCAGGGCAGAACTAGATAACCAACATTTTTCCGAAAATGGGTTTATTGCAGAACAATTAAAAACAAAATTTTATATAAGCTTTAAATAAAAGTTTAGCGTAGTATTTTAGGGTAGTGCAAATTTTTCCCCTTCAGCAACCTGTTTAGATGTTTAGATCAAAATTTCTTTACCCTCATTTAGAAACCTAATATCTCGGGATTTATTTTTTATTTGAAATGAAAATTACATTTTTTATCGATTTGAATGCACTTTTTTGTTCCATTTTTTCCCCGTTTCTCGGTTTTCATCCGGAAAATCCAATTCTCATTTCGCATATTTGAAAATGAGAAAATAGTATCCGGATGAAGTACGGAACGCTACTTTTTTTAATGCTACCTCATCTAACTTGAACTACGAAACATAATTTTTTAAACAGTTTTCTTAGTTTAAAAGTGCCCTAAATGTGGAGAATGACATATATATATATATATCATTATATATGTCATTATATATTATATATATATTCACAAAGCAATTAGCAATTAAGATTGAGAGAGTCATCTTTTTCTATTAAAACATGAAATTTATTTAAATTGTCCTGGGAAAATTGGGAGTTCTTTCAAAATAGAACAATTCCAAATGAAACGTATAAGTAGTCAAGGAAGAGGTCGGCGAGACGAAGCAAGACGAGAATGACGCGTTATCGCCTCTCTTTCTTTTTAATTTAGTGATCGGGCTTATAATTTTTTTCTAACGAATAATAAAGGTTTTTTCTAGAAAGGAGAGGAGCTTTGTGGGATCAATAGTAAAAATGCCAATGTGGGCGATTTCGACACGGATCATGCATGAATTAATTTAAATAAACATTTGAAGTTACTTAGCGCGTGATTATATTTGAAGAATTTGAAGATTTACTTGAAATGCTTTGATTATGAAACAAGAAGCTATAATATGTCTGAAAAATATTGAATTACTTCCAAGTAACACTTTCTATCAAATGTGCAAAGTGAGTCAATATTAGCAAATATTAGCAGGATCGAGTAACATAGGGTTGTGAACTTTCGCGAATAAGTCCACCTTCTTACTTACAATTAGAGTTATTATTAGAATTCTCGCATATTTGTGGCTGAGTGCAATCATATTAGAAAGGTTAGGGTTACAAACTAAACTTCCTTCAGTTCATAGACCAAAGAAATAATAGAAATACCTGAAAATCGATTATTTTTTATAATAGGATACCTATTAATTAAAATATAGTTTTGACAAAAAAAGTTTCAATTACTTTTTTCAGTTTTCAATATTCAAGAATATAAAATTAGAATTTTTAAGACCTGTGAATTGGGCAGATTTCAAATTTGCAGTCTCTAAAAACTCAAATGTTTATTAATTCTGTATATAGATCGATATTTCTTATAGTTTCGGATCTTCAATCCTTATTGATTATTACGCAAAATATTTGAATAATTTAAGGGCATGTACCGGAGTGTCACTGGCCAATTACATGGTTTATATTCGGTGGCTATATAATTTGAAAAATGTAAATATTGTGCTGTCGAGTACTAGCTAAAATATAATTTATAAAATTACATTATTTAAAATAATAACTCAAATGGATCATACAGACATGCCCTTATGTATTTTGAACCATTTCCAGAAACGTTATTAGAACAATCTAAAAACGTCCTAAGTCAGTCCAAATAACGTTCCTTGAACATACAATGTTCCAGATACGTTTTAAGGACATATTTGGAACATGAAACGTTTTCAGAACATTATTTGGTCTGACTTAGGACAGTTTTTGAAACGTTCGAATAATGTATTTTGTCTTGTACGTCCAAGAAACGTTTTTATGACGTTCCAATTACGTTCTTGAATTTGGTGCCCACTGGGAGCCTGAGAAGATCAAGAGAGTGATTTAACCTTCTGGTGACCTTTACAGATAATTTTGATCTAGGGATCGCAATCCAAATGCGAACATAAATTTTCCGCTCTTTCAAAATCCACAGTCAAAAAGGCCTATCCATTTGATAAACAAAAGTTGACCTTGAAATGACCTTCATCCTGACCTGATGGAGTCAAACAGACTCGGTATTCTGATTCAACGACCCCAAAAATGTATAAGAATCGCGGTTTTCTCCGCTTAAGCGGTTTTTGCCCAATTTGACCTTGGAATGACCTTGATCCTGATCTGATGGGATTTATATCCCGTGGTCTACTGTGTTCTGATGGACAATTTTTCAATTGATGAAAAACAGTCTCACAGCAAAGTATTGATTGTTCCAAATAAATTATCTAATAATTAATCATTTTTTGTCCAGTTTGTTTTAGTCCAAATGGTAATCAAGTTTTGACTTCTTCTTTGGACAAAACTGCTCGTCTCTGGTCGCTGGAGTCTGGAAACTGCATTCAGACACTGGATGGACATACGGATGACGTTTTCAGTTGTGCTTTTTCATACTCTGGTGACACCATTGTCACAGCGAGCAAAGACAGTACTTGCATAATTTGGAGGTGACTTGATTGGTTTCGAGTTGGAGCCTAGCTTTTAATCCTTGTCCTCTTTATCACCTATGTTGTTTATTTTTACATCCTGTGAACAAAAAGCAAAAATCTAGGATATAAAAAATTCAAATAGTTCTTAAAAGAGAAATTTTATTTTTGCAGATCAGACCAATAAGTGTCAATTTTGTTCGCCAAAAAAGAGGGCATTGGATTCTTATTTGAAACTAAATTATAGAGCTAGATATCAAAATAGGTGATCAATTTTAAAACGTAATACTATTTTTGTTCAAATAATAATACAATCTGAATAATGAAATGAAAACAATCAAAACTCTTATCTTAAGTAGAGTATCTTATCTCTCATCATAAGTTTACTAATTTGGAACATGAATCACTTCATTTCACAAAGAGTGTAAATATAGAAATACATTAAAGCTCGTTAAATCCTGAAATAAAGTATTTAAAATTAAGTATCGAGATTTGCGTGATAAATAAAAGATTTTTTATTTAATCTGTTACATATAGGATTTAGTAATTCTGTAATTCAGAAAAGTTTATTTATTCTATAGTGATATTTCTACACACTTACTTATATTGTTAACTATTATCGGAAATCTATTATTACAACTTATACCATACGAATATTGTAACATTTATGACTAAGTAAATTATTATCTATATAAGAAATATATTTAAAATACAGTGTTCGTAAACTCTTCGGTTGTGCATCGCTAAAAATATTGTTAAGGAACCTCAATTATTTATAGACTCTCTACTAAGGGGCCATCCAGAAACTATGTGAAACTACAAAAAATCCAATTATCCAACTATTTTCTGTTGAAAAGTCTATTATTATAAAAATATTTTAAGTAGTAATCTTTTTAGTAAAAAATCATGTTTTGTGTTGAAGACTTTACTATTTTGTTGAACTATTACGTAGAAAATTCGCCTTTTCGGCTTGAAAATTCAAGAATTTAGTAGAAAATTAAACTATGTGGTTGAAAATGAACATTTTTATGGAAAATTCATATTTTTTGCTAAAAATTCAACTATTTGGTTGAAAATTAAACTATTTTTTCATCAAAATTCAACTCTTTGGTAAGAAAATAACTTTTTTGTTTAAAAATGATATTCCTGGTAGAAAATTTAACTGTTCTTTTAGATAATTCGTCTTTTTGGCTTCAAAGTTCAACAATTTTAATGAAAATTGATGTATTTTCTTGAAAATTCGGTTTTTGGTAGAACATTAATATTTTTGGTGAATTATTAATCATTTTGTTTGAAAATTGAACTATTTAGTTAGAAATGTGTCTTTTTTGGTTAAAAATTTATTTTTATATGTTGAAAAATTAATTATTTGCTAGGAAATTCGCATATTTTGTTGAAAATTCGCCTTTTTGGTTGAAGATTCATCTTTTTTGTTGAGGATTCCCCCATTGTATTCAAAATTTGTCCTTTTCAAATGAATTCAATTTATTGAAAATAAATTTTTTAATTGAAAATTAGACAATTCCATTCATAATTCAAAAAATATTTTTTTCAGTTGAAAATTCAACTATTTAGTTTTAAAATCATCTTTGGTCTTTTGAAAGAAAATCATCTTTCTTGTTGAAAATTTGCTTTTTTGGTAAAAATGAAAATTTTTGGATTGATAATTCAACTGTATATTAAAAAATTTGTATTTTTTGCTTTGAAATTCCACTATTTTTGGGCTGAAATTAAATATTTTTTGTTCGAAAATTCAACCATTTGATTGCAAATGCATGTTTGTAGATTGAAAATTTAACTACTTTTATAAAGTCTCTTTTTTCGGTCGAAAATTCAACTATTTTGTTAAATATTCATCCTCTTGGATTAAAAATTTGTGTTTTTTTGTTAAAAATGAATTTCTTATCCGAAAATTTTATTATTCCATTTATGGTTGGAAAGTTATATTTTATAAGTTTGCAAATTAACTATTTGTTAGAAAATTCGACTTTTTGGTTCGAAAATCACCTCTTTTGATTAAAAATTCATTGACTTGGTTGAAGATTCAACTATTTTGTTAAAAATTCGTTTTCTTCTCGTTTAATTAAACTGGTTGAAAATTTGTATTTTGGTTGAAAATTCATTTTCTATGGTAAAAAAGTTATCTTCATTGTTGAAAATGAACTTCTTTGTTAAAAATTCAACTTTTTGGTTTAAAAATTCAACTATTTTGTTGAAATGCATCTTCGTAGGTTGAAAATTGAACTATTATGATAATTTTGTTGTTGTTGAAAATTGAAGTGTTTTATTAAAAATTCGTTCATATATATTAGAATTTAACTATTCCATTTTTGGTTAAAATTTTATTTATGCGTTTAAAAACGATCTATTTGGTAGAAAATTCATGCATTCATGTGAAAATTCATCTTTCTGGTTAAAGATTCACCTATTGGGTAAAAAATTGGTATTTTTTGTTAAATCCAATTCATTGAAAATTTGTTTGTTGTTTTTGTTGTTAAACATTAATTTTTGAAGCTGAAAATTTGGTTTCAGTATAAAATTCATCTTTTAACATAGAAAAGTCATCTTTCTTCTTGAGAATTAACTTCTTTTTTTAAACCAACTTTTTGAGTTAAAAATTCAACTGTCTTCTAAAAAATTTGTCTGACTTGAAAATGTAACTGTTTTTGGTTGAGTTTTAATCTTTCGTTTTTGAAAATTCGACCATAATATTGAAATGCATCTTTGCAGATTGAAAATTTAACTATTTTCATAGTCAACTTTTTTGGTTGAAAAGTCAAATTCTTTGTTAAAAATTAGTCCTTGTGTATTAAAAATGCATTATTTACGGGTACTTTACTTTTCGGGGAAGGGGGGGAGGGATTAAGAATAACACAAAATTAGTATCCTAGTTTATGGATGGCGCCTAATCAAAATTAATAAAAGCTTTTCATATAAAATTGTAATTTTTGCGATTGTGCAAAAAATGTAAATAATAGTTATATGCATTCTATAAGCATGAATTAAATTAGAAAGTAAAATCATATTTTGTAAATAGGAAATTACTAAGCCCCACTCTGTTTTAAAACCATTGACTGTCAGTAGTGAGAGTCAGTCTAAACGTGTTCCTCGTACGGTCAGTGGGCACAACATTAAATCTCTGTCAAAGAGTATAAAATGTCTTTCAAATACTTCCTTAAATTAAAAAAAATTATATCAAAAGTTATAAATAACTAAAAAATTGTTACATCAACTATTATGATTCCAAGAAAGAAATAAGTGTAACTAGTGCAATACGCTCAACTTTACAAATTATAATATTTTCAGTTTGATATGAAAACATGTTATGTAAAGTACGTTGTCTAACCGGTTTTTCGTCATAGAAAATGCTCTCAATGTTTATAAATGATGAGAGTATTTTTTATAAATTAACAAAAAGAGTGTATATTTAGAAAAAATAAATGTATTATTTCATAAATTATTGTACAAAATAAGACTTATTCCATGGTGAGTTGGTGTCTTTCCAGTAATTAATTTTCATGCTGATAAATTTAATTAGTGAATTTTGTCTTGTGGAAACTGTACGAGTATTTTATAATTAAAATTAAAGTCTTCGAATATTTGAAGCGTGTTTATCCTTGCTTTTTAAAAAATGGTTTGCTTTGAGATATTTTATAAAAATTTAATTGCATAACATGCTTGTTTATCATAATAATTTAGTTTTATATTATTCCCTATGCTATTTCAAGAAAAATTGAATTCGTGATAAGATTTTTTCAAACAGCAATTACCTTGTAACTGTAATTTGGATAATGAGACTTCAAAAGGTATTTGTCGGAATACTAAAATTGCTTCTTCAAGGAAATAAGAGTGCAAAAGATTCTTTAAATTACACCTCATAAGTGAGTGCATGTGACAAATAATTGCACAACAAACATCAAGCATAATCACGCAGGTACTTTCCTGTTGCAGTTTTATTGTCAGGTATGTCTTATTTGTTAGATTATAGATAAAAAACCATTTTTGCTAATTTTAAAAATATAAAAACCATAAATTTTTGTATAAAATAATTTGTTATTTCTGTCGAGAATATTTAATATTGAATGAGATGATAAGAGAAAATCTCTGGATTGATGAGGTCAAGGAATAATTGAACTGGATATAATAACGGTGTACTTGAAATTTCAAATGTCACTTGTTTTTCATATTTTTAGCTATTACCTGTAATGGGTTTTCACGACAAATGAAATAAAATAACTTTTGCGTACTAAAAAGAGCATTTCGGTCTCTGGTATGACTTATATCACTTGTTCTTCTATTATTTTCAACAACAAAATATTATTTATGTATAAACCAAGTTTAAAAAAGTGACTTTAGAGAAGTACACCGTAATTGCACCCAGCCACTTAATTTATAGAATTCAAAAGAAAGTGAAAGTAAAGAAATTTTAATAACCTACGATTAAGGAATATGATTTTATATAAGAATAATCTGTGATGAAAGGATGCGTAACGTTCTCGAGTTCCTTAGTTACAAATTAATGATGATATAATTATCATTAATAATAATAATTTGAAAAATAAATAATTTCCTTACATATTATTATTGATATATGTTATTATTGTCTACTTATTTTTCAGTAAAAAATGCAGGGTGCTGATAATCCTGGATTCCACAATGAGACCAACCATAATTCTGTAAGTCTTTTTTTACTAAAAAGAAACTTGAAAATAATCGTTACTGTAATTTGGATAAATTCTAGTTTTTATGAACTTAAACACTGTGTAAACTTTTTACAGTACACTCTAATTTTAAATCAGTCTAAGTTTGACTGCTTAAATTAATCAATAATGCTTTCACTGACAAATCAGTCATTTTTACTGACAAAACAGTTGTTTAAACAGATGAATCAGTTAAAATTTCTGACACTTGAAATTATTATTTTGCTTTCAATAGAAGTGACTGATTTCTCTGCTACAATAAAGTAGTAAAACTATTTCTGAATTCAAATTCTTCATTTAATATATACATTTTAATGAATGATCAAAATTAGCTATAAAATACTGATTAACATATCGAAAGTTACGGATTAGATCAATCAAAATTACTGATTTTATTATTAAAAGTTACTGGTTATATAAATCAAAATAAATCATTTAATCAATGAAAGTTAGTGTTTAGATCATTCCAAATTACTGATTCGGTCATTGGACGTTACTGATTAGATCAATTAATCTATTTAGTTAAATGCAACTTTTTTTTATTTAAAATAAAAATATTATAATATTATTAATTTTGTTTGTTAATGATTCATAATTATAGTTCAAAACTCATATCTATGCTCGAGTATTAATGTTTAAAAAAGTATTTTGTTAAAAATTCGTCTTTATTGGTAAAAAGAAATTTTTTTCTCGAAAATTCATCTTGTTCGTTAAATTCAACTGTTTTCTTTTTTAATTAAATATTAAAATTTTGTTGGTTGAAATATTGACAGTTCATTATTCAAAATTGAATTCTTTTTTGGTTGAAGTATCAGCTATTGCATTTTTTGTTGAGAATTTATCTTATTTTATCGAAAATTTTTACTATTTGGCTAAAAGTTAAACTACTTGTTAAAAGACCATTTTTTGGGAGTTTCATCATTTAAGTTGAAAATGTATCTCTTTGGTTGAATATTTCTTTCACTGAAAATTAAATTTGTTAACTAAAAATGTATCTATTCAATTTTTGGTTAAAAATTGATTTTTTTTAAAAGAAAAATAATCTTCTTGGATGAAAACACTTTTTTTTTTAATAAAAATTCAACAAGTTGGTTGAAAGTTAAACGGCTTTATTAACATTTTATGTTTTCAGTCAATGATTCATAATTTTAGTTGCAAATTCATCTCTTTGGTTGAAATTTGAAGAATTTTTTGTCAAGAATTAGTTTTTGCTCGGTTAAAAATTAATCTTCTTGGTTGAAAATTCATAGCACTTTGTTAATAATTCAACAACTTGGTTGAAAATCGAACTACTTTCTTAAAAATTTAGTTTTTTTTGTTGTTGAAGATTCAGAATTTCAGTTAAAAATTCATCTCTTTACTTGATAATTGAATTCTTTGGTTAGAAAGTCATCGTTTTTGGTCAATAATTTAAATACATGGTTGAAACTCGAACTACTTTGTTAAAGATTCTTTTTTTGTTTTTTTTTTTTTTTTTTTGAAGATTCAGAATTTTAGTTAAAAATTTATCTCGTTAGTTGAAAATGTGTCTGTTCGGTTGAAAATTCATCGTTCTTGGTTGATAATTTAAATATTTGGTTGAAACTCGAACTACTTTGTTAAAAATTCATTTTTTTGGTTGATGATTCGTGGAAAATTCAGGTTTTTAGGTTGATAATTCAACTACTTGGATGAAAATTGAATTACTTTCATAAAAATTCATTTTTTTGGTTGAAGATTCAGAATTTTAGTTAAAAATTCATCTATTTAGTTGAAACTTTAACTCTTTGGATGAAAATTCATCGTTTTTGGTTAATAATTCCATTACTTGGATAAAAATCGAACTACTTTCTTAAAAATTCATTTTTTGGTTGAGGATTCTGTATTTTAGTTAAAAAATCTCTTCAGTTGAAAAGGTGACTATTTGGTTGAAAAATCATCGATTTTGTTTAACAATTTAAATACTTGGTTGAAACTCCAGCTACTTCATTAAAAATTCATTTTTTTTGGTTGAAGATTCATATCATTGATTGAAAATTCATCTCTTTGTTTGAAATTTTAACGGTTTAGTTGAAAATTCATCTTCTTTGGTTAATAATTCCACTACTTTGATGAAAATCGAACTACTTTCTTAAAAATTCATTTTTGTTTTGTTTTGAAGATTCAATATTTTAGTGAAAAAATCTTTTTAATTGAAAATTTAACTCTTTGGTTGAAAAGTCATCGTTTTTGGTCAATAATTTAAATACTTGGTTGAAACTCGAACTACTTTGTTAAAAATTCATTTTTTTGAATGAGGATTCTGTATTTTAGTTAAAAATTTATCTCTTTAGTTAAAAATGTGACTATTTGGTTGAAAATTCATCGTTTTTGGTTAATAATTTAAATAGTTGATTGAAACTCGAACTACTTCATTAAAAATTCATTTTTTTTGTTGATGTTTCGTTCGAAATTCAGCTTTTTAGGTTAATAATTCAACTAATTGGATGAAAATTAAATTACATTAGTAAAAATTCATTTTTTTGGTTGAAGATTCAGAATTTAAGTTTAAATTCATCTCTTTAGTTGAAATTTTAACTCTTTGGTTGAAAATTCATCGTTTTTGGTCAATAATTTAAATACCTGGTTGAAACTCGAACTACTTTGTTAAAAATTATTTTTTTTTTTAGTTGAAGATTCATATCTTTGGTTGAAAATTCATCTTTTTAGTTGATAATTTAACTATTTAGTTGAAAATTTATTTTTTTTGCATGATAATTCAACTACTTGGATGAAAATCGAACTACTTTTTTAAAAATTCATTTTTTTGGTTGAAGATTCAGAATTTTAGTTAAAAAATCATCTCTTTAGTTGAAAATGTGACTATTTGGTTAAAAATTCATTTTTTTTGTTAAACATTTAAATACTTGGTTGAAAATCAAACCACTTTGTAAAAATTATTTTTTTTTTTTGGAAGATTCAGAATTTTAGTTAAAAATTTATCTCTTTAGTTGAAAATGTGACTATTTGGTTGAAAATTCATCGTTCTTCGTTAATAATTTAAATACTTGGTTGAAAATCAAACCACTGTGTGAAAAATTCATTCTTTTTTTTTCTTTGTTGAAGATTCAGAATTTTAATAAAAAATTTATCTCTTTCGTTGAGAATGTGACTATTTGGTTGAAAATTGATCGTTTTTGGTTAATAATTTAAATATTTGATTTAAACTCGAACTACTATGTTAAAAATTCATTTTTTCGGTTGATGATTCGTTGAAAAATCAGTGTTTTAGGTTAATAATTCATCTACTTGGATGAAAATTGAATTACTTTCGTGAAAATTCATTTTCTTGGTTGAAGATTGAGAATTTCAGTTAAAAATTTATCTCTTCAGTTCCAAATTCAACTCTTTGGTTGAAAATTCATAGTTTTTTATCAATAATTTAAATACTTGGTTCAAACTCCAACTACTCTATTAAAAATTCATTTTTTGTTGTTGAAGATTCATATCTTTGGTTGAAAATTCATCTCTTTGGTTGAAAATTCAACTGTTTAGTTGCAAATTCATCTTTTTTGGTTAATAAGTCCACTACTTGGATAAAAACTGAATTACTTTCTTAAAAATTCATTTTTTTGGTTGAAGATTCAGAATTTTAGTTAAAAAATCATCTCTTTAGTTGAAAATGTGACTAATTGATTGAAAATTCATCGTTTTTGGTTAATAATTTAAATACACATATACTTTTATTCTTCAGAAAATTGAAAAAACCTTCTTTCGTTCATTACACCTATTTGAAATTGCCGCTCACTTCCTTCAATATGGCGGCGTAGCTGGTATCGTTGGTGATTCGCTGCATTTTTTTTATTTGCGCGTGGCTAGACCTGGTATGGGTTGGATCATGGTCCTGTGTGTCGATGACCGCTGCAGAGCATGAACTAGGTGCTAGAGTGACAGAGTGGTCACTAGATTCGTTTAGATCTATTGAACCGTACGATGGATATTAAATATTTTAAATCACGATCTGAAATATGATCTAACTGTGCAGGGTGTATTTGTTCTTTGTGAAACGTCTTCAATACTGGTAGGAGTGTCTTTCATTGAATGTGGATGGTCGTTTGCACGGCAATAGACCAGTATAAATCAAGAAGAAGTCTGCAGTCGCCAAACGGTAAATACAAAGATCTTTGTCTCTTACAAAATCTCGTCAGGACAAACAAAACAATTGAATATTGTTCGCTATTTCCAACAGCTAAAAAGTTATCCGTGATATTCTGCGCGCCTTGGCGTTCATAGTTTTTTTTTGTTTACCACGTTGAAGAACTCCCCAGGCATCCGCAGGCTTCCCATTCACTTCATAAGAAGTGAAGTTCGAAGACCACGGGATCTTGATTGATCAATTACAATTTATTTTTTGGGGACGCTAGAATCGGCCCAACGTTTTCGTTTTTCTCATGCTTTTGCTTCCTAAATCTGTCACTTTTGCCGCATCCCTCTCTCCAATCCGTATCCTCTTCAACATCACTAGGCAAGCTTTTAAAATTTCATCTTTTATAACTTGTTTTTTTTTTTCGACCGTATTCGCTCTGACTTTCGGGGTTGGAAACTTGAGGCATTTTACCGAGTTTGGGTATAAGACGCGTTCAACATCATGTAAACCTGCGTAATATATCGATGCCATTGTACCGAACCAACGGATCTGATTGTGGCAGGAGGTAGGAGAGGGAGTTATAAATATGTACGCGCAATATGAGGTAAACAAACTTTACTTCATCGAAGTTTTTATTAAGGCTCTTTTACACCTTCTGTAAATCGGTCGTCGACCGACCAACATTTCGGAGTATCCATTCACACCATTGGAAAATTCAGTTAAATCTAGTAATATTTTAGTTATCTTCTGAAAATCACTGAAAGATGACTAAAATATTACTAGATTTCACTGAATTTTCCGGAGGTTTAAATGGATATTTCGATATGTTGGTCGGTAGACGACCGATTGACGGAAGGTGTAAGAGCCGTTATCAGGAGGATGACTACTATAAAGGCCTGTAGAATAAATGTGTCATAAGATTTGACCGCGGCCCATTGGCGGCACTGGCTGTACTTTTAGGCCGACAATTATTGAAATGCATGGGGTAGTGATGGGATAGTGATGGGATATCGAAAGTGAAACATCGATTTTGCCGAACATTGATGTCAAAAATCATCGACGTCCATGTATCGAAAGAAAAGCATCGATGTTTTCAATGTTAACCGAACATCGATGTTGTATTCAAAAATCTTATGAATCTCTTAGGGTACCTTATCATTGAGATGAATTTGGTGGTACTATTATTTATTTCATTGGAATTAATTTTAATTAAGGTAAACGTCCCAGTAATCGTGATGCTATTTTTCTTGCTTTTTATTTAATTTGAATGTATGTAATTTATATTTGTTACTATAAAATGCTGAAAATAAGCAGGTTTTATCATTAAGGAGGAACGGTCGCGAACACACTTTTCGTACGGATTTGTTTAAACTTCGACCATAGGTTCTTTGGAATGTTATCTAAATGCTTGCGAAATTTAAAAAATATTGTCCTCTCCTGAGCTGAGATAATTAAGATCAAAGTTGAACCCTTATACACGTAAAGCCTATCCCAAGTATAAGAAAATGTTACATCTCTAACTCGTAAACTATTCTTACCGTTTTTTTTTTTTTCAAAAACTAATATATGTTAGAAGGGGGTTTCATGAAGATTTTTAACAAATTTCAGAATTTTTGTCCTCTTACTTTAACAATGAGAGGTATGCAAAGTTTGAGAATTTTGAATTATTCGAAAAATAAAGCAATCACGTGGTAGCTATCCGGCAACGCTGTCGGAGCGCCTAGCGGGTATAGCGCATGCGCAACATCTTTCAATTTTTTGTGAGAAACTTTCTTTTTCATAAATTAACGTTTAACTACTAATCGATCTGTCATTTTCAACAAATGTCACGTTTTCATTTGCAGTTAAAGAGCGCATCTGTCAAAGCAGACACCATGAAAAATGCGAAGTTGCCGCGTCTACGTTCAGATCTTAAGGAGTTAGTGTGTACTCGTCTGTATACACAATTTCTCTATGTGTAGTGTACCATGATAGCCAAAAATTTTCTCTTAGGTCTGCCAGGAAATTGATAATTAAAATATTAGACCGGCATAATTATCTAATTTTTGACTTTCTTCGGCGTAAATAAGCTACATATTATACAGTTAAGGGTTGAAAACTTATTTCACTCAACAAGTATAATTTTCCGACATAGACTTAGGACTAACTTTTTGCAGATAGTATGCGCGACCGTATCTCCTTAACCTAATAATTTTTCTTATGTTTAAATATAAATATAATTATTTAAAGTCGAACTTACAATGAACTATTAATTTCTTATTCAAGACGCTTGAATCCCTTTTATTTTATATTATAGCATTTTTTAAGCCCTCTGGCTTCTGATAAGAGGAATTTTTCCTATCGATGAGGAAAGAGAAAAACGGTAGAAATTCAATATTGCAGCAATTTTTCCAATTATATTCAAAGGTTTTGTGGAACAATAACGTGGGCTACGCGAGTGGAATCAAGGACTCGTTATGAATAAAGTTGGACCGAGGCATCTTCTCCACGCGCTTAATCGATGCGATGGAGGCAAGAGCGTGAGAGGTCAAGATGAAATCTTCAAGACGCCTTCGGAGGAATCTGCGCCACCTCGGTTTATCGATAATAATAATTAGGTGAACATCTGGATTCAACATTCAATTTACTCGAGTGCCACCTTCTTCTCTATTCTCGAGGAAAATGTATTCTCAGATTCCACCATGTCCCATTTTCCTTAATTCAAAAATCACCCCTTAATGAACAGATCTTATTAGCACACTCACGGTATCAGATCCAATAAACAGAGTAAATGGTGCAAATTACCTATTAGGCTTTAAAAGAAGAAGAAATCTTGTGACACATCACACATGACACATCGAATTACCTTCAAACACGAAAGTCGGAAAACTGGCTGAACTCGGGAGATGGTTTTCTGCAGTTTTCCTCTCCCCAGTCCAAATGTGCAGGCAAATGCGAGTACTTATCATACAGTAGGACGCAGCCGCGGATTATCACTAGTTGTGATTAAATTCATACAGAGATTCTAAGCCCACCTTAGGGAAGAAAAATTTTCAAGGGCCCATACCCAGTGAAGTGGAAGTGAGGAGGACCCGTGTATAGGACTCTGTTTCACCGGGGTTTTAAAATAAAGACATAGTACAGCAGGTTATACCGCAGTGCTTAAATTTCAGTAATAGAATGATAAGAGAACCTAATCCGGATCGGGGGTCGAAATGAGGATCACTATTGTTTTTACCATAAATCGATGTAATTAAAAAAACCGAATTTCGTGGAATGTTTAGTTATACTAAGAAATGAAAATTTGAATCTAAATTGTAGCAAGTCGGAGCAATATTAGAGACAATAAAAATTATTTTCATAACTTCACATAATTTTCACTGAAGTATAAAGTTTTAGTAAATTAATAAGCCTATTACGAACTTACGCTAGTTGCAAAATGCGGAAATTCTGAAAACATAGCATTTTTTGTTCAAACTTCAAACTGCCCACAATATTTTGTATTGTTTCCAGAATCATATTTCCTCTTATTCTTTCAACACAATTATACAAATATTTTTCTAAAAAGTTCTTTTATCACTAGCGTTCCTAATTTGAAGAACATGTTGCAAAAATGTTGAAAAGATTGAAATTTTCAGTTTTGAAATAAATATATAAATAATAGTTTTTTGAAAAAATATTCCTTACAAAAAGTAAATATGACTAAAGTTAAAAAAAAAACTTTTGATCAATTTAAATTTGTTTTTAATATAGCTACACACATTTGAGATGAGCTAAAAAGGGAAGATTCAAAAGAGATAGAAACGAACGTAAGATTTAATTACAGACACTTTTTACAAATAATTAATTTAATCTGCAGTAGAAAAAAAAACATTTTATAGAATCGTTTACTAATCAGTGTAAAATTATATAATAAAATTATATAATATGGTCACATAGATTTATATAATATAAAAATATAAGATTTTTTACTTTTTAATTTTATCGCAAATATTATGATAATTTTTTCTTTATTTACAATTAGTCAATAAATAGTTTATTTTTTGTTAGGATTTAGTGTTATGTTGACATTTAAGTTACGTAAACTTGTTATTAAACATTCTCTTTTTGATGATATATTATGTTTTAAGATTTACTCTGTGGATAAAAATCATACCTTAACAAATAATGTTCTCAAAATAATAAAATTTATTTTAAAATTCGCAAGTTCTATTTTTCATATTAAAGGATCAACCAACATTGTCTATAAAAAATCATTCTTGACTATAGTTGTATTTTTAAACACATTGTTTTTAAAACCGGATCCACATTTGGTTCCCTGGACATACCTATAAAATATTTCTTTACTAAAAAAAAAATATTTTGATTAGCTAAAGTCATCAAATTAACAATGATGGTAAGGAATTAATTTCTTTTAATTAGTGACTGTGACTAGTTACTTTTTTGATAACGATAATTGCAACAAAGTTACTTTGGTTGGTAACTAATTACATTTTTTCAGTAACAGTGACTATAAAGATCGTTACTTTTTTAGTTACTTTCAAAATATAGTTCACAAGTATTTTTTATGACAATGAATAAATTGTATTGCTTTCGCAACTACTTTTTCAATTTCACTAGTCAAATTGTGGCGGCTGGTTTTCGAAAGGTTCTTTAGTACGGCAGCCTAATTTACTTGAAAAAAGTGAAAATGTGTCGTATTCAAAAAGAAAAAGCGACCAAAATTGGTGAATGTTCTTTTGAATTGAAAAGAATTTAAAAGAATTGGATGAAACTTATAAAAATTCCGGGTGAATTTGAAAGAATTAAGGATAACTTCAGAAAATAAATAAATAAAAATAAAACTATTAAAAAAAAATTTTAATCCATTCAATTGAGTAGAATTGAGTGGATTTAGAAAAATTTAAGTAAATTCAAAAACTGCAATAAAAGTTAAAGAAATCAAAAGAATTACAAAGAATTCAAAACTATTCAAAAGAATTCATGATAAATTAATAATGCTTCTAGAGAAATTCCTAATAAATTCAATTGAGTTGAAAAAAAATTTTAATCCAAAATATTTCCATTGATTTCAGTAAAATTGAAGTGAATTTAAAACAATTCAAAAGAATTAAAGAGACTTTGATCAGATTCATCAAGATTTGAAGGAATATAATGAACAACAATTTTTTAATGAAAAAATTTCCATCGAATTTGGTAAAATAGGAGTGCATTTAGAGAAATTAAAGAAAAGTGAGAAGAATTCGGTGGATTTCATAAAAATTCAAGTGAATTGAAAACAAATCAAAAATATTTAAAAAGTTAATTGAATTCATTAAATTTGAAATAAATTGAGACAATCGCAGGGAATTCAGAAGAATTTGAAGAAATGTCTAAGATTTCAAGGTGAGTTTAAAAAACTTCAATGGGAATTAAAAAAAACTACAGAAAAGTTCAATGAATTGTATAGAATTGAGTAAATTTAAAACAAATTCCAGTTAATTTAGCTAAATTCAGAGTGAATTAAAAAAATTCGAGAAAATTTCAAAGAATAAAGAAAATAAAGATAAATTAATAAGAATTGAGGGTGAATTCCAAATTAATTTTATAAAAATTTAATCCAAAATATATATTTAATATATTTAATATATATAGAACTACTTTTTTAAAATCCCCCAAAAAATCTATTTAATTCAGATAAATGGGAGCAACCAGAATTAGTGAATAAGAATATGATAAAAACACAGGAATTCAAGATGAATTTAAAAGTCTTGAGGGTGGATTAAAAAAATTGAAAATCCAAAAAAGATCCATTGAATTCAGTGGATTTCAAGGAAATTTCACAAAATTTAAGGTGTGAACTAAAAAGAATTGAAAGAAATTAAACAAAAATGTAATCAAATTGAGAAATTCTTGGGCTCGCTGTATTAATTTATTGAAAGAAGTGACAAAAGTGATATTTTCATTCTAAAAAGTGGCTGCAGTGTCTTTATCTTAAAAATAAGTGAAAAAAAGCGATGTGAGAAAAAAGTGACTACAAGTGACTTGAATGACTCGATATTTCAGGACGACTAGCCAATTTGTTTGAAATCGGCCAAATAAACATTGTAAATTTGTTATGGATAGATTTTAAAATAAAATTTAAGACTGCTAAAAACTCCTATGATGATTTAAGATTCAAGCAGCTCAATTTTGAATGTTTATATTTTAATGGTTTCAGTTAGAAGATTTAACTTTGCAGTTGATCAGGACAAGCATTAAACATTCCAGAATTGTGAAAAGAGATTTCAAAAACTTATAAAATTCCTAATATTGACTTCTCAAACTTCTACTTCAAAATGATTGAAAACGAATTAAAAACATGTTCAACTAAGTGTTTAAAATTGAAAGAACTCCTACTAAAATAAATGTACTAAAAACCTTTCAAATCAGAAAAAATTTAAAGTCAAAGCATTTAAAGTTTTCAAATGTAGACTGGACAGTTCACTACTCAATATTCAAAGTATATAAACGACTTGCACATTGAATTTGAAGCAATCAGAAAAAAAAAACAATTTATAAATTGGAAGTTTTTAAATTTTATGAACTTTGAAAAAGATTTGCTTCATGAAAAGAAATATTTGGACACGATACTCGTGCCAAATCTTATTTTGCAATAAATACCGCTTTTAAATAAATGATTTCTGCATGCCATAAGAAAATATTTTTTTTATTCAAAAAAATGCGAAATACTTGATTCATGCGTACACGAATATTCGTTGATTCAAATATACGAATTTATCTCTGGACATTCCTTACATTGAAGAAATATTTCGATGCGATAATGAATTTCAAATAAATCACGTTCATACGTTTCAATGAAGGAAACATCACCAAGGAAATTATTTCTTCAAAACTCAAGTCTTGAGTCTTTTGCCTTTGAAAAACTTAAGTGAATTAACTTAATTTAAAAATTCCTTGCTTCAAAGAACGGAGAACTGAAAACAATTTTTTTCAATTTCGACGTGTCCGAGTGACAAGGTTGTATCTCGGTAGATACGTATTGAAAGGTTCTATTTCGGAAGTTTGAATGACAATGTTCTATCTCGGTGGCAACATATGAAAAGTTGCAAAGCAAATTGTCATGCAAATCCGAGATAGAATTTTTCTCTTTGCCCCCTCCGAGAAAGAACCTTGCAGTTTGCATACTTCGAGATAGAATCTTGGCATTTAGACACATTTCATTAATTAGGATGTATGGATTTTTTGAAAAGCATGTATTAATAAAATTTGTATATTTATAAAAAATAAATAAATTATAAATAATAATCTTCAAGATCATTCATTCACTTTATCCACATTGAAACTCCAATGTTTCCGTACCAAGATTGTGTGCTTTTGTATCTTGATTTTTTTTTCTACCACCAAGTTTGACAGTTTATGATAATACATCAGTTTGACATCTTTTAAAATTATTTTTCAACTTGAAGTTGTTGTGATTAAATGGCAATTCTTTATATAATATAATATATATCATAGGAATATCAAATTTCAATTTTACATCTTGAAAATTGAACTATTCCAAACAAAAAAGTCAAAATTGCATAATTTTCTATTATACACATTAGAGACATTAAATACTGAAGAATCTTTATATTGAAAATATTCAGAATTGAAGAATTTTTAATCGTAAATCCTCAAAGTGGTAGAACATTGATTTGTAAATTTAAAAAAATTATGAGTTTTTAATTTTGAAAAATAAACAATTAAAAATTATGCTAGTTTAAAGTTTTACAATTTAAATTTCTGTAGTTTTGATGATTAACATTCAAATTTTAATCAATTTGGAAGAATAAGAATTGAAATTTGGACTTAAGATTTCCTAATTCATCAAAATTTAATAATTCGTATTTATACATCTCTAAAATTAAAAAGTTTTCAATTGTAATTCTTCAAAATCCAGAAGTTTAAATTGTGAATCTTTAAAACTGAAGAGTTTTTAATTTTGAAAATGTACAATTTAAAATTCTTCAAGTTTTAAGTTTCGCAATTAAACATTCTGTTATTTTGATGCTTTATATTCAAAATTTCTTCGGTTCGGAAGATTTACAATTGAAAACTTGACATTTGATTTCCGAAATTGTCCAAATTTAAGAATTTTTGTTTGTGCATTTTTATAATTCAAGAGTTTTCAATTGCAAATCTTTAATATTGTACAACTTTGAATTGTAAATAATTTATGATTGAAAAGTTTTTAATTTTGAAAGTTTACAATTACAACTTATGCAAGTTTAGAATTTCACAATTAACAATTCTGTCATTTTCATTATCTACATTTAAAGTTTCATCAATTTGGAAGATTTCGAAATGAAAACTTGCCTTTGATTTGCAAAATCATCCAAATTTAAGAATTTTTATTTGGAGGACTGAAGTACAGAACTAGATAACCAAAAAAGCGGAGTTTTCAGGAGGGCGAAATAACATTCCTTTAAATTGAAATCACCATTTAAAGATAAAACAAAAGTTTACTCCCGAATGTGAAAGATTACAATCTCAAAGTGACAGGAACCTAAAATTGGAATAGGCTCGGTTGTTGATCACCATAAAAGAACAACTTTCAGTTTGAACAAAAAATAAAAATAAAATCTATTTTTTTTTAATTAAAACAAAATAATAAAAACTTATTCCCGAGATACAGGGAGGCTAAATAATAATAAAAAAGTTTTCATACAAAAAAAATTATTTTCTGCCGGGAAAATAAAGATTTAATGTGACGGTATCGCTGAACGGCCCATAAAAAGAAGAAAGGTTCATTTTTTGAATAAATAAACTATATTAATATTTCAAGATATATCGTTTCTGATCGTAAGGTAAAAATTTAAGTAAAAAAAAAACTTATAAAAGTGGCTTTTTGTAGAAAATGAAGATTTAATGTTTTAGGTTGGAATTTGATTGGTACTTTGGTGGTTAAAAGGTGACAAATCGTTTTATTTGAAGGATTTTTTTTTAAAGAAGTAATTAATTATCTTGCTATATTAAAAACTCGCAGGAAGAGGAATATGGTCAGAAAAATATAAAAAGGTTTAAAAAAGGTAAGAGGTTAGGGAATTAAAAAAAAAAGAAAAAGATGGGAGAAAAATACAGAGTCTGTTATCTGATTTTGAATTACGAATCTTTATATTACTATATTATAAATGAGATTTCGAACAAATCCTTTGAACACAAGATGTAAATCATCAAAATTGAAGATTTTAATTACAACTAAAAATTCTGTAATTTGCATGATTTACATTCGAACAATCTTCATTTCGGAAAATTTAGAATTGAAAACGACTTGACTTTTGATCTTCAGAATCATAAAAATTCAAGAACTTTCATTCATACATTTTAAAAATTGAAGAGTTTTCAATCGTGAATCTTCAAAATTGAACTATTTAAAAAAATTTTAACTACTTCATTTTAAATTATACACATTTAAAATTGCAGAATCTTAAATTGCTAATCGCGAAAATTTAATAATTTTTAATTGTACATTTTCAAAAATTAAATATTCCAAAAAAATGTTCCAAATTTCATACTTTTAAAGTATTAATCTCGAAAATTGAATAATTTGTCAGCCTATGTGAAGGGTATCAGAGGATAACGAAGTTAGTACAATTTTTTTGAAAACATGTTTTATTGGCTCAAAAATGCTCTAAAATTCTACCGGACATTGTGGTGAAAGGATACATCCAAATTCGAACTGGAAGTGGGTTTTTATCTACATAAACTGTGATCAATCATACGAACATTTAAATCTTTATATCCAATTACATTCTGTTGTTGTACTAAATAGTTACAAAATACAAAGAAACTAAATATTTTGTATGAAAATAATACTGCAGTATTTTTAAATCCATTTTTCTTAAACAAACGATTTTTTTCAATTTAATTTGTCACTTTTTAGCCTTCTATTTGTCGCGAAATGTGTTTATAATGTTTCAGGCATATGCTTTATGTTAATTGGGATGTACATTTTTTTAATCCATGGACTTACACGGACTTAACAGCAGTCGATTTTTCACGACCTGTATCTCGAAAAATACGAACTTTTTCAAAATTTTGTTTATTGAGATCTCTATAGCTCCATCGAATCTCGAATGTACTTTCTCATTTGTTATTAATTTTCTTTTAATTTCATTTTTGAGAAGGTTTTTTTCTCTCTAATGAAAAATATGTCCCAATGGACTTACATGCTTTTGCCCCGACACCCTTCATATTTTCAAAATTCAAGAGTTTTCAATTGTAATTCTTCAAAATTGTAGAACATTGAATTGTAAACCTTTAAAATTGAAGAGTTTTTAATTGTGAGTCTTCAAAATTGAAATTAAAAAAAAAAGCATTCAGAACTATATTATTTTGAATTAGACATATTTAAAATTCAACGATCTTCAATTGCAAAGCTTCAAGAGATGGATCAGTTTCAAAAAAGGAAGACATCAGTAAGACTCAGAATCCTAGAATGTCTTTTAAGAACATCTTATTACGATATAAAATCCCACATTAACTCATTAATATTACATATTACTGGAAACCGATTAGACTTAAAATTGCATGAAAACGGATGCACTTATTTTAATATTTATTTCAATCTATGACAAATACTTTTATTTTACAGTACTTTAAATTGAACAATGTACTTCAATTTGATAATGAGGCAATCAAACTAAGAAACGTTTAATAAACGCCCGTAGCCCGTTATCTTTGCTAGTATAATATAATGATAATACAAGAAAATAAAGAAATCTGCATAAGAATGAGAATACTTTTTCAAATGAAACCTTTTTTTTCATGACTATTCTCTTATGACGCTGTAGGGGAATTTATCCGGCGAATTTGCATATAGGAGAGTGAAAATTTCAAATACTTGAAGAACGAAGAAAAGGAAGGTGGGTGTGGATCTGCGGATGGTTTCCTTTTGTTCGACTTCTTCAGTGGGTCGGTTTTTTTTCGATCACGACAGAAATTGCTGTCCTATATCGCGATCTCGACCACCCTCTTCTTCTTAGGTGCTCAAGAGCGAAGACGGTGGTCCTTGCGAATGCGCAGGATCGCCAACAAGTTTCCCTTCTGGTGATACTGGTGATTCGAACTGTGGATTTGCAAAGCTCACGGCAACCAACGAGTCTCCGTCAAACTCTCCGTGCGCTTGTTTCTTCTTTAACTAAGGTTCTACTCCACGAACCTCCGCAACAGGTAGTAGTCTCAGACAAAACCAACTCATTTTCACCATTTTTTCTCAACTTTACAATCCAATTTCGGATTCAAATTCCAATTAGAAAGTGGATTTAAAATCCCATGAGTTCAAGTACTGTGGATTCAAACAATAATTGAAGATAGATCTTTGTCTGAGAGATATATGATCCAAAGGCGGACCAAAGCATTTGACAACTAAATTCAACTTTGTCAACATAAAATTTCAATGTTTTGCAAAACTTACGGATCAACTTTTGATTTTTATTTAGTTAGTATTCCTACAAGGGTTTATACTCGCTGTATTTCCCGCACATAACTATTATTCTTTTAACAAAACCTCGTTTGTATACTAATATTATTACATCATTGAAAGGATTGATTGAAGTTTAATTTTGAAGTGCATCTTTCCAGAGGATACACTTTTGTGTATTGTTTCGTGTACAATGAAAAAGTGAATACAAGTTTTCTGTTGTGGAAAGGTGAAGTTGTTGAGTTTTCTGAATTTTATAAGTATATTTAAAAAAGTGTTCTGTAACAATTTGGGGACAAGAAAAAGGATTTCGAAAGAAACACACTAGAAATGGATGTCCAAGAGTTTCGATCGCGTGGAAAGCAAATGGTGGAATATATTTGCACGTTTATGAGCGATATTCACAGTCGAAGAGTGACCCCGGATGTTGGTCCGGGATACCTAAGACCTCTTCTTCCATCAGAACCACCCCACGAACCAGAACCGTGGGATGACATCATGAAGGATGTTGAATCCAAAATCATGCCAGGGGTAAGTGGTCCTTTTAAAATGTGATATTTTCGTCAAAGGACAATGCCCAATCAAGAGGGGGGTTCTGGGCCCAAGACCGATTGGACACATACTATCAGAAGCTTATTGCGGAAGTTTAGTACAATGTCACTGTGTGACAGTGGAAAAAATACTATTCACGAAACATAGTAGAAATTGCAGGTCTAGTGGAACTAAAACATCTGATTTTATGGTAAAAAACCCCGTTTTATGGTAACCGTCAAACGAGGTAATTTCGGACATGTGGGGTAAATTCGAACATTCCGAAATTGATAGTTTAAATCACTTAAGGAAGCTTTAAACATAATCCAGAGCCAGTTAAGGCTTTAACTGGTTCTAGATTATGGTTAAAACCACCTTAAGTAACCCTTAAGTAAGAACTATCAATTTAGGAATGTCCAAATTTACCCCACATGTCCAAATTACCCCACATGACTGTACACACAAAAAGAGGTCTGTAATGTCAAAAAACACTTATCTGCTTAAAATATTCGATTCCATTGCACATTTAATTTATCAGCCTGCATTTACAAGATTAGATGAAATTCTATTGCTAAATTCGGGAGTGAAAACGAAAGTCACAAATGCTGGAATAAACCAAACTAAAATAATAGAACAGAAAACAACTAAATTAAAATAATTTTAATATTGGAGGATTCATAGCCTTAAATGATTTCAAAACAGGATAAATAGGGTGATTTTTCACGAAAATGGGAGAATAATGGGGGAATAAATTCTTTTTAACTTACTCAGTTAAAACCATTAATCTTCAAACAAAAAAAGAAGAACTTTACAAAAAATAGTTCCATTTTCTAACAAAGAGATGAATTTTCATCTGAGATGATACATCTTCAAACAATAACATTATTTTTGAACAAAGGACGCCAACTTTCAACCAAAAACTAAACAGATTATTAACTCTTAACTAAAACAGATTATTAATTTCCAACCAAACTGATGCATTTTTAACCAAATAGATGAAATTCCTACCAAACGAGATGAATTTCAAATAAAATAGATTGATTTTTACCAAAAATATTAATTTTCAACCAAGAAGATGAATTTTCTACCAAAAAAAGACAAAATTTTAATAAAATATATAAATTTTTAACCAAATAGTTGAATTTTCAAGAAAAAAGGTCAATTTTCAACCAAGAAGAATAATTTTCTGCAGAAAAAGACGAATTTTCAACCAAATAGTTGAAGTTTCTACTAAAAAAGATCAATTTTCAATCAAAAATAGAATAGTTTAATTTTCATTGTAGAAAATTAATTTTCAAACAAAAATAATTTTCACTAAATTGTTCAATTACAACCAAAGAGATGATTTTTCAACTTAAATGATGAATCTTTAACTAAACAAATTACTATTCAACAAAATAGTTGAACCCTCATCCAAAAAATATTATTAATTCCCAACATAACAGAGTAATTTTTATCCAAAGAAGATTACATGTTTAACAGAAAAGAGATAACTTCCAGCAGAAAAGTTAACGAATCAAAAAAGTTGAATTTTCAACTACAAGGTTGTTCTAAAAAAAAAAAAAAAGTTTTATCAAAAGAGATGAGTTTTTAACACGAAAATTGAGTTTTCAAGTTTAAAAGTCGAAGTTGTTAGAAAAAAATTGTCCTTTAAGCCTGAAAAGATAGCGAAAGAGATGAAATTTCAACAAAAAAGTTGAATTTTTAACCAAACAGTTGATTTTTAAATTTAATGGTTAAAATTCCGAAGAAAAAGGATTAAACTGCATCCAAAAAGACAGTTCAATTTTCAGGCGAAAATGACGAATTTCTTAGAAGGCAGTTAAATTAAAAAAAAAAAAAAATACCTTTCGAACAAGAAAGATGACTTTTTTACCAAAAAATGTGAATTTTCTATCCAAAAAGACGAATTTTCAACAAAATAGTTCAATGTTCGACCAAAAAATATGACTTTTAAATTAAATAGTTGAACTTTCAATAAAATGATTAATGTTTCAACCAAATAATAAATTTTATACCCAAAAATATGAATTCTAAACCAAAAGTATAATGATAAACTTTTCAACCAAAAAAAATTGACTTTCAACAAAAAATGGTTGGTGTTTCTTATCAGGTTCTATTAATTTAGTTCGCATTTAAGCAAGAAAACAAGAAAAAGGAGGAGCTTCTTTCTAATAGGAGAAAAAGAGGAATCTCTTTAAAAAGGGGTAAAAGAGAGGAATAGGGGAAAGATTGTCTGATATTGAGAAAGTATTATATTGAATAGCATTTTCATACTATAGATTACTATAGAATTCATGCACAGATCAATTAATTTTTTTTTTTTAGATAAAATCTCAAATGAGGTAGATTAAAGTGACTAAAGTGGACTTTTCATTAAAAAAAGTTACTATAGTGACTTTTTCTTTAAAAAAAGTGACTAAAAAGTAATTCGAAAAAAAGTGACTGAAAGTGACTTAAGTAAAATATTGAGCAGTACGAATATTCAAACCAATTCAATTGTTTTTCAGTTTAGAAATTGATTAAGTGAGCGAACATCGAAAATATTTTATAAATACTCATTTTCCCCGACTTTTTCAATTTTAACAACAATTTAATGACAATTATGAAATCTAATTTACAAATACTATGAAAGCTGATATCAAATTTTGACTTAATAGTGAAAAATATGAAATTTTATCAAAAATGCTACAAATAATAGCAAACAATTATTGAATTTGAAAAAATGTCATTAATCTGGTGTTGAAGTTGAAAACCCCTGGAAAAAATGAGAAACTTCGAAATATTTTCGATTGTAGCTTAGTGATTTGTCACTGTGCTAAAATAACAAATATAAGGTTGAAAGCTTGTGTTTTTCTACTTAAAAAAAAAATGCAAATGGAATAAAAAATTGCGCAATTATAAATTACCTACCAACAAATGGTTTTTTGACCATGAAATCAGATTGTCTACTATGTCTCCTGGAAAGCATATTTTTTTGTAACACAGTGTAATCCTACAGAACCTGAATTCTCAATGACGAGCATTTTTAGAGATATGTATAAAAATACTTTTCTTCAAATGCATTTTTCTCTGAAATTAATAAAGATACTTCGATTTTACTTTTTTAAATAAAACATCTCTTCAAGCATTATGAATGCAATTTAATCCGGACTTTATACGAAAGCTAAACAATTAGGGAAGGGCAAATAACGCTCTGAAAAATCAACGATTACATGGTCTAAATATTCACGAAACAAAACGATTCCTTCATTTTCAGGTTCTACGGAAAAAATTGCATAAGAAACAGCCAGTGAAACTTTTTTTATCAGGGTGGAAAGTAGGGATAATTTTGAGTTTTTTTTCAAAGCTCCTCTTATATTGAACAAAAACAAAAAGTTCTATTTTGAGAACGTGAATCTTGTCTGAAGTTAAATGGATCTTGTTTAAGGATGAAAAGTAGTTTTAAATCAAACCTCAAATTCAAAACAAGCTTAAATCTAACATTGGGCAAATAAGAGGTTTAATCTAATTTTAAGCCAAACAACAGGCTTAATTCAAGTTGAACTTCAATTAAGCTGTAACAACAGTAAGACCTTTTTTCTGTGCGATGCTAGTGAGTAAGTTCATGAGTATTTATTCATATGAAATCTAGATGTATTCATTTTTTTCAGTTTTGAGGTTCAGTTTTGGTTAATAAATACCAACTGATCCAGTCAAGTGAGTAATTTTCATGCCTAGGAACTAGAAAAAACAATGAATAACAGTTTGAAATGAATATTCATCAGCGTACGCCCTAAATTGAGCTTAGTTTTTTACCTAAAGGTAGACTTAACCCGATTTTCGCTCTTAACTTAAGACTTTCTTAAAATAAAACTTTTCCTTTCTGTTCAGTATTACAGGGACTTTGAAAAGAAAAAACTAAAAATTATCACCACCTTCCACCCTAATAAAAAAAGTTTATTTTCCAGTATTTTATGCTTTTTTTCCACAGAATTCGAAAATGTGGAAATAACTTTGTTCTGTAAAACTTCAGACCATAAATTCGTTGATTTGATTAGATCATTATTCTTCCTTCCTTCATTTTTTAACATTTGATGACGTACAGTTTAAGGCCGTAAGATACTTATTTACGTCATTCGATGCCTACTATACAGACATTTTTTCGCAACAACTTACATCTACACGAATTGAGATATGGAATTTCTTCTCTGAGAAATTAAATAAAAGGCACCAAAGAACTTTTCTATACTCCTAAATTTTTAGAATTACATTTTTTTTTTTTTACAATGTTTGGAATTTTATTTGTAATTCCACAAATTTAGCAGTATACAACGTTTTGAGCCTAGAACCCCCCTATTTATAAACCATTGCCCTTTGAATATTTATTGTACGAGGACTTCAGAAAGATGAAATTAATAAAAATTTTATTTATTTACTAGCTAATTTATATCCAAATCAGTAGTACCTACATGAAACTTTTGATTACAAAAATCAATTTGCTAGTTCCCAACTTTACTTAATAGGGCAAAAAACTCTATGATCAGTTATAAAAAGTTGGAATTTTCTTGAGAAAGGAGGGGTCATCCACAAACTACTTAAGGCTTTAATGGAGAGGGGGAGGGGTCAGAAAAATCTTACGCCTAAGTTAAAGTTATATGCACTCAATATATATAAAGCCTTACTAAAGGGGGATCGGGGCAAAAATTCCAAAAATATTACGTAATTTATGGATGACGCCTATAGGTAATTTCTTTGAGAGCACAATGACCAAGTTTGCAGTTTTTACATTTCTTTACAGAATTTTTATAACCTGATTCACATTTGTTATCTTGAGTAACTTCCACGTGTAAGATAGTAGAAGTCGACGTAGTCTCTTATTTATTTTGTCATTTCATTCAAAAGAAAATTTTGTATTGGAGAAGAACAGTTCGAAATTTTGACTTCTGTGAAATTCAGTAAGTATATATTCTCAGCAATTTTGCTTTACTTTTTCCGAATAATTATCAATGATTTGAAATTAAAATCCCTTATAATACTGAATGAATTAAAATGTTCACTTTTGCAGGCTTAAAAAATAGGGAATTTCACATTTTCAGAATTCAAAATTAAAAAGGTTTAGTTTCAAGACATTTCAAATCCAAAATTCGAAATTCAAAATCTTAAAATTATATGTTTTCAATTTAACGCAAGAATTCGAAACTGTACAATTAAGCTCCAAATTATACACTTTCAAGTTTTAAAATTAAACAATTCTCGCATTTGAAGCATGCTAACGTTGTTCAAAATTTTAAAAATGAAATTTTTAGTAATTCACAACCGAATTGAATTTATTTTCGAAACTTTGATATTAAAAGTTTTCAAAATACACAATTTTTATTTAAAGGTTTTAATCTGAACAATTTTACGTTGAAAGTGTAGGGTATCAACATTCTTTTTTTTAATTTTAAGAGTTTAAAATGTAACAAATTTCAATGTAAAGCATTTAAAAATATAAAAACTTAAAAATTATTGAATTTTCAAAACATTGCAAGTTCTATATTTTTGAATTTTGTGAGTTGTAAATTTAAGTTTTTTTTAATGTAAATTATGAGAATGTGCATGTAATTTCATATTCGAAAGTTAAGAAATTTATAATTTTTATTTAGAACCATTCAAAATTAAACAATTTCAAATTATGACGTATTAAAAATTGAACTTTTTTGAATATTTGAAACGATATATTCAATTTCAAATTGATTTTAAGACATCTAAGCTTTACGAGTTTATTATATTAAAATGAAAATTTTTCAAAAGGAATATCTAAACAAAACTAACAATACATTAAAATAACTTGGATGTTATTTATATATAGCATACAAATAAAGTAAAGGTTATAAAATTTGGTTAAGAAACAAATTTTTTTCCAATATCCTTATTTTCTTATTTCTATTTGAAAAAGAGAAGCTTGATATTTGAAGAATGAATTTACTGACATTAACAAAACACATCTTAGATGTAAATAGTAATTTTATTCTTATGAGCGAACTCTTGGATAGCATGCATGATAATTTTACTTCAATTAAACACTCAGAAAAAGGTTTGTTCGAATAAAAAAAAATAATAATTTTACCTCAGATGTAGGATAAAATAAAAATTGTATTGATCCGAAGAAAGATTTGTTTGGTTTAAATACACTATTGTTTGATAATCAAACATATATGATTTAAATCAAATTCTATCTTTTATATAAACCTAAACAAACCTTCTTCTCAGTATAAGAACTGAAAAAACTTTAAAATAATTAAATTAACAATATTATGAAATTTAAAATCAGTTAATTTCCCTTATTTTTTTTTTTTGCTTAATTTCTGCGACTTGTTTATAATTAGTAAACATTGGGGAAACCTCCCTACAGTGGATAAAGCAGCCTATAGTGGATAATCATTAATTAAAAATACTAACGTATACAAATAATATACATGTAAATAAAATAAAATTAGAAACACTTATTACATTCTCATCCTATAATGAGAAGGTATTAGATTTGTGTAAAATCGTGTTAGCACGATAACTTTCAAAATAATTGACCTATTGGATTGGGCTTTGGTATACTCTTTAAATGTCCTAAAATGAAGGTCAAGTTCGTTAGCCAGCCATTTTGGATAAAAATTCCAAAAGTGAGCACTTTTTGAAAATTTTTGAGAACACAATTCTTTTAATATTTAAAAATTCTATGGACGAGTATTAATAGTACTCAAAAAGACGAACAAAATATTCTTATGACTTTTTTGATAGAAAAAAAATTACCGGATTTATAGCATTTACATTGTTCCAAAAAACAAACGAAAATGAACATTGAAAGCAAAATAACGCACGATATGAAAAAAAGTGAAGAAAAGGAAAAAAATTTCTTTTTGAACACCCTATAATATTGTTGTAAGACTTTTTTTCATTTTCTTGAAAAATCTAAAATTCCAATTTTCATCGCACAAAAAGTAATGAAAAATAAAACATTCCATTTTGCCGTCAAACTATACAAGATACAAAAAAAGATGAATAGACAAAAATTGAGCACTCAAAAAAGATCTAAAAATTTGTTATTAATTAGTTTTTGGTGGGACGCGTATTTTTTGTTTCATTTGTAAAAAACTGATTTAACAATAAAATAAATTCAATTTTTAGACAAACGATACAAACCACGAAAAAAATTAATAAACAAAAGTCATTCACTCAGAAAAGAGCTACAAATTTTTTATTAATCATTTTTTTATAGGATGCGTAATTTTTGTTTCAATCGTGAAAAATAACATTAAAAATATAAAAAAATGGGGAAAACGACGCAAGGTACGAAAAAAGATGAATAGACAAAAGTTGCTCAACTAAAAAAGATCTACAAATCTGTTATAAACTTTTGTTATAAAAATACATTGAAAATAAAAAAATTAACTTTTTTGAAAAACGATACACGCTACACTAACATTTTACGTAACAAAATTTTTCGCCTAAATTACATTTACAAATTTTCATAGAAACATAATAACCATAACAAAATTTTTTATACATTCTCATCCTATAATGAGAAGGTATTAGATTTGTGTAAAATTGAACCCCCCGTTTTTGTCAAATGTCTACGTTTTGAGACCCCCTGAATCCTAAAAACAGGTTTTTACGAATGTGTATGTCTGTCTGTAGATTTTTATTTTGTTAACACGAAAACTTTTGAAAAAATAAACAGATTGGATTGGCCTTTGGTATGCTCTTTTCATGTTGAAGGTCAAGTTTGTTAGCCAGCTATTTTGGATAGAAATTCAAAAAGTGAGCACATTTTGAAAATTTTTGGGACCACTTTTTTTTCAAGATTTGGAAATTCTTTGTACAATTATTAGTAGTACTCAAAGGGACAAGCAATTTATCCTGATGACTTTTTCTGGTAACAAAAAAATTACCGAAGTTATATCATTTTAAAAATTCCAAAAAACAAACGAAAATGAACATTTTAAGCCAAAAAACGCACGATATGGAAAAAAGTCTAGGCGTGAAAATCGTTGCTTTTTGAACATCCTACGTTATTGTCATAACAACTATTTGAATTTTATGAAAAATCCCAAATTCAATTTTTAATGGCACAAAAAATAATGGAAAATCAAAAGTTCCATTTTACGGTCAAACTATGCAAGCTATGAAAAAAAAATGAATAGACAAAAGTTGCTCACACAAATATAGATGTAATAGAATAAGAAACAAACATTAAAGTTATCATGATAAATAAAATTTGTCCTTTATTTTGCAATATCTGAATTAGCAATCCCAGGCTGAGGTACAGAAATAAATATAATATACATTTGATATAATAGTTAATATTCTGTGAATTAGAGCGAGTTGAAGTGAGAAAAGACGGAATTTTTTCAGTTTTCAAAATTCGTGTTTTTTGTAATTATTTCAAGAATGAACAGAGCTACAACTTTTTTTAAGAGGAAAAAAAAAGATGCGCATTTAAATGTCGAATAAGAATATATCTTTGAAAAATTAAAATTGGTAAATGTTTTTAAAAATGCCAAGGGGCCCTCCCGCCAACAGCCATCAGACTTTATATGCCCTTCTACGATCCGGCGGTTCAATTACTTTAACCGAATATTTTGAGTACAGCCGTTGCCACTCCCTTTTAAGGTCTTGATACCTCTCTTCCTTTTCCTTCTCCTTGGCAGTGATGTTTTGGTCGGCCGGAACCGAGAATTCGAACACGAATATGGTTTGTTTCTCGAAGTCTCGGAGAACAATGTCAGGCCTCGAATACAATGGAGACTGCCATCCAAAAATCGTAGTTCCAGAAAATTCTGCACTTTTCGTTTTGGTATGCGAAAATGAAACCTTCTATACCTGAATTAAGTCCTGATGATCTGTGAAAAGCACAAATTTGCTCCTTCGATAAGGACTGTTTTTCTACATTCCTGTGAAAATTTCCGTGCATTTTCTTGCCGAGTAGCTCTTCATGGAATTTTTCAACTTCTGCTTTCTTCACTTCGGCTTTCAGAAGTGAAGCATCTAGATGGAGTAATATACTTTTCTTCGTCCCCTAGCCGAAAGTACGTTTTCCCGTCTGCATTTCTGTCCGGGAACAGTGGCTTTTGCGGCCTGCTAGAGTTAACGCGATCTCTGAATTGTGCGAGATTTTTGTGGCTCGCTGACGTAGCAACGCTCACTCAGTATTGTGTTATTGTGCACTTAGCCTCCGAAAAAAATTGATCTTGACAGGTGAATGGAAAAAAGAGAGTGTCGGTGTGTTCAACCTCAAAACTGATGGTTTAAGGTTATTGCGATGTTTGTGCATAAAAAGTCGGCACAAACCCTCAAAAATGGTCGACTCCTCGTATGGAGATTCTGCGGACGAGGAAGAAGTATTTCGAAAAAATAAAACATGTGTTTTCGATGCCCGCCCCGACCAGCAAAATCTCGGCTCCGCCAATGGTGCTAACGAACCGCGACTTTTTCAACTGCGCAGGCGTCGCGAAATGGTGGAGTAAGGAAGAAAACTGATGTTCTCTTCGTCACTCCCTGTTTACGCGACGCCTGCGCAGTTGAAAAACTCATGGTCTGTTAGCACCACTGGGCTCCGTCTCGGCTTTGCAAAAGTCGGGCGGGCGACCGAATCCCATGCATCCGCTCAGCTGCCCTAGAGCAGCGGCGTGGCAGCACTCCGTACTTTCGGCTGGGGATGAAGAAAAATAGTATACGACACACGGCCAGAAATATTGGATGCCCTAGCGTGCGTGATATGTGATGTTACACGCGCCCGAAAATCCAACTTTCTGGCCTTGGGCTGTAATATACTTTTTTTTCTTCAAAATTTGAAATAAATTAATAATAGCTAATAATAAAATGAGATTAGTAACATAATATTTTATTAATTATTCACAAATAATATCAATTTTTACATGGAAATAACAGATTCTTGAATTGAACTTCCCGCCGAAAAAATACTCGAATTTACGTCCATAACTCAAGCATTAAACCGTTTTTGGAAATAAGTATTGCTTAAAAAGTATGGCAAGCATTCTAGATTCACGACTAGTTGAAAAAAATTGATAAAATAGGCTTTTTTTTGGTTTTTTTCTTCAAAAATTGAATTGTTACGTCTCTTCCCATGATACTTTGATATATCGGAAACTAAGGCCCATTGGATCGAAAGAAAAAATTTACACCTAATGGATTTTCATGTACTTCCACCCTGTGAAGCCCCAGCCGAATCAGCGACGCAAATCTCACGACCTCTCCTTGCTAGAGATGCAGGGGGCTGATTCCACTCGTCTGTTATTCATATTCTTTGCATAATCTGGAACAAATATTTCGCTACACACATTAATTAACGTTTATTCAAGCTTATAATGCATTGAAACTTACATGACGTAGGAAAATAATTTTTTTTTTTTTGCAGAAAGGTTTTTTTCCCCTGTATGAGAAAGAAATTCTACCTGAAACGCTTTGTTTTGGATATATAATTACTGTAACTATTCAAATATTGTTTTGAACTCTGCAAAACAATCGTGAGAACACTTTTATGCAAAAATTAAAATGCACCTTTAAAATTCTATCTACTCTTTCTAGTTCTGATTTTCGGCACCAGATGGCGAAATGGTCGACAAGATTCCCAATAGAAGTCAATCATTCATTGCTATCACTTTACAATTTTACGATTATTTTTGTGTAACTTTAAATGCTTGAAATATCTTCATAGCCAAAAGTTCGTAATTTTGGAAAACCACACAATGGCGGCCACATGGAACCAAGAAATCTATTTCTTAAAGTTATTAACAAAGGATGAAGAAAATTGTAAAAAAAAAAAAATTAATAATTTATTCGCAAGGGAATATTCAACGTAATACTTTTAAAGTTCGAGAAAGTAAACTGTTTGGTTTCAGAAATTATGTGATAATTTACAAAATCTAAAATTGTGAAAAAATACAAAATGCCGGCCAATTCAAATTTAAAAAATTGCTCATTTTTTAAATTGTCAACGAAATACTTTTAAACTTCGTAAAAAAATATTTTTTCCTGCAGAAACTGCTTGATAATTTTAAAAATCCAAAATTTTAGCCAATTAAAAATTAAAAAATAAAGTTATGACTGCTGAAAACTGTAGTAAAAAGCTTTTTTTAATTTTGAATTAGCCGCCATTTGGGATTGCTTTTCTGACTATTTTAATTTTAATTCTACTAATTTCACTTACTAGAATACAATTTAGAATGATTAATAATTAAAATTGAGTTTAAAGGAATACAAAATTTAAAATTAAAAAATACGTATTGGATTTGCTGTAATTGAATTTGAACGCAGATAAATATTCCTAAACTTGTCAGCATACATTTTGGATTTATTAGAATTCACTTGAATTTATTTAAATTGAACTAATTTACGGAAATTTTCTTTCAAATTTCTAGAATTCAATTTGAGCTTTTCAGAATCAGATTTTATTTTACTATAATTTAATTCAGAACACACGTTCATTTTCGATATACTAAAATTCACTTGAATTTATTTAAATTTAACTAATTTACGGGAATTTAAATTCAAATTTCTAGAATTCAATATGGTTATATAAAAAAGCAATTTAAAATCTGGAATTCAATTTGAAATTTTCTGTATTCCATTTTATTTTACTATAATTTGATTTCGAATTGGTAGAATTGAATTTGGATACAGACAAACATTTTTTAATTTATTAACATTCACTTTGGATTTACCTGAATTCAGTTTTATTTCACCAGAAATCCTTATGAAAATTAAATTATTATACTAATTTTAAATCCCATTTTTAATTGCTATAGAATGCAATTTAAAATCAGCATGATTCAATGTAAAATTTTCGGATTTTATTTTGAGTAAGGTATAATTGAATGTAATCTAAATTTGAAAGCATTGAATTTGAATGTAGTTAAATATTCTTATATTCGTTAACATTCGCTTTGTATTCTCTTGAATTCAACTAATTTTCAATGTAATGAATAAAGCGTCAGCTACCAGGATTAAAAAACTTCTAATTACTAGAACGTAATTGAAAATTAAAACAATTCAAATTAAATTTGAATTTACTGGAAAATAATGAGAAATTACTACAACTGATTTAAACTTTAATTTAAGTTGATTGGAATTCAATTTAAAAGCAATTGAATTCAAATTAAAGTTTCTAAAATATAATCTAAAATGCAGCTCCGCAAATCAATTTGAATTCTAGTTTACTAAAATATTTTGAAATTTTTATATTTGCTATATTGTAATCTGAGATCAGTAGAATTGGAATTGCTGAAATGAAATGTGAAATTACTAGAATTCAGTTTTGAATTTACACAGATTTCCTTTAAAATATAAATTGTACAAATTTAAATTTTTGTTATTGAGATTTCAACTGAATGCAAGTGAATTAAAAATTTATTTTATTTTATTTTTCTGCAATTTATCCTAAAATCAATTAAATATCCCTCAAACAGAGTTTTATTTTTCGTGAATTGATATTGGAAGTCTTTTTGAATTAAGTTTAATTCATTTGAATTGACTTAGATTCACCAATTGTTGAATCGGTTTACAACCAAATAAGTTATGTCTCCAATTACCTATGCTTCTTCATTTTCATATACAAAACTTAATTATTCCAGGCCTCGGACTCATGACACGACGAATTTCAAACAAAATCGTCGAATCATTAACTAAAGCAGATTAATTTTCAACGAAACAGTTATTTGCATTTTTAACAAAAAAAGAGCTTTCCACAAAGCAGTTGCATTTTCAAGGAAATAGTTGAATTTTCAACGAAAAAATTAATTTTCTACCTAAAAAGATAAATTTCTAACCAAATTCGTAAATTTTTAACTAAATAGTTGAATTTTCAACAAAGAAGATTAACTTCCTTCCAGAAAATACGAATTTTCAACAAAATATATACATTTTTTACCAATAAATAGTTGAATTTTCAACCAAGATCAATTTTTTGTCAAAAAAGACCAATTTTCAAGAAATTACTTAAATTTTTAACTAAATAGTCTAAACAATGAATGTGTTGTTAGTAAAAATTACATTTGATTAGTTTTTAGTTTATATTTTTTCATTGCTAAGATTTGTCAAATTTTTAACAAAATAGTTAAACTTTCAGTTGAAAAAATTAATTTTTAACAACAAAAAACAACTAATTGGCAAGTAAAATTACGGATCTTCAATGAATTTTTATGACAATAATTCAAATTCAAACCAAGAAATTGAATTTTCAACCTAAATTACCGTTTCCATCATTTCGTTTCACCTACTAACAATTCCCTCATTTCCCCTTCGCCCCCTCCTATAATTTCTTCTCACTTTCCATACTTCCTGCCCCCTCTCATATCACTTCCCCTACTTCCTGCCCCCTCCTTTCCTATCACTTCCCCTACTTCCCATCCCCTTATTTACCATACCTGCACCAATTACCCTTTACATCATTTCACTTCACCTTCTACCCTTCGCCTCACTTCTCCCATTACCACTCCCCTCATTTCCCCTACTACCGATCCCCTAATTTTCCCTCATTTCCACTTGCTTCGCCTATTTCCCTTCTTCTTATTTACCATCACTTTTCCATCGTCATCTCCCGTAATTTCTCTTCACTTCCCCTGCGTCTCATCCCTTTTCCCTACTACTTTATTATACTGCTTTTATCTACTTCCATCTCCTTCATTTTCCCTACTTTTCGGTAAATTTTTCCTCAATTCTCCTTCCCTCATTTCCACTTCTCCCACCATTTCCCCTCACTTCACCTTCTACCTCTGCCCTCACTTCATCCACTATCACTCCCCTCATTTACATTCATCTCGCCTAATTCTCCTTACGTCCCCTCTCATTTCGCATCACTTCCCCTACTTTCCATCTCCTTATTTATTCTTCTCCCCTCCCTTATTTGCCCTACTTTTCCTCAGTTAATTTTCCCTCGCTTTTCCTACTTCTCCCCTCACTTCCTCTACTGCCACCTCCTCATTTTCCCTCACTTTCTCTACGACCACTTCTCTTATTTACCCTCACTTCCTCTACTACCACTCTCCTTATTTACCTTCACTTCCTGTACTACCACTCCCCCCATTTACCCTACTGCCACTCCCCTCATTGCACTTAATTCCCCTCTCCACATGTCCTCTACTTCTCATCCCCTCACCTCCCATCCCATAATTCCCCCTCATTTCACCTACTTCACTTCCCCTACTTTACATCCCCTCATTTCCTATCACTTCCCATACTTCGTTCTCCCCCCTCATTTCCCTAACTCCCCTCTACTCAGATTACCTGACTCTCCCTCCCCCTACTTCCCGTACCCTCATTTACCCTACTTCCCATCCTTGAAAAGGAGTACGACGGGCGGACACCTGACCAAAACTATAAGGGTTTCAGCCCGGGGCCACAAAACTCTAAAAAAAAAATAGTTAAATTTTCTTGATTTTCTTATGGGTTCTATTAATTCAGTTCGCATTAAAGTGGAAAACGAGAAAAAGAGGGTAATAGGGAAAAGACTGAAGCCTGTGATAAATAAATAGGAGTCTTGATAATTCATAGACTAAAGAATAACATTTTAAATAAACTCTAAAGTTGATTTTTAATACTTTTAAAATATTAGGTTAGAAAACTAAAAAATGTTGCTTAAAAAATCAAGTTAATTTTCCATTGTACACTTTTTAATTTCCAACTATGTACAGTGAACCTTAGCCTATTTGAAGGGCCTTGAAACGTACACGTTCGATAATTTGAAGGCTGCAGGGCCCCCACCTCAACCGCGACCTTCAGGTTATTTTTGTCAAGCGACGTTCATTGGCTGCCCCGGCCTTGTACCGATGAGGGCGCTGTAATCAACTTTTTCAACTGCGCATGTGCCGAAAAGTGCGGGTCGATTTGAAATCAATAAATACTATCAATAATAATACAGATCAATGTTTTTAAAAAATTTCACTTAACAAACAAAAATTACAGTCGAACTCGGATTTACCGTTTCCGAGAATTGACGCCGCGCCGCGGGTAGGCTTATTAGGAGCCGCACAGGGTGCGGGGTTCACGAAGGCGTGACAAAGTAGGAACTCTTTACGTTCGGAGTTGACCTAAATCCGGTTCAGTTAGGGTAGGTCAGGTCCAAGGACAGCCCCAAAACCGACGTTAAATCCGAGTTCGACTGTAATTAAATTGAATCTAATAAATAGCTTACTTCTTTAAATAATTTATTATTAATGTAATATTACAAGCGTATACTTTGTAATTTTAAGTAGACTCGCGCTTTTCGACACATGCGCACTTGAAAAATTCGCGGTCTGTTAGCCAAAAACAAAGCACAAATGTCAGTGTTTTTGTTCACGTACGACGTGACAAATATAAAATTTCTTGGAAATAGTACAATTTGCCAACTAAAAATCAATATAATAGAATCAAAATACGACTCAAATATTTCGCGGAATAGTGAGTTTTGTAGCATGGCGTCGCTGTCATGTTAGGATAGGTGGAAATGTCTGGAAGGTTAGCATAGTTCTTGTCATAGGAGTGCGTACGCCTCTTTGGAGAAAGTATTCTAAACGTAAAAGTAAGTTATAAAGGTCTGAATAGTAATATTTTCCAAGTGTAGAATGTATTTTCTCTGTCAATTTCCATTCTTTTGTTGATCGGCGACCTTTAGTGTCACGAAATACAATCAACTGTCCGAAATTTGAGTTTAGAATACCCGATCTGATACACTAACCTGCAATTTTGGCTATTTTTCATTTCGTGACACTGGAAGGTCGTCAATCGACAAAAGAATGGAACATAACTGAGAAAATACATACTACACTTAAGAAATATTACTATTCGTATATTTATGACTTACTTTTACGTTTAGAATATTTTCTCGGAAAAGTTGTCCGCATTCCCATGACGTCATGCTAAAATACTCAATTCAAACTAACGAGGGCTTCCCGCTCTTAGGGCCTCTTTTTTTAATTCGTCAGCCCCTGCAGGGACCGTGGTGGGAGGTTACGGAACTACACAATTTCAAATAAGTGCGCGTAGGGGATTCAAATAGGTGGAAGTCCATTGTACTTTCAAATTCAGACTACACACAAGTTTAATACTTGAAAAGCTTTATGACACTATTTGAACACTATTTTTGATCTTTCAAATGCGTCCGAGGCCTGTTATTCTCACATTATGATGATGCGATTAGATGTCTAAACATATTATTTACAGGTTTCCATCAAAGGCTTCAAGATGCAGCAGATCGCCCCTGTTCACAAACATTCGCAAACCTGTTGCCCGGTAATGGCATTCTACTACCCCAACGAATGCTTCATGTGCAAAGACACAACTTCCATAAAAAGATGCAGTCGCTGCAACATGATCGCCTACTGTGGACCCGGTCATCAGAAAGAACACTGGAGTTACCACAAGGACATATGCAAAGTCATCTCCGCCATTCTCAAGGAAAGGAAGATCACTCATATCTACGAAAATTTCCGCGGTGTCAGCTCAGCAGAATGGAAAAAAGTAAGGAAAGAAACCGCCAAGGAGGTGGAAAAAAGACTCGGAAGATCCTTGGCTCAGTACGAAGGACACATGTTTCATTTCCCAAGAGCCTGCTTTGTTTGCCACGATGCCAGACAAGGATTGCTAAAAAATTGTCCTCAATGTCCCAATGCACATTTCTGCCAGGAACATCCGAGCAGCTCTCTTCACGATAAGGATTGTCTCCAGATTCAAGAAAGCCACAAGCTCGATATCGACTATCAAAACAGAGTTTCCACACGTGACTTGAAATCACTGGCTAAATCGGTCGTCGATGATACGCCAATCGCCAGTTCCAAGAAAAGATTGCCCACGGCGATGAAGGAATTTATGGAATACGCCGGAACGCCGATGAAGCTTTGCGACGTTTTGAGAACTCACGTCGCGGATTTTCTTTCCGGGCCGTTGACTCTCTTCAGCGCTTTGCAGAAGCTGAAACACCCCGCGCTCGCGAAACTTGTGGTTCACGTAACTGGTTCGAGTGGGAAAATCGACGACATGAAAAGTTGGGAGGTTCTCTTTCATCTGATACCGACTTTAACTTTCTTAAGGATTATCAGTCTTGATTGCGAGGAGAGTGAGACGTTGGAGTGTACACTCTGTGAGAAATGTCGTGTGAAAAAGAAGAGATTGTCGATGCAGACTATAGCGTGTAACTATGTCGGCTATGTGGAGACGAAAGAGTTCGAGGAGCCGAATATTGTACTGTTGACGAATAAAAATCCACCAGAGGATGAGATGCATCAGAGATTGTGGAAGATTTTTCTGTTGACCTGGGGCAGAGTTGAGTGTCCTCTAGTATTAACTACTGTCACAGAACAAAAGGCAAAGACGATTATTGAGAGCTTGAAGTCTACTTTTAATAAAGTTGCGATTTGTTATGATGGGATCAACGAATTCGCAGCGCAAAGGCCGCAAAGACAATGGGAGACTGAAGGCGTTTTTAGGTAAATTGACATTTTTGTATCTGATTGAAAGTGAGGTGTATGAATAAGCGCAAAATTCAACTTTGAATAATTTTACTTCCTTATCGAGGACGATCATTCTCCTCCTCCTCCTCCTCCTTGTAATAGTAAAAATTTCGTAAAATAATTAATTCTTTTAATTGAACGTTCCTTAATTTAAAAATGTCTAACACAATGTACTAAACAATTGTCCGGATGTGTGTTTATCACACTTTTTTGTGAAGCGATAACTAGAAGACGGTTGCAGATAAGTTGATGAAATTTGGAGGGCTTATTTTCACCTCTGATGTTTTAAAACTGAATGATTTCTAAAAATATTCACTACCTCTTTTTTTTAGCACTCTAAGATTTAAAAAATTGAGTTTCTATAGAAAATAACACTTTTTCATTAACATAATTCAAACATGGTGTTTCTCCTCCTCCTCCTCCTCCTTGCAATATTTACAATTTAGAAAAATTTAAAATTCCCTCAATTGAACTTTCCTTAATTAAAAAATCCTTCCATAAAAAATTTCAAAAATAAATTCAATTTTTTTTAACGTAGATTTTGGAATTTTTCGAAAAAAGAAAAATTTTATAAGGTTTTAAGAGAATAAACAAAATTCTTAAGATACCTGTGAAAATTTATAATAATTAATTATTTTTAAAAATAAATTTTAAGAGAAATTTGAAAAAGATTCCTAAAATTTCGAATAAAAGTGTAAACAAATGATACGGCAAATTTTTCCATTTTGCATGAAAACACATTTTTTTTAATCGAGTAAGCTTAAGAGATATTTAGAAGTTTTCAAAAATAAATAAATTTTTTTTTAATGTAGATTTTTTTTATATTTCCAAAAAAGACCAATTTTAAATGATTTAAGAGAATAAAATTTCTTTTAAGATTCCTGTGAAATTTTCAAATAATTGTTTATTTTGAAAAATGAACTTTTAAGAGAAATTTGAAAAAGATTTTGAAATCCTTGAAATCATTTCCTAAAATTCCGAAAAAAGTGTAAAAGATTTTGAAGCAAAGCTTTTCCATTTTGCATGAAAACAAAATTAAACAAATATATGAGTAAGTTTAAGAGATATTTAGAAGTTTTCAAAAATAATTTAAAACTTAAAACGATAAAAAATTGGTTTAAAACGTAGTTTTTTGAATATTTCGAAAAAAGAAAAATCTTGAAAGGTTTTAGGAGAATAAAATTTTGTTAACGTGGATTTTAAACATTTTTCAACAAAAAAAAATTAAGATTTCAAGAGAATAAAACATTTTCTTAATATTCATGGGAAAATTTCAAATGATTGTTAATTTAAAGAGAGAGAAAAACTAATTTTAAGAGAAAATTGAAAAAGATTTCCTAAAATTTCGAAAAAGAGCAGACTATTTGAAGCAAAATTTTTCAAGATTACAAAATAGTCATTTTAACATATATTTAGAAGTTTTTAAAGGATTTAAAAATAACTTAAAACTTGTAAAGATCGACAAAAAATTTTTAAATATAGATTTTGGAATATTTTGAATGAAAGAAGCTTTTTAAGAATTTTGAAAGGTTTCAAGAGAATGAAAATATTTTCTTAAGATTCTTGGGAAAATTTCAAATGGTTTACTATTTCGAAAAATTAATTTTAAGAGAAAATTGAAAAAGATTTCCTAAAATTTCAAAAAAGAGTTTCAAAGATTTTAAAACAACATTTTTCAAGAAATTCGAGTAAGTTTAAGAGATATTTAGAAGTTTTCAAAATTAATTACAAACTTAAAACGATTAAGAATTTTGTTTAAAATATAGATTTTTGAAGATTTCGAAGAAAAGAGGCTTTTTAAGAATTTTGAAAGGTTTCAAGATAATTTAAAAAATCTGAAGATTCTTGGGAAAATTTTAAATGATTTTCTTCTTGAAAAATTAATTTTATCAGAATATTTGAACAGATTCCGAAACCAAAACAAATTTTGATGAATAAATACAAATTGAACAATTATTGATTTAGACAAAGTTCGACTAAGTTTAAGACATATTTAGAAGTTTTGAAAAGTTTGAAAAATAATTTAAAGCTTAGAAAGATTTTAAAAAGTTGAAAACTTGAAAAGATTTCAAAAAATTGAAAACAAAATGTAGATTTTTGATGATTTCGAACAAAAAATGTATCTAGTAGCTTTTCAAACCTTGTGAAATGCGTCAAAAGAATAAAACAAATTAATAAGATTCTTAGGAAAATTAAAAATGATATTTTTTTCAACCTTAATTTTTCAAAAGTATTTTAACCATTTTCAAAATTGTTAAAAAAAAAATGACAAATTTAATTTTGCAAGAAGTATTGAAAGTTTTAGAAAACAAATCGAATAATTTTAAGATATTTAAAATTTTCGAAAAAATTGAAAAAATAATTTAAAATTTCAGAAGATTCCAAAAAATTTAAACCAAATGTAGATTTTTGAGGATGTTGAAATAAAATGTTGAGCCTTTTTAAAGATTTTGACATGTTTAAAAATAATTATAAAATTTTCTTAACCCTGCGCTGGTACTTATACGGTCATTAAAAAAGAAAAAAAAGTTATTAATTTTGCCGTAAAAAATGTAATTTTTCGCTATGTTTTAACTTCTACAATCTTTTTTTCTTATTTAAAATAAATTTTGAACTAAATAACCTACAGCATACTTTGAAGTAACTATCCAAGAGTGTGTAAAAAATTCAGCTACTCAAAATAATCAATTGGCTCTTTTCGGGAAGCCTTTTTCGCTTGGGGTCAAAAAGACCCAAGTATGCCAGCTATGTTACGTGTAGGGAAGTGTGCCATCGAAGGGTTTAGATTCCTGGTAGAATTTAAAGTAACTTGTTTTTAATTTTCAGAGAATATTTAAAAAGGTTTCAAAACAAATTTTGATGTGTAAATAATAATTGAACAATTATTATTTTGTGACAATTTAAAATTAAAATATTTTAACTTCTAATTTAAAAAGTTTTAAATATAAAAATAAAATTGTAATCTTTCAATTTTTAATGTTTTTAACTTGAAATTGCTCAAAATTATATAATTTTGAAAATTACAAATTTGTGATTCATTCTTCAATTTGGAGCATTGAGAATGATAGCATGGATTTAAATCGTTTCGAATCTTTGAACTGTAATTTATGAAAGTTTTCAAATTTTTAATTTTGCAGTTTAACGGCATTGAATTTAAAATTATTCAATTGAAAAGTGTTAAAAGCTTTCATTTTATACGTGTAAATTATTCAAGATTTAAATTTAAAAAAAAAATTAATTTTTAAAGTTTTAAATTCAGAAGAGTTCCACTTCGAACGATTTATTTTGCATTTAAGTTCTTACACCATTAAATTACAAAATGTCTAGTTTCAAGAGTTCAAATATTTAATTTACAATGACCGGAAGAATTTTTGTGATCCGGGAAGTGATCGAGAATTTTCTTTTTGTATTTAAACAGCCACCCTGATTCCAATTGTTTTAGATTAAATTTTTAATAGAAAAATTTTCAATATTAATTTGTTGATTTCGCTTTTGTTCTTAATTTGAATTGATTACAAAAAAATGTGATTCAAGTTGATTTATCTAAATATGCAACCAATTTTAACTTTCCAAATAGCAAATTCTAATTTTTATTATAAACTCAAAGAAAATCTAAAAGTATTCTTCAAGCTTCCAAAGTTTCAAAGAACTATTTTCATAAAATCGATAACTTCAGTTAGTTAATTTCCCAAAATGTTCTCTTTTACAGGGAAAACGACTTGATGACAATTTGCAGGGTATTCCACGACAAGGAAATGCTAACTTGCGTTCGCTGTGGACTTGAAGACAAAACCGTTGATTCGAAAACGAACAACTGCGCCTCATGTGTATCCGATTTGCTCTGCGTCGACGCCGCTTTGTTTCCCAAAAAGAGCAGCAACCGATCTCGCAATTTCTTCTACGTGCACAACTGTAAGGTTTGTCAATTTCGTCCAGATCTTCTCGCAGGCCATGCCCCTCTTATACCCTGCAAGCGCTGCAAGATGATTTTCTATTGCACCGATGCTCACCAGAAGCAACATCTTCCCGAACACAAAGATCTCTGCAAGGCAATTCTCACTCTGATGGTTGAATCCGGTTCCTCGAATCTTTTCGAAAAAGCCGACAAGTGCGGTGAAGATGCCTGGAAACGATCCAAAATTGATCTCATGCTAAAGGCGGAATCAAAGCTCGAAAGGAAACTTCTGCAGTACGAAAAAGACATGTTTCTCTTTCCAAAATCATGCTTCGTCTGTCACGAGACCAACCCGAGTGTTTTGAAAACCCACGAGTGTGGACTCAGTCTCTGCAAAGTCCACAAAAATTCTACGGACCATCAGGCGACTTGCCTGACACACCATCTGGCTTTTTATTGTGATATGGACCTCCTGCCGATCAGACGATCACCTGCACCGATTACGTTGGCAGAGCTGTTGGTATATTCTTCTAGACAAGAGACAGTGGGGACCGTTCCTCTGAAAGCGGAACTCGAAAGGCTACCGGAATCGATGGATGATTTTCTTGACACTTATATTCAAATCAAGGATGGGAAAGTCTGGCTCGAAAATAATCCGGGAAAATATCCGAAACTCAGGGAGATGATGTACGCGGAGATGTTCACGAAGCCTCTGAGTTTGCTCTTCGCTATGCAGAAGTATGGTTGGATCTTTGAGTCGATGGTGATCCACGTGATCGGATCACATGACGACGAGAAATCTGCAGCTGGATACTGGGAGATTTTGCTCCATCTGGTGCCGAATTTGAAAAGTCTGAAGGTCTTCTTCGTAGGGTCTGAAGTTTCGGAATTAAATCCGGTGATGGTTAAAGTCTGCGAGGGTTGTACGAAGCTGGGAAAGAGTTTGGAAGTGAGAGGCATCGAGAAGGCGTATGATGAGTATTATTACGAAAAGGACATTTTTGTGAAACCGCAAATAGTCGTGGCGTTTAATTTCCACTTGCATGAGGCAACGAGCTCGGAAATGAAGAAGACTGCTAAGAGTTTGATGTTGACGACTTTGTGTTTGGGAAATTTAGGGGTGCCTTTTGTGATGACTTCGGGAACTAGAATGAAAGCGAGGCTCACTTGGAGGAATATGATGTTGTATCTTGGAGACTCTCTTCAATATGATTACTTGGAATTAAATCCGTTCAGGGCAATGATTCCGGAAAGGGATTTTGAAACGGAGGGTTACAAGTTTTCGAATTGCTTTATTACTGTTTACGGTAAATTGCATCAGCTTCCAAGCCCTGTGGAACATCTGAGTAAATTATATCAGCTGCCAAGCCCTGCGGAACATATGAAGAACAAATTTGGGGTCGATGTCACAATATTTGGGCTTAAGTAATTAATTGCAGTACTCTCACAAAGCGCCTTTTCTCGCCAAGTACCTCTCTCTTCCATTACCTCTAAATCAGGTAAGCGGCTCGATCATGGATTAAATGCGCGTGCGCGAGACGATATTCAAATAATCCACCAATGCGTGTCAGATATATTTCCCGCCGAGCCTTAGGGGCGTGGCTAAACTGAGCAGGGCGCTTTGTGAGAGTCTACAGTATTTTTAAGTGTCGCGGATTTTAGATGTTTTGATAGTCTTGGATGTTTTGGTAAGTCTTATTTGTTTGGATCTCGTTAATTATATTATTTAAATAAGCGTATGACGTCTTTGTATTTTACAATATATTGCATTCTTCTATTTTTTAAGTTTATGTGGAAATAGCGAACTTCCTGAGAAGTGTTTTGAATAAAATGGAGTCATTTGATAATTGCATTGATGATTTTTTCTTTTTCCTTCTCAAGTTATTTCTAGTGCAATTATAGTCGAGTCTGGATTTAGTGCCGGTTTTGGGGCTGACCGAGACATTAAATTCAGATTCTCGGAACGTAAACAGCCAGGGGCGTATGAACCGTTTCCTGTGGATTTTACTGCATGGTAAACAATATGTTTAAAATTGTTTTTCTAATATGGAGTCAAGGGAAACTAATTATTTAACGGAAATGAGCAAGAATGATGCCTGTCACACGTTAAAATAAATGTGTTTCCTGCTTGCGTACTAAACGTTTGCGGGCCGCTGAGCATCTTGTTTAAAAGGAGAGCTTTCTCTTCAATAATCTTTACAGATTCTCTGTCGCTCATTTGATTAAACTATTCGAAGACAGCATCATCCAAAAGCTCATCACTTTTTTTTGCAACTATATAAATAAGCGAAACACTTCTAAAAAAAAAAAATGTCAAGTGGGAAGCACGCACTTCTGCGTAATCGCCTAATGCATGCGACGCAGTTTCATAACCAGACATACGAAGAAGTTATTGAACAGAAAATCACTTACTCTTATAAATACTATATTAATTGTCTACGCAAAACCCAGTTTTCACGTCAACACTTGACAGTTTGACATTACAAAACACTGCAAGTGGGATTCCGAGGCGTGAAGTCGATCAGACCTCTCTTTCTACCATGTAAGGTAGACAGAGACGATCCGATTGTGTTCGAATGATAGGTCTTACTTTTCGTTTCGAAACGATCATTCTCTCTCTGTCTATCCAATAGTTTTTCTTTGTCGAATCGTAGAGCCTATTGGGTAAATAATAATTAGATTATTTACATTTCGTGGAAAAATTAGGCATTTCAAGATGTGACGTCAGCTGTCAAGATGTCTGCAGACCGAGAGCCAAGCAATAATACCAATTGCATGGAACAATACTTTATTTTTTTTAATAACTTGGAAAAAAGCGATTTTTCACCATAAGTGTATTTAGATATTATTCTTTCTTCAAATGCTGTTCAATTGAATAATAAAATAGTTACAAAAAATATATCGATTTTATTATTTGATGGAATAGCTCTTGAAAAATAAAAACTGATATCCAAATACCATTATGATAAAACATCATTTCTTTCCAAGCCATTAAAAAAATAATGTTTTGTTCCATGCAATTAGTATTATTATTTGGCCCTCGGCGTGCAGACTTCTTGGATTTCCCCCTCTAAGCCTCAAATATCTAATTATAAAGGGTGCTAAATTCAAATTATAAAAGAAGTAAGAGTAATAGAAACCCTATTTTTCGCATTATGCAGTAGATAATTTAAAACAAGTATATGGTTCCTTCAGTCTAGGGTGTGTCTGTAAAAAATATATGTAAGAAATATGATATATATATTTGTTTAAACAATAAATGCTTAAAAGATTTAAACCCTATGCGGGATTGTCGAAAGCCTTAATTCTAGGGAATCAGTTTTTGTCCAAAAAATAATTTTTCGAAGGCTTACGAAATGCAATTCTACAGTACTCTTGAATTTTCTGGAATTTTCAATTCTTCCTAAAGTTTAAACTTCAAAATTTATATAAAAAAATATAGAGCAGTTTTGAAGTAATTTACTTTAATTTACTAGAATTGCCGGGTTACTGGGATATCATAGAAATTGCTAGAATTAAAATGGAATTGGATAAAATGTAATTTAAAGTTGTCAAAATGAAATTTGAATTTACTAGATATTAAAAATTAAAATTTGCAAATGCGTTCTAGAATTGGAAATTCTACTTGAATTAGAACTTCAGTTATGACTAGAATTTTTCTTTTAATTTACTTCAATTCAATATTAAATTAATAAAATTAAAAATGCTGACATTCAGTTGGAAGTTGCTGGGTATTTAAAATTTAAGCTTCAAATAACGACTTAAATTATCTATAATATGAATTTCATTTTACTGGAATTAAACTTTAAAATAAGTATTACTAGAATGCGAGAATTGAATTTGAAGTTACTAAAATTCAATTGGAGATTATATATTACCAGAATACAATTTAAAATTAAAGCACACTGGATTTTGGCAGAATTTTACTTACATCTAAACATTTTAACCTAAACTTCTTGATTTGAATTGAATTTTAATTTGCTGTTAAAATTCACTAGAACTAAATTTCAAATTACTAATATACATAATAATTCAAGATTTTTAATTCAAATTTACTAGCGTTAAATTTAATATTCCTAGAATTGAATTAAAAACTGCTAGAGTTAAATTTGAAATTACTAGTTACTAAAAATTTAAATTGTCAAAAACGTTCTGCAATTTAAAAGAATTCAATTTGAATCCAATCTAAAATTACTAGAATTTTGAATTTCTTAGAATTTAAACTGTTAGAATATGTCAGAGATTCAGTTGAATCATCAATGAAGCATCAAACAGAAGAAAAGTTGCTTTTCTAGAATTTTGTTTAAAGTTTCCAATTCTTGAATAACTTTCCATTTTTTCATATCTTCTGAAAATATTAAGATATTAGAAATTTTCATATTGTTATTTATGAAACTATGGATGGTCTCAAATGAAAAAAAAATGGTAAAATAAGATCAACTAAAAACGAAAATTCAGCAATGCTTTCTGAACATGAATGGCCCAATTTTTGGAAAAATTTAATGCACACTCTTTTTTCGGTGCGTTCCGTCATTCTGAAATGCGACGCGTACTGCGGTTGTCCCTAAATGCTAAATACCTGTTTTTAACAATAGCACATGTAAGTGCAAAGTTAGAGCACAAGGTCGGATACTTCCCGGACAGACGTCATATTTGCATTATTCTGGGATTGCAAAAATCTTAAAGTTTTATTTATTCCCTGTGACTAGAACATAATAGAATCTTTGTTAAATATTACATTTAAATTCTATAATCCAACATATTTTTTCAACAATTCTCATTAATAGAATTTAATTTTCTTTTACAGTTGAAGATCAGCGCAAAATGACATCAGACTTCGAGAAAACAACTTACACCTGGGAGATAAAAGATTTCGACCATCTCATAGCGAACAAATATGAAAAATCTTCTCCTAGCTTTGCTTCAACAGGTCACTTAGAAGATGAATGGTCCATAGTTCTAAAATGGCATAAGAACAAAGTTCTTTGCAAATATTGTGCAGCTTGTCACCAACTAGTCTGCGAAGAATGTAGCCAGCCTCACTATAAGACTGATTTCTCCATCCGCCTCTCTTACAACTTGGCATCAAACATGCCACCGCTGAAAGTTAAATACGTCCTCCAGAATCCAGTCACGAATAAAACTTTGAAAAGAAGAACAGTCTTCTGCGTGCAAGGCTACGCCAACTCTCAATCAGGATTCAGACACTTCATCTCCCTAAAGGAAATCAAAGAGTATGTTGTAAATGACGTCCTCACTATCACCTGCATCATAAAACAAGCCCAGAGAAACGAACCAACCGGTTTAGAAGACTTCATGAACAAAAGCTCCTTCAGCGATGTTGAGCTTCACGTCGGAAACAAAATATTTTCCTCCCACAAAATCATCCTCGCCTCTAAGAGTCCCGTTTTTCGACAGATGTTTGCCCATCAGCTCAAAGAAAATATCTCGAACGTGGTTGAGATAGTCGACATAGACGCCAAAGTCTTCTACGAATTTCTGTGGTTCTTCTACGCGGGAAGAGTGAGGAATCTGAAAGAATACGCTTCTGCGCTTTTCGTCGCTGCTGACAAATATGACATCAGAAATCTTAAGACGATCTGTGAGGTTTATTTGAAAAAGAACCTCACTAAGAATAACGTCATTCAGAGTTTGAAACTAGCTGATGACCACAATTCGGACTTTCTGAAGGAGCATTGTTTCTCTTTCATTAGATGTAACTTCTATGACGTTGCCCAATCCGAAGACTTTAAAACTCTTGCTGAGTCGAAGATACATTTGCTGCTGAAGATCGCTGACGATTTCTTTGACTCTTGGACCAAGAAAAAAGTCGAAAGCTTAGTGACCTTGGAAGAAATTTGCACTTGTGAAAGTGAAGATTACAAGAACTTTTTGAATAAGCAAACTTGGAGCGATGTGGAGATTCAAAATAGAGGGAAGATCTACCACGCACATAAACTGGTTCTTGCAGCGAAGAGTTATGTTTTTGCAGATATGCTTTCAGAAGTGGAAGGAACTGCATATCTTGAAGTTGAAGGTGTCGATCCAATTGTTTTTTATGAATTGTTGAGGTTTATTTACACGGGATCTGTGGAAAATTTGGACGACATAGCATACGAATTGCTCTTGGCCGCTGATAAATATCAGATTGAAAATTTGAAGACTGTTTGTGAACATGCTTTGATGAAAAAAGTAACTTCGGAGAACGTTGTTTCGATGTTGAAGGTGGCGGATAATCGGAAGGGGGATAAATTGAAGAATCGCTGCATTTTGACTCTTATCAAAAAATTAATTTCGGGTAGTGTTGAAACATCAGTTATTCACCATTTGGCCATGTCACACCCACATCTTGTTTTGGAAGTTCTAGTCATGGCGGGGCTAAACTGCGAAGATGTGTCGTCGGATTCGGATTAGAGAATATTTAGCATTAAGTAAGTTACAAAGTAATGTAAAGGGATTTCTCTAAATTAAAATCAGTTAGAATATTTACTAATAATGTCAATTAGTGACTGAATTCTAGCTATGAATCAACTATTTTGTACTAATTTATTTATTTTGGCTGAGAAATCATTTTTATTGTTGAAATGTCAACTATTACGTTTTTCGTTCAAAATTAATCTTTTTTGTTTAAAATTTGAACAACTTTGTTAACAGTTGAACAACTTCTTTGTTCAAACCATTTTTTTGTTACGATTCATCATTTTAGTTGAATGTTATTTTGTTGTTATTATTGAAAATTACTTTTTTCACTGAAAATTTAATTATTTCAGTTGAAGATTGATCATAAGTTGAAAATTTTCTTTTTTGGTAGAAAATTAATCTTCTTAGTTGAAAATTCATCTGCTTCGTTAAAAATGAAACTATTTGGCTTGAAAAATCAACAATTGGGTCATGAATTTGAAACTATGTTTGAAATAGCATTTTTTTGGGACGGGAGCGAATTGAAAAAAATACCGAGCGACTAAACGAAAGGATCTCTCTCTTAGGTGAGTTAAAGGCGAGCCGGAAACGACCCGAATAAATTATACTAAAACATCTCACAAAAAGCAGTTGCTTGGTAGAGGTTACGTAGAACTTAAAAAGTAACAAATGTGAAATACAGAAGAGTAATTTTCTCAGTCCTAGCCATAGTGGTGGCACTCCCATGTACTGTTTTAAATATTCAAGTTTTTAATTCCCCGGGCACCGCACTGTTAGATGGCACTGGTAGTTCGTGCAACAAAGTGCGCATGACACCTTGCATTGGGGGAGCAGGGCTTGGAAATAATCGATGCCAGGGATTTGTAGGTCTGCCTATTTTCATTAATTTTAGTGTCCGGAGATACCGCGGGATGGTGCTGATCCTGAACTTAAGTCTTCAAAACTGTTTTCCGGATGGCAATTTCGACTGAGATAATAATACGCGCGATCACGGAGGAATAGTAAGGAGTGGTATCACCCTATGTGTTTGGTGAGCAGAGTTAGGGTTGTAAAGTTTCATGAAACTTTGACAGAATGAAAAGTTTCAAACATTAGGGCGGGAAAATTCAAAATATGCAAAATACTATTTAGTATTAAATATATACATATAATAGTATCCTTTGTGTTTCAAAGCTAATCGATTTTATCGGTGCTATATCTCTCAATATTTAAAATAAATATTTATTATCGGGTATTATTTTTTCAATAAAAGCAAGTAATTTTAACGCATACATTTACTTTACAAACGAAGAATTCACAGTGTTGACTATTTGTTAAGTTAATTTGTTTATAAAATTTATGTTAACAATATCATATTTTTTGCTTTGAAATATCCCCGCGATTTAAGTCTGGCAATGCTGACCATAAAAAAATTTTTTCACGAAGATGAACATGAAAAACTAAAAAATCTACTTTTTCTTCACACTTTGCATTTAAATAAAAGTTTAAACAAAATAGAATTAAAAAATCAAGCCACATTACTCTCTTCAAAATTTAATGCTGAATTTTTCTAAAAAAAATATCCAAAATTGGTTAAAAATTGCCAGCTACAAGTTATTTTGAACCTCGTTTTTTTATTTCATCCCACTGTGTGGGGCAGCGACGCTGGAAATGCTGGGGGGAATTGTTATTCGCCTTATTATAGAGGATTTATGGAGGGATACGTCCCATGAGACAGACAGAGACGGTTCGAGGGATGTGGATCTAAGGAACACCAGAGGGACTAAGTGAGATGGATGGTCACTAGAGATACTGGGGAATGGTCGTACGCCGTGCCGTGGGGATTTATCTCGTATGATAGAAAGAGATAGAGCGAGGGACGTGGGTCTGGGGAATATCGGAGGAGGGAGTGAGAGGGATTGTAACTAGGGATACTGGGGAATAGTTGTTCGCGAGAGGGTTTCTGGTTATTGGGTAATTCGGGATTCACAGTTCGGTCTTTCGGCAGGATGGGGATCCGCCTGAGATAGATAGAATTCCAACCGTCTCAACGAAACGAGGTAAATGGCACTCCAACTGGCTCGTGACTGGAGGAAAATGAGGTTAAGAAGTTTGTTTCTGTAAGATCTGGGATCGCACAGAGATAGATGGTATTCCAATCGTCTCAGCGGAACGAGTTAGGTTGCATTCTAACCGGCTCACAAGTGGAGGATTAGAGGACATAACTTTAAACCTAGGTTCCCACCCGATTTCAAACTGCATTTTCAACCTAGCTTCCAGCAAAATTACCAACCTAGATTCCCAAACAATAGACCTAGATATCCATTCAAACCTTACTACCAAATGTTACCCATGCTTAATCAAATGACATTAAGCTCAATTGAAGGCCGAAATAACCCAAGGACGATATTTATAGCAGAAAAAGCAGAAAATAGTTCAGGAAATAATAATAGTTTTCAAAAACAAACTTCCCAAAAACTCAACTACGGGAATAAAAACCGAAAATCTCATAATAATCCTAACAAAAATTCACCAGAGAAAATAAGTTCAAACTCAGATAAGAAACATAATTAAAATTGAAGCATAAATGAAAACACGAATCATTCAAATTGTTATTGTGGATTAGAGGGTTATTTTAAGAGAGAATGTTCACATTACGCGTGCAACCACGGAAACTAGATGCATGAGCCACACACTCTTATGTTGGTAAAGAATGATTGAAAAAAATCCAAAATTCCTACTATTCAATTTTTAAACCCGCTTAGCGAAAATTAATGGTCGCGAACGGAGAAACAGTAGATATATTTGGACAAATAGCAAGTCCAATTATAATTGGGAATCATACAAAGCACTTAATGTTCAGTTTAGTCCCAAAATTAAAATCCGTAAGCATTTAGGTACGGACATGCTAAAAGTCTTACAGATGACCCTAAATTATGACTCAGAAGCTTGGTGATTACGAGGTAATCCCCCCACTCGCTATCCTATGGAAGCATATCTGAACTCATTACTCTTCCCAATAACTGAGAATAGAACCGAAGCTAAAACTAAAATTACAGTTGAGGGAAATAAAAAAAGTACAAATGTAAATTTTAGGGATGAAATGCCGATTAAAAAAGATGAAAATAGAGAAAGGAAACCGAAATTCGGAGGTATTATTAACCTCAAAATTACTAGAGAGCTTAACAAGAGCAACCCAATGTTAAAAGGTAGCGAAATCCCCCTAGTACCTATAAATCCCATCCAATCCCAGGTAGAGTCTAGAGGGGGAAAAAAGCGTTTTTTCAGCAATTTTTTCTGAAGCAACGGTATAAGTTATTCATTTAAAGACATTTGTACATATTTAAGTTATATTTAAAGAATTTCTCATGAAATTTTGGTAAAAAAATGTAAAAAATTGAGCCCTTGCTAAGAGATTTTCCGTGACACATTTGGAAAAAGATGCTTTGCGGTGCACAGGATAACTCCTCAACGGATCATCGAAAATCAAAAAAGATTTCGATAAATTAAGTGCATGCCTATAATCGATTTTTTTCGATTTTTTGCAGAAAAAAATCGGCCATTTTGTTTTTGTAAAATCACAACAAAAAAAATCATTCAACAAGACCGTTGTGTTCTTGTCATATATCTGTAAAAAGTGTATACCAAATTTGGTAATGATCGCTGCGATAGTTTTCAAGAGAGACTGTGCACCGACTTCAAAAATGTAGTTTTGAGAAAAACACTTTTGAAGTTTTAGGCACGGAAAAAGTTCAACGGTAAGCTGAGTCCTTTTATTTCTTAGACGGAGGTCTTTTCTATGAATCACGAAAAGGTACTTAAGAAAAACCCGAAGGAGAGACGGAAAATAGCCTTTTACCACCTTCACAGTGGTCAAAGGCGACCCTTGCTGCCTACGTCTAATGCGCTCCGCTCGAGGGGTGGAGACTTACAGGTCTATAACTTGGCAAGTTTAGCTCCGATCGACTTGAAATTTTGAGGAAATATTTTTGAGATGCTATACTACAAGAAAATTGAATACAAAAACAATCGATTTTTTTTGCCCTTCAGACTCCCCCGCCCCCTTAAAACAACTATCTCACACTCATTTAAATATTGAACTCTGACACAGTCCGCGTAGGACTGATAAGTGACACACAAACCCACAATAAATAATTGGTCAGGTCTTACCAGCCTGCCATAATCAGCACACTTGTCTCTTTCTTTTCGTATTTTCCATACTACCCTCGCCTTTTGCTCGGTACGTGACACCTGTCACTCTAAAATCGAGTCAGTGAAAATTCACTCCTTTTAAGTGGAATTTAACTAAAAATCAGTAACGTAGTTTTGGCTATTTGCATCATCTAAGTTTAAGAATTCGTAAAAAAAGAATGAACCATTTTCAATAATTTAAGAAATTCAAATAGCTTGAAGTATTTTACTCATACTGAGTGAAATTCCACCGATTCGAATTAATCCCTTTTCAGTACTGGTCTTTTGTCTATCTACTTATATTGTTTTCTATCTGATAACTATTAAGCTGGTCCTTTTATGGAATTTATATTGTTGAAATAGTTCTATCGCGATATTGTTTCGAATGTTCAAGAATAGAAAATCTTCCAAATTTGAGTGGCACAGTGGACCGAAAGAAGTTTCTGTTGACAGATCATTTAGAAATCATTTCCAGTGGTTTAAAATAATTTTCCAAAACTTTTTACTGCGTTACAAACAAAGTAATTAAAAAAAGTTATTTTTCGGGATGGAAAATGTTTAGATCATTGAAGTTAAGAGTTTTGGTATAGAAAGTGAGAAAAAAAGTTATTATTGCGATTATCTGTTTAAATAATTAATATTTGTTTTTAATTTGAAACTTTTGTTAGCAAAGAGTGATCAGTAAGACATTTTTAGTCGATTTCGTAAACAAACATTGAGTGTTTATGTTTAAATATAGCTAAACTCTTTACATGTTTATGAATATTGTTCAAGTAATCAGCAATCGTTGTCAATTTGAAAACTATTATAGCGAAGAGTAGTCACGAAGATATTCTTAGTCAAAGAATTATCGGCAAGTCATTCTTAGATGATCGCGTAAACAAACGGAGTATATTCACTGAAAAATACTCAAACTCTGAATACGTTCATAAAAATGGTCTGAAATCTGTAAATTTGCAAAGTATTGTAGGAAATAGTTATTGGAAACACATTCTTTGTTGATTCCGTAAACAAATTAAGCCTATTTATGGCAAAATAGCCAAAATCAGAATTTAAGTATGAAAATTATTTGAATAATTAATCATTCTTGTAAACTTGCAAATTACATAGCCACACAAATAAAAATTCTGGGTTTTTGACATAACCTCAAATACACAAAAATAATTCTGGCTTGGGTCCCAAGCCATTTTTAATATATGTTTTTGGTGTCTCTGAAACCGAACTTGAAGTCTGTTTCACCCCATCGTGTAAGGTTTTTGACATAACCTCAAACAATTTTATAATCCAAGCCCAATTAGCCCGTAATACCTAATACATCAAACCTCATAATCTCTCAACCCCATAATCATTCGACCCTTTTACCCCTTGACCCCATAACCTTTTTAAGAGCTAATTGGGATCGTATTATTATATTTTTTCAAGGTTATGTCAAAAAGTGACATGATAGGGTGAAATGGACTTCGGATTTGGTTTCAGCGACCCCAAAAACATATAGTAAAAATGGCCTGACCCCCAAGCCAGAACATTTTTTTATTTTTGTGCGGCTGTGAAGACTTTTTGAGGTTATATTAAAAACCTGACGTTATGAGGTAAAATGGACTTCGAATTCAGTTTCAGCGACCACAAAATCATATAACAAACGTGGTCTGGGCCCCAGGCCTATTTGCTGAAAAATAGCCAAACTCTGAATTTGTCTATGAAAATTATTAAAATAATTAATTACACAGCCACACAAAAAAATATCTCTTTCCGAGTCTGGGGGTTAGACCGTGTTTACTATATGTTTTTTAGATCACTAAATCCGAACCCGAGGTCCAAAAAAACCCAGCACATCAGGGTTTTGACACAGCCTCAAAAAACCTCATAAAAAATCTTTTTCCGGGTCTGACCTCCAGACCATATTTTCTATACGTTTTTGGAGTCGCTGAATCCAAATACGAGGTCCAAAAACCCCCAGCAAGTCAGGATTTTGACATAACCTCAAAAAACCTAATCAAAAATCTTTTTTCGAGTCTGGAGATCAGACGATGTTTACTATATGTTTTTGGGGTCGCTGAATCCGAATCCGAGGTGCAAAACCCTCCAGCACGCCAGGGTTCTGAAATAACCCAAGAAACCCCCATACAAAATCTTTTTCTGGGTCTGGAGGTGAACCCTGTCGTGCTGAGGTTTTTTGGACTTCGGATTCAGATTCAGCGACCCCAAAAACATATAGTAAACATGGTCTGACCTCCAAACCCAAAAAAAAATTTTTTTTTGTGTGGCTGTGTTATTATTGACATTTCGCGAAGTATCGTAGGAAAGAGTCATCAAAGAAAAATTCTTAGTTTACTTTGTGAACAAATTGAGCCTATTCGTTGAAAAATATACAAACATTCAATTTGATTATGAAAATTGTTTGAATAATTATTAATTTTTTTGGAATTTGTAAATCAATGGGCCCAAGTGGGGAACCACACATCATCAGCAACCTGGCTCGGAGTAGTGTTGCGGAACGAACGTGTCATTTAAATAAATAACACGAGAATTCTAGATCAATCTAAAATATCTATATCTTATACCTATATACCTATCTACCCTATGCCTACATACCCATCCACACACTATTACTTTCCAACCGAGCAATTCACGCCTACCCCGAAAGGGAAATGGCTTAGTGGTATAATAATAATCATAGAAAAGAGTCATTGGAAAGAAATTCTTAGTTGATTCTGTAAAAAACATGAGCCTATTCATTGAAAAATATCCAAACTCTGAATTTCTTTATGAAAATTGTTTGAATAAATAAGAATTATTACGCCGCACATTAGAACTGGTCTGCATGGCCAATTGGCCAAACCTGGCGCTAAGCATTGGGTAATGATAACGCAAAAATCAAAGACGGATGTTACCCCCCTTCTTTTAAAAACTTTACTTTGCTTAATTTGAGTTTAAATTTCGCGGGCCCTTACAGACAGACCAGCAACCTCTATGCTCACACGAAACTGATTTGAGAACCCGCCACACATTAGAACCGACCTGCATGGCCAAACATGGCACAACACATGCCATCCGATAGGAATTCAATCAACCAAACTTTGAGCCCGATCGGACGACTTCGTTTTTTGGGGTGATACCACTTGAGAAATTGTGCCCAAATTATAAATCTAAAAGATGGTATAATTGCTTTGAAATATATGAGGCGATTTCTTTCAATAAGATACCTTTTTCGAAAATTAGGCAAAAAAATTAATTGCCTTTATGAAATATTTCGATATTAATGAATGTTTCATATGAAGAGAATTTATAATTTGGATGTAAAAATAAATTGGCCTTTAAATATGCATTCTACAATGAAAATAAAGGGATCTTAGGAACTACGAGCTATTGAAATTAACCTTCCAATTATCAAAATCTGTCCAAAACTGACTGATTTTTTTTTAAATGCTCTATTTTTCTACCGATTACATATATTTGGATACCTATTTTGTAAATGATGGGAGAATCCTTGTTCTATCGAATGATCCAAAGAAAGTATAACAAATATTAGAATCAAAACTTCTACAAAGTCTTTTATGCTTTTTAAAAGTTTGCATTCCATGGAATTAAATATTTAATTTGTTAATCATGATTGCCTCTACGCTCGATTGCTTCGTTCGCACTGTCGATTTTATTAATTTTTGAAAATAATCCGCTTAACATATTTTCTATTGGCAAAAGGTACACGATCTGTAAGAAGATCACTTATTTTTCAGTAAATTATATTTCAGTTTAATTTTTTGAAATGTCCATGGAAGACATTGATTTTATTTTTATCAACGTGTAATATACAATAAATTTTAAGTTGTATATGTATATAAAAATAGATTTAAAAATCTGCATCCTGCGCGGGGAATTTTTTATTCGCGCGCTGTGTGCACACCTCGCTTCGCTCGCAAATTCTAGCGCGCCTATACGGAAAGAAATAATCGCTTAAATTTTAAGTCACTATTCTGACTCCTTGATAAATATAAATGTCTGATGTGATTTCAGCAAATTTGATTGAATAGAAGAACAAAAGTCAAATCATTTTTAAAAACAGAGACACCGGAAAAAGTCTACTAATTCTCATGAAAAAGTATTTCAAAAGCCAAGCGATTCTTTCTGACAAATAATAAACATTCAAAATTAATTTTTAAGAAAAGGGACTCAAGCAAGTAGTTGATAAATTATATTGAAAAGTCTATCAGATTTTACGTGATAGTAAAAGACCTTTTATATGATTTGTGGAAAAGAATTTAGAAAATAAGGCATTTTCCTAGGAATTTCTTTGATCGACAAATGACAGGGGATTTATTTTCTGATTGAGATTATTTTTTAATTATTAGTTTTAATAGAAAAAGTTATTCACTCACATTAAATTAAACTTCATATCATATTGCATTTTAGAGATCAAGCACTTCTGATTTAAAATATTTTTTGCAACACCCACCTCAAAAGTGGACGTTTTCATGCTTCTGAATGGTGCCTAAAGGACCTAATTTGAGCAGACTGGGTGCGAAACAATTTTTGCGCATGCGCAGTTTGAAGATGGCTTACTTCAGGCACTGATGAAAAAACTGTGCATGCGCACTTTCGAGATGAGGTACTTTAGAAACTGTCATAGGTAACTTTAAACATTGGTGTTGGTATCTTCTTGAAATAAATTTTGATTTAACTTGAACAAATTTTTAATGATTAAAGTTTTGTTTTTTTTTGGTTTCGTAGACGTTTTCGTCCGTCGCACAAAAGGGCATAAGCGCCAACATTTCACACAGCGAAGAGGCATGAGCACAAAAAATTTTCTTTTCATACAATTTTTTTACATAAATTTTTGTCGAAAAATTTGTTTTCAAAAAATTGTTTTGAAACTTTTTTTCACCAAATTTTTTTCAAAACATTTTTTTCACAACTAACACAACTTTTCCGGACGGGCGCTGCATAAAATAGCATATGATACACTTGTGCATTGGTCAGGTCTGCCCAGACTGGGGAAAAAGACTCATTTTCCTCATGTTCGAGTTCCACCACCACCGACCTCATCTCGGGTCCAGAGGCTTGGGGGGTAGTCGCTCTCGTGAAGTTGAATGAGTAGAGGTCGGTGGTGGTGAAACTCGAACACGTGGAAAATGAGTCTTTTTCCCCAGTCTGGGCTGGCCTGGCATAGGTCATTGTTAACTCGTGTGATTGCATCATTCGCCTGCGGCTCGAAGCATGAGTCGGTGATTAGCGCACGAGCGAAGCTATTTCGCTTATTTCACCTATTTCGCGCACTTGCATCACAAAATAACTATTTCAATTGTAAAGACTAATTGTCGCATTGGGTATTTTTGATTTCCAAGAATCGCGTAGCTATAATATTGAACCATCTTCTTGATTATTATCCTTTTTAATTCAATGTAAGTGATATTTGTGAATCTCAAATGATAATAAAAAATTTGCTGATATTATTTAACAATTTTTCAATTGTGGTTTTTCATTTGTAATTTCTAAACAAAGTCGAGATATTTTTAGAAACAATTCATCAATAAAAGAAAATGTCTGGGATTAAAAATAATTAATCTCTTGGCAATCACCCATATACTTATATCATTCTTTTTTGTCACGTACATAATAAAAAATAAATACATGGCAGCATAATACAGAGTTATGAGGTTTAAAAAAGGTTTATAAGAACTATTGTTATTTTTTTTTATTAATTGACAAAATTGTATGCCTATTTAAAGCAATATTTTTAAGTAAAAGTAATCGAAAAACAACCTTTTTAAGAAGTTTATTGAGAATTACACATTTTTCAAATGAAAAAATTAATAATGCAAGAAGGAAGCATGTAAATATTTTTCATCTGACCACCATGAGACTCAATCATTTTCAAGCTGAAGGTCCTCACAATTCGAATTTCCTTTGCAGAATTCTTTTTTCTTCTGATTTCAAAGTATTTTATATTCAAAAGGAAAATAATGTATTTACATATTCTAAATTATTGTTTAAGGATTCTTATTTTAAATTCAAAACTGAGTCAAAAATTATTATAAAAGAATTAAGTTAATTGGAACTGTGCGTTTTATGGAGACTTTTGGATACCATAAAATGGATTTTTGTCACTAAGCGTGTTTGAACTAGATTGTTCTTCATTGTTTGTCAGATTAAAAGAATTTTTAACGAATTTACATCTTTCACTGAAAAAGTATTGAGTCCTTTTTAAAATAAGTAAAATTCTATTACATGTTTTACATATTTTTAACCCTCAACGGTCACATCTCCAAATACAACTTCAGATATTTCTGGCTGAAAAAAAATCATGAGTGGTGTTGAAAGAATACGAAGTAGGACAAAAATATCTCCAAAGCCTCAGTGATAATTCAACTATTCGAAAAAAATACTTGAGAAAAAAACGTAGACAATCGGGAAAAAAATCGGAAAGCCCGTGGGGTGTGAGACACCCCGTGTGACCGTTAAGGGTTAATTATTGTTTTGGAAAAGTTAGTCCACATTTAAAACTGAGTAAAAATTATGATAAAATAATGGATAAATTGAAAACTATGCGTTTTATATTCTTTCTTATTTATTACTTTTGGATCGTTTTTGAACGTTTCAAATATTTAAAGCAATAAAAATTATCGTGCTCTTTCTGAAATATGTCAAATTATATTCTTTGTTTCACGTATTTTAAACTATTATTCGAGAAGTTTTACCTCGCATTAAAAACTGAGTAAGAAAGTATTATAAAGGAATTGAATAAATTGAAAAATGCTCATTTTATGGAGGTTTTTGCATAGCTGAAAATCGTTTTTTATCATCAAGGTTATTAAAGCATTTTTGCACTTCAATTTCGTTGTTGTTTATTGCTTTTACATAGTTTGTAAACATTTTTAATAGTTGAAGAAAAAAAGTATCGAGCCCTTTTTGAAATAAGTCAAATTTAATTCTAAATTCTTTCTAAGATCCAAGTGTTCGATAACTCAGTTGGTTAGTGTGCGCGGTAGAATACACGCGTTTAGGTAGTTTGGGTTATGTTCGAATCCTGAGCGAGTGCGATTTTTCAAAGCGTTTAGACGTGCGATTTTATGTGTAGGTAAGCGTTTGTGCGAATTGCGTTTTAATAATCAGAAAAAATGAAGAGGATATAATAATAATTTCAAAAGTAACTTTTTGTTTCCTTGAGGAATCGTGCTTTAAATTTTCAGCGATTGTCGCTTAGAATATGCATTTCTTGTCTAAGAGAATATAAAGCCGTTGCGTACTAAATTTTCAGCGACTGTCGCTTAATTTTCCGAGCTCTGTCTCTGAGATTGAAATCCTTTTGCATTTTACACTTTCAGCGTCTATCAAACAGATATTTTATCACTTTTTTTTTAATTATGTTGAAATGTTACATGCTTTTCAGATGATGATTAATAATTTTCTTGAATACGGAAGGTTGTAAATTTTAATTGACTCTCTCTCATATCCAAGAATATAATACAAAGTCAACGGACATTTAATCAACTATATTTCCCGTGTAGGGCGGGCCTCCCTTGAATCTCGGGGTTCGCGCTCGACAATTTATGAATTTAGAGTACTAAATATTTTCAAATTTAATTTAATTTTTTTTTTAATTTGAAAAAAATTTTGAAGTATTAAATTTTCAGCGACAGTCGCTTAATTTTCCGAGCACCTGTCCCTGAGATTGAAATGCATTTGCATTTTACACTTTCAGCGGCTACCAAACAGATATTTTATCACTTTTTTTTTAAATTCTGTTAAAATGTTTCATGCTTTTCAGATGATGATTAAAAATTTTCTTGAATACGGAAGGTTGTGAATTTTAATTGACTTTCTCTCATATCCAAGAATATAATACAGAATCAACGGACTTTTAATCAACTATATTTCCCGTGTAGGGCGCGCGTCTGTTGGATCTCGGGGTTCGCGCTCGACAATTTATTTATCTTATGCTTCGCGCAACTGTAATTTGGGGAGTGTGAATTTTCTTTTGTTAAAGCTCCTTCGGCTTTCACGAACACATTTTCATCGCGTGTCTTCCCCTTCGTGCTCGATTAAAGTTCATATGTCTAAAACGCGAACTTTTCTATATTATTTTCTGTATGGTGGCACACGGACAAGCATAGAAAGATGTAAGTAAACTTAGGATCCTGCATCAGGCGCTAGCAGAAACCTAGCCTATGTAGAGGTACCCTCCATCTCACGCAAGTAAGGGAGTAGGGTATCGCAAGCGCGTTGGCCGAAGAAACTGAAGAAGCCTGATGTGGGATGCAAAAATGGCATTCAAAGGCTGGCTAGCGTGCTGTTAGTGTCCACACGAGCTTAGAAAGTCGCGCACAAGGCGAAGATCATTCGTCTAACCGAGTAAGCGCTCACTACAAGCTGTTAACTAAATTGAGTAGCGGACAGGAAGAAAGAGTTAACTCTTTCAACCAAGTAAACAATCAAAGCAAAGTCAAGTAGCAGGCAGGACGAGGGAGTTTACTCCTTGAACAGAGAAAGCACTAACTATAAAAGAAAAGAGGATTTGGTAAACGTTTGGAGAGTCCAAGAATCGATTGGTTTTCTGTATGGGATGCGATTTTGAAAATAAAATAAATTGACTAATTAGTATGAGATGCGATTAGAGAATAAAAGAAATTCCTGAATTATTCAATGCGCATTTCTATGTCCATGTGGGTATCGACAAATAACAGTCAAGAGATTGTATAGAGGTTAATGTTCATTTAGCGAGAGATTCGTTTTATGCAAGAGAATATAAAGAAAAATCATAGATTGAGAGAGAGAGAAAGAGAATCTAGTTATATAATCTACTTGATGTTTACTTACATTTAAAAGATTTGATTAGGAAGTAAGATAGACAATTGTAACCTTTGCCTAACTGCAACATCTTTATTAAAAAATCATGATAGAATTAATGTGAGTGTGGCAGAAGAAGTATTTTATTACCATCGATATTCGAGATACCTATTACTCATTAGACAGAGCTAAAAACCTGAAAAATTTAGTATAAAAATAATTAATCTTGTAAATTAGATTAGTGTGCTTCAAATCAAAGCGGTATTAATCTGTGTCATATAAAAAAACGTAAATTTCTATTTCTTCTCCCGGGTACCCATTTTATTGAGAAAATTAGGATTAAAAATTGAAAATTCAAGCTTGAAGTGTATTTGATTTAACACAGAAATAAAATTAAATTAAAATAGCTAATAGGCTTTCATTGGCGCCCAAGGTGGGCACGAGAAGTTGAAAAATAAATAAGAAACCAGTAGAAATAGAGAGGTAATGAGTACCCAGAAAGCTTTAAACAGATTCTTCGAAAGGAAAGAATTTTAAAAAATCTACTTACCCCCGCCCATAAGCCAAAAGAATGTACCACAGGCCATGAAGGAACTCGAAAAATTCTTAGAAAAACAAAATAAGACTACGGACAATTAAAATTATAAGACCGAATAGAAAAATACTACAATAAAGCGAAAGAAAATAATAGTAAGAGGCGACTGTTGTCCCCTCCAACACTCGCGGCCGCTGTGTAAGCATAACAGCGGTTAAAGACGAACTGCAAACTACACCATGCTCCTAATTTTGTACCTACAAAATCATCGCAAATGATTTCAAACATCGTATTAAATTAACTAATTACATCCTTATCTTATCACCCACTTGACTTAGTCCGTGGCTATGATGGAAATCCGGGTTCTTTTCAACCCGAGAGCAAGTTTGACATAAAAAAGTAATAATAGTAGGGATGTGCCGACCGCATCGCCCGAGAGCTCTGGCTCTTGCAGTCAGCCAGGTTGCATTGGGCTAACTCCCCAATGCAACGATAAATGCGTTCACGTCGCCAGTATCGCGCAGTGCCACCCACAATAGGCCTCTCTCGGACGGAGGCAATGCTTCAGTTGAGAGTGGCAATAGGACCGAACCGAGGCGACGACCAGGCAATGGCCCCGGACAAACGCGAGAACATCGATTTAAATGGTCGAACCAACTCAGGAGGGATATTCTTACCTGTTGGCAAAGACGCTCACCGGTGCGAAGAGGATTCATGCAGAGGTTACATGACCCTTGAATCAATATGCACCCGGCATATGCTCATAAAACGCTGCAGTACTCAAGAGATCAGGTATCTGTTTTGCGCAAAAACGGATATGAAGCTCTTTATCAGCAAGAAGAAGAGCAACAATATCAAGCACTTCTTTTCGAGCTGAGCAAGCTGTACCGAGGCTACAAAGTTAATCTTGTAGTTCTCATAATCGGCTGTCTTGGCACTATGAAAGCTTCATTTCTTAGCCAACTCAACAAGATTCCGGCTTGTCAGTGTTAGACTCATACCATCGTAAACCGGATGCAAAAGGCTGTTCTTCTGGGATCACTTCAACTGGTCCGCCCACACTGTTCCTCATAACATTCTACAAAGATTGGTAACTCTAAAAAAGTATCCCGAGGTGAAACCTTCATCCCCAGCTGTTCCGTCTGCCGCGTAAGGTCATCCGCGGCTAGAGACCTGACTCCAAGGAACAGTGTTGCACGATGTTATCTCGCGTGAATTTCCCGCTCTTTCTTACCTTCTAGGACATACGGAGCAGAATTGGATGACGTACACGTTCCATTTGCGTCGAGATTGGTTGCTTTAAGGAACCATGATCGTAGTTTCTGGAGCCTACAACTTCTCAAATAATAAAGAGCCTCAGTGGATTAGTTGGCTAGGTGCTTGGACTTCAAGTTCTCGCTTTATCGTCGCGGTAGGGCTTGCGCTTTCCTTTCATGACTTTGACAACTATGTTGGCTGTAACATTGTTACTGATGGGGCTTCTCATGCCAGACACATAGAGAACGAAGAGGAAGGAGGCTAAGAGGAACACCAAAACTCATAGAAATCATGGAGCCAGCAAGAACATCTGCGACAAACGGTGAACAGTGGAACATCAACTATGCCTGCTGAGGATGCTTTGGCTAGCGCTACCAATTTTCAGCCAATCACCTCAACAGAAATACCGTGGGAGAGCATCAAGTGGGATACCACAATGAAAGAGGAATTGGTGCGTCTCTATTATGAAAGTGCGAAGTTCGAAACAACGAAAGTTGCACTAAGAGATCGTATCGCTAAGGTGAAGGACATCAGGAACAGTCTACATATCTCCGAAGACCGAGGAATGCAGATTAAACAACAGGTTGAATTGGCGTGGAAAAACGTCGACAATGAACATCAGTTAAAGAAAGCTGCACCGCAAGATTAAGCAGCGGGAGTTGATGTTCTTACTCAACCTGATGATGATCTAGTCCCACCATATCCTCGAGAGGCAGATTGCCTAATTCAACTAGAGGCAGAAGCAGGAGTTCAGCAACCAAGAAGGCGATTCAAATGGACATACCAAATGAACAGGGATGTTACTCGCTTTTATTTTTTGGAAGAAAAAAGTGGGCAAAGTGTGAGCAGAGAACACCATCGACTCTTATTACTTAAGTACCAAAAGCTAGCCACATGATTAATGAGCAGAATCTAGCAGACCAAAAACGCTCAATATCTGTAAACAGATTGCTTTCGGCCGTTGAAATATCTGCCTTTAAAATGGAAATGGAATTGGATCAATTGGACAATTTAGATGCTGCGTGGTTCGAACTAGAGAAAGCAAGAGCATGCGGAAACCCTAAAATGGAGCTGACTAACACCGCAGATTCAGATCATTTAACGGTTTTGAAAAGTTAAAGTAACTGGAAAGATCCAGGTCCGGACATGGTGCACAACGTCAGGTACAAATACCTGTCGAGTGTGCATCCTGCGTTGGTAAGGTGTTTTCAGAATATTATCGAACACACAGATCTGATGGCAGGCTTTATGCTCAAAGGTACTACGTACATGTTGCCTAAAAACCAGACGCTCAAAATCCATCTGAATTTTCACGGATAGCCTGTCTTCCCACAATTTATAATTGCCTCACAGCTATCATTGCAGGTGAGATATATTCTCACTGCGACGAGAATAACATCCTTACAGAATAAGAACAAGGAGGTTGCCATGACGCAACCTCGTAAACATCAAAGAAACTTGCACATGGGTACAAGAATCAAGTATTTTGATCATGGGCGAACGAGAATAACTAGATAAATACACATTACGACGGTTATATTTCAAGGAGATTCCTTCAGTGCATTATGTTTATGTTTAGCGTTGGACCCATCTAGAAAAACACTAAATACCATGTCTCATGCGTTTAGAATACATGAATCGGCAAACAAGATCAGGGCAATAAGAACCTGTGCCATCTCTGTCCTCACGTACTACTTTGGGCTCATAAAATGATTGAAAACCGATCTTTAAAGGTTAAACGGAACCATCCGCGTAGAAATGGCGAAGTACCGTATGCACCACAGTAATCCGCAACACCATCTGTGAAGCGGATCTTGATTACGCGTCCTTGATTTTGTCCTCAGAGGAGGCCTTGAATATCAGGGTAGTAACCATAGAGGAATTAGAACTGCAATGGAGACAAAAAGCCATCCACAGCGAGCACTCCAAAACGTTAGAATAACATGAAGTGGATAGTGAAACACCAAATATTTGGCCGAAAAAGGGCTTCCTGTATCCAGATACAAAAGGATTCGTCATTGCCATTCAGGACAGAGTTTTTGGCACCAGAAATGATCCCAAACACGTGTTACATCAAGACGTGGTTGACCGATGCCGATTATGTGGAGATCCCAACGAATCCATGAAGCACATTATTGATGGTTGTCGCGTAATGGCTCAGAGAGAATATACGCGCAGACATAATGATGTAGCGGATATTATACATCAACACCTTGCCCTAAATCTAGGACTCTCAACAAAATGGATGCATTTTTATTGATACATTCCAGTGCCCGTTTTCGAAAACGAAGATTACATCTGACATTGGGATGTTACTATCAAGACGGATCATTATATCCTATCTAGTCGACCTGACATCGTGATGTTAGAGGAAAAGGGTGAAAGAGTCTACATCATCGACATTGCTTGTCCAGTTAACCGGAATTTGCAGGAAACCTGAACAAGCAAGATCCATAAGTATAGCGAGCTAAGGCATGAAATAAAGACAATATGTAGCAATGTGAAACATGCATGTACGGCGGAAAACAGCAAAAGGACAACCAGACCCAGAACTGTAAGTCGGGAAAACATGGATGACAATGACACTTGAGTATCTGAGAATCTGAATCAGACAGTGATTGAAGTGGACATTCAGCGAGCCGACGAGACACAGACAAAATCAAGGGCACCGGACAATTTAAATATGACACTAACGGAAGGAAGCCGTTCCAACAGAATGTCAGCGAGAAGAAGACGATTCAAAAATTAGCGTGACATTTCAATTAAGAAACAAAATACGCTATGATTGGAGGAGGGATTATCTAGATCGAACACTTTATCGACTTTCTGAAAGACTTCGACTATAAAGACTGAAGAGAATGGAGGACCTCGAGCATTAAACTTCAGCCAATCACAACAGATCTAGAGACCACCCTGGAGTGAGGGGCAAGCAAACTGAGGAGGAGCTTTACATGATAACACGTCAGAAAACCATCAGCAGGGCAATCCAGGCAATAACCGGACGAACTACGCACAAGGATAAGCACGCCCACCATTAACAGGAGGGCAACTTCGACCGAATGACGGTGGCCAACGAAAAAACACCCAGTAACATCCATATCGAATAAGAAACAAGAAAATTGAACAGAGACGTGAGATTGATCTACAAGAGGAAGAGATACGTCCTCTACCATCAGGATCGGGAAACGGGGAGGAGCCGTGTCTTTGAGAAACAACTTGGGTGGAAAAGAAGACGAAGACGTGGCATTAAAGGTTGCTTACCAATTAAATGGCTTACACAATCCACAAAAAGAGCTATTAGAAGAGGGTAAAGAGAGCACTCGCAAGCGCAAGTCAAAATGTTTCGAAGTTAATCTCATCATCGCAGGTAATATTACAAAGGCCCTAGTAGATACAGGAGCAGAAGTAATCTGTATATTAGAAGAGTATATAAATAAAAATATCTAGCGCTTTTGTAACTTCCCGACTTTACCTGTAAGTGGAGTGGTAGTAAAAGGTCCAATGGGAGGTCGACCGGTGAAACTAAAAAAAACCTCCTTTTGAATGTGTCGTTACCAAACTGCACTATTCAATTGGCATTTATGGTACTATCTACGCTTTCCAGACCCTGCATCATTGGAATTGACACACTCAACCAACTGCAGAGTTGGTTCTCCCTTCTAAAGGGAGAACCTGCGATACGCGTGACAAATGAAGAAACCGATCAGAACGAAGAAGCAAACATCATGCACGTAAACAATGTAGAGACCAAGAAAGATAAGAAGCACAGTGGATGAAGAAGAAATTGAGGAAAAAATAGACAAAAGCCAACTTAAAAGAAACAAAGGAGAAGCAGAAACTCAGGCACATCTTAAATAAATACAAAAAAGTAGTTACGAAAGGGCCCGGGAGACTGACCCTGTAACAACACGTTCTCAAAGTAATATACGACAGGCCTTTTGCCGCGAGAAGCTACCCAGTGCCTATCGCGTGTATCGAGGAAAGGTCGACGAAGAGATCTAACATATGCTTGACACTGGAATAATACAGCGATCAAATAGTACCTATATTATTCCATTGGTGCCGGTCATAAAGAATGATGGAGCAGAACGGTTATGCTTGGACGCGGGGAAACTAAATCAGGCGTTGGAAGATGACTGGGAACGTTCAGAACCAGTAGAAACTCTTTTCCAGCGATGCAAAAGTACCCGTATCATGTCCAATTTGGACATGACTAGTAGCTTCTGGTAAGTGCTACTACATCTCGAATCAATGAAGTACACAGCTTACCAACACAGTGGAAACATATATAAATTCAGAGTCACACCATTTGGCTTGAAGATGAGTACAGCTGCACTGGTCCGAGGTTTAGACAATGCATTACATGGCATCGGTGAGCATGTTATTGCCTTTGTGGATGAAACATTAATAACCTTGGAATTAATCGAACAAGACTTACAACATCTGGAAGACTGGCTAGGAAGACATTAGAAATGTGATCTGACACTAAACTTGAAGAAATCGTATTTCTTTAAGGAAGAAGCAAAATTTCTAGGCTTCAGATTAACTAAGCAAGGAATCATGCCAGATCCAGAGAAATTACAAGAAATAAGACACTTCCTTGTTCCTAAAAACGTGAAACGGCTACGTGGATTTTTGGGATTGATAAATTTTCATTCAAAATTTAGCCAAGAGCATGCAGAGGAAACAGTGCCCTTATTACAGTTAGTAAAAGAGGATGCAGCCTGGAAATGGGAGGAAAACATTCAGGCTTGTTTCAAGCGAGTCAAAGAACTTTTCTGCGAGTCAACGGTTCTACAATTGCCTGATCCAAAGAAAGAATATTACTTGGAAACGTACGCAAGTAACTAAAGTAACGCTAAAAGGGTCCGAGCTAGCATTACTTCAAGACTGAGAAGGAGATATTAGCGTTAGTATGGGCTCTGCAAAAATTCAGAACGTACCTGGCAGAAGCAAAGATTATCAATCGAACTGACCACATGGCCCTCGCGTTTTTGAAAACTTGTAAATTCGAAAATACCAGATTAGTGAGATGGATACTTGCCATACAGGATTATTAAATCACTGTGCAACACTCTCGAGGAAAGGAGAATATAGCAGCAGACACCCTGAGCAGACTACACCCAGAAAATCATTAAGAAAAAGGGATGATACGCAGGAAGTAATAATTCATGAAGTGAATACGAATGCTCAGAAACTCTAAGAGATAGCCAGCATCATGAAGAATCTGAAGAAAGACCAGCATGAGCATTGAATATTCATTAGACAAAAGGGATTAATTCTTCACAAAGCGAAAGAGGAATTAAGAATCTTCCTGCCGATAATAATTATCAACAGAATGATCTGGGAAAGACATCAGGCTCATGGGCACATAAGACCTAGTGAAATTCACAAAATAATGAGTGAGCAATTTTACTATTGACATTTGGCAAGAATGATAAGAAAAATCATAAAAAATAAGTCATATCACGAGACCACAGAGATTCTAGGTAAAATGGATAGCTTAAGTACAACAAACGAGAAATCTAGGAAAAGAAGAAATAACAAGATTAATCAGAGAGAAAATCAAAACCAAGGGAGAAAAAAAAGAATAAGAATGAAGAAGTTATAACATTTAGCACCGGCGAGGCTGTTCTGGTAAAGACGTGCAACGTCTCTAATGCCATCAAGGGTACAGTGGCAAAATTCCTAGCGCTACACGAAGGATCGTATATACTGAAGAAGAAAATTGCACTGAATACCTACATACTAGAGAACGCAACTGCTGTACAAGAAAGAGGATAATTCCATGTAACAGACCTGAAGAGGCACGTGAGAAGAGAGAAAGTTTGGGAAGAACAAGGAGAGAACGAGAGCGCGGTGTCGTAGACATTGAGCGAACGTAAGGCAAGGACAACGGAGAGGAAGAAGGAGGGAAGAAAATGAGAGGGCCCCGACCTCAGACAACTCCGGTGAAGTGACGTAGTAAAGGGCGAACACAAGGCACGGAACATGGAGGGGGTAGAGTGGAAGAGAAGGCGAGACCCCACGCGATGGGAGGACACGGGTGAGCACACTCCAGAACCCTTTGCGAGACATCGACGAGAGAAATTAATCAAGCCTTCAATCGATGTGCAAAAAACCTTGGAGCACACAGGCAGAAGCGTATACACGCAGAAGCCGAGACACGGAGAGATATTTGAAGAGGAAATGGGAGCGAGTGAAGTAGTTGATCTTAAACTATCACGCATCGCCACTCTCGTGCATATTATTTGCATTTTTCCAACCACTTTGAGCATGCATCGCTGAGGAATAAACACAAAGAGTATTTTGCGTTATTGGCCAACAAAAAACTCTGGAATCCTTTCTTGTAAATCCAATAATTCCACTATTGCTTTTGGTATCTTTTATAACATTCTTTTCTACACTCATATCAGTCCACAAGGCTCTGAATGGACATGGAGTACATTTTACAGAAAAATTGCCAACCAAGAATTATTTGCGAACATCATATCCAATACATACAATGTGAATCCAGCAAAAAGAATTGAATTCAATATTAGTTGACATTCCATTGTCTTCTCCGCTTATTTAATTATCTTAATCTAATATAAATTGTCGATTATTGTACTTTCAGACTATTTAATTAAATGTAATGCACAACGCAGTCTGTTCTTCAAGTCGTGCTGGACAGCTCAATTTTGAGAATAAAACATTCTAATATAGGTCTTTTTCAGAAAAGTAAGCTCTACAACATTTATGAAACGCACTTTTTAAATAAAATTCATAGTTTAGACGATATAAATACAAACATTGAAAATATATTTTTTTATTGAAAAAAGGACATTTAAAGTTTTTTATTTAGAAAAATTATTTTTTATGACTAAATTGAACTAAAAGTAGTGTACGCGTGTCCTATGAATGTATTTATACAAGATTTTGAAACATTTAATGGACAAGAGACAATTCTTTCATGTTTCATTACGCTTAGTCCGTTTCTCGCGACAGCCATCTTTGACGAAATTTTTCTAAGGGCTCCGCAAACTTAAAATCCAAAAAATTGTCATGTTTCTTCTCAGGGCATCGCAAACTATTGAATAAATGTTTAAATTGAGATCGAAAAGAAATCTATTTTATCATGAATAATTTTATGCAAAATGAGCATGAAAAAGATTCACAATGAGCTTCAGCACGTTTCGCTTCAATCCTTGCGAAATCAACGTGCCTACCTCTCGAAAAATGGATATGTACGCGGAGCACTTCCCCAACCACTGCTTGATCAAGCTGCAGCCGAAGATGAGGAAGCGACATTGATACCAACCGCGGAAGGCAGGCACTTTCTGAAAGATAATCACGATTTCAGGACAAGAAGGAACATTGAAATGCAAGTTCCTCCTAAGCCCCAAGATCTGGCTAAAATGGACGCCTCCCTCCGTGGAGAAATCTCGCTGGAGTCCGACCTCTGGACCATCAATTGGTCAGTTTATGGTGCTGCGAGAGCTTTAGCTGATTTACAGACAGAATGCGTCCCGTGGTCAATGTGTGATTGACTACATAACATCTGGTAGACCATTCACCGAGAGGGTTTGAAAGTTCGCCCAAGAATTGAGGATCTTAAATCACACACTAAACAAGTCACAGCTGCTGACAATCAAGCAGCATATTGCTGACAAAATACGGCTGTTGTCTGACGCAAGGAGGAGAATACAGAAGAGGAAGAGGTGGATCAGGGAGAATCAAAAGTGCATACGCATAAAAGCTTGCATATCAATTCGTCTGTTCCGCGATTATACATCTCACAACGTCAAGGCGGACGCGGACTTCAGAATCTTCAATGTATTCATAACCAAATTATTCTTAGTACAGCTTACATAGTTGCAAATGGAGAAGATACTCTCCTAGAAATGGTCAGGATCACGAGGTGATTGATAAAGGAGCGTTCCTTTACAAAGCCGCAGAGCAGGCTACTCGACAAGAAAATGCACGAAAATTTTAACAGGAATGTAGAACAACAGTCCTTGTCGAAGGAGAAAACTTTTGCTTTGCTCAGATCATCAGGGCATCTGGGTATCCCACCCATGTGGAAACAACGTATATCTACAGACGTAATGCAGCCCTAAGAGTACTTTATTACCATCTTTGTCGCTCTTTCGGTGTTGGCCGCGAACCTACCCTGCTGAACGCTCCAAGTTAGATAGAGTCAATTGTCCAAAACGCGAAGTGCCAAATTTTCTGAAAGTAAGATTTTCGGACAGCAGTCTCCGTCGCACACTCGAGGCCTGACATTGCTCTCCAAGACTTCAAGTAACCAACAATATTCGTGATCGAATTCTCGGCTCCGGCCGACTACAACATCACTGCCAAGGAGAAGGAAAAGGAGGAGATGTATCAAGACCTTAAAAGGGAGTTGAAAACGACTGTACCCAAGATATTCAATTCAAGTAATTGTCCTTGTGATAGGTGCCCTCAGAAGTGCTAAACTATTACTGGTTTGTAACTCTTAGACCATTCCCGCGTGCCAAAAATATGCCAAGATGCTTGCGAGATGGATGCAGAAAGATGTCATCCTTGGATCGCTTCATGTTCTCAAGACACACGAGTGTTTCACCGGCCTGTTGTCGTAATTTAATAATGCCGCTCATCTCGCGGTCGTGAGACGTGGCCATAAGTGTGATTTACCGCCGTTCTACTGGGAGCCGATGTCATTCTTAGATGCCAGTTGCTCTCAGTGGGACCCTGCGGTGGTTACTTCCAATATGTTACTTCGGAGAAAGAATGATAGATTATGGTTCTCAGAATATACACTTGGTTAATTTTTATTCCATTTTCTCACTTCAGGTGAATCTTGTGCTCTTAGGGATTATTTTTATTTTTATTTGTAATTTAATATTATCGCATGTAATTTTCAAATGAGTAAATACTACATTTGGCGATCCCTATTTGGTTTTGTTTTTGTGTAATGCTGTTGCAACGTAATATTTGGCAGCGATGTTTTACCCTCGTTTCTTTCGAGGCACGTTTTTGAAATTTGATATTTTTTATTTGAAAATAAAGAATGATAAAAATTGATCGTGATAGTATTATGAATAGTGTAATAATAATCGGTTCAATTTTTCAAGAGATTATTATAGTTCTTATAAATGTTTCATGACATGAGAGCCATGTGTAAATAGCCGACTGATCGACTATGTATCACTGTTAGAAGCATCTTGAAAATGCAACCATTTAGAAAAATAAGCATCTTTAAAGAAGAAATCAAAAGGAGCGTGGGAATTATATTGCCATAATGAGAAAATTTCATTTACACGATAGGTAGTAACAGATGTATGCTGTGGTAGGTTATGTTTTCAAAAACTGTGTCTCATTATGGTAATATAATTCAAACGTATCTTTCGTTTTTCTTCTTTCAAGCTACTTATTTTCCCAAGTATTATATCCAATTTATTGATCTCATGGATCTGATGACACAAAACTTACGAAAGAACTAATTGATTCTTTTTTAGAAGTTTTTTGGTACAGTTTGTGACTTGCAAAGCACAGTATTTTTCAGGAATTTTTATCGGTTCATTCAAGATTTTTTATTATTTAAAAATCTTGAATAAAAATATTTCAATTCCCTGGAAAATTACACTTGCTTTAAAATTCACTAACGGTGCCGCATACATTTTTTCGCTTCACTGAAATTTCAATTACATGTAGTTGAATTTAAACTGCTTGGTTAAAATTTCAATTGCATGTGTGACTAATTTTTCATTTACATTTAGTAGAAATTTTAACGACGGCGATTGTAAAAAACTTCAACCACATGTGGTTGAATATTCAACCAGATATTTCTTACACTGTTGTTGCAAAAGATATGGGATACAACATTAGCTCTCTCTTAATATCTGAGCAGTTTGCTCGTGGCTTCAAAGGTAAAATTATGCGGTACCCTGGACCACAGATCGCTTCCAAAGTGCTGCAAACCTAGATTTCGTACATCGACAATGACCTAATCCCCTTTAGACGTTACTCAATTGACTGCCCAGGATATTGGACGTATTATCACTAACGCAATAGAGAGCGACTCTTCGGTCGGTAAAACTTTTGTGCGAAACAGCAGAAGTGGCACAAACACTGATGCGAAAATTTCTTGCTGCCAAAAAAGTTCCCGAAATAGGTGTCAAACTGAAACACCTCTGGATTGCACCAGGCAGGACAAAATACCAGATCACGAAAAAAGAGTATGTGAAGAAAGGGGTGCCATCTTGTTGCCTGGAGGGAGAAAAGGACATAATAATCACATTTCGACGAAGAATTCCGACAATTGCGAACATAAGAAGGAACGTAACCCCAACGAGCTAAGCTGGCATTGTCAATAATTGCTCAAAGCACGCGCAATTACTCACACTTATACACGTAGTCCTTGTGCCACTCAAGCAGGCGATCAGTTGTTACCGATTTACTACCAGAAGGTCAGTAGCGTGTGTACTAAATTGCACTTATTGCGATAGTATGTTCCGTCATGCTCATATGTTATATTAATACTTACTGAAACTTGGCTAAATAGTAAAATAAATTCTACTGAATTAGACATGAATGACTACAATATTTTTCCAAACGCTCGTAGTGTAGATACTAGTGATAATTTGCGTGGTGGTGGAGTTTTGATCGCGATAAAATTTGGCTTACGTAGTGTGAGACTTTCTACTAATAAGAACACGGTTGAGCACGTATTTATTAAATTAGCAGTAGGCGCCTGTGCTCTTATAGTAGAGGTTCTTAACATCCCATCGAAATCTTGATTTTCTAAATACGTTAACATGTATGCAATATTCGAATAAATGGCTTGTTCCTTCCCAGGTACGAAAATGTATATATATATATATGTATGTATATATGTACTTATGTACTAAGTGAAGGGTTACTGCAAATGCATATCGACACAATTAACATCATATCTGATTCACTTGATCATTCATATTTGCTCCAAGTCAATAGCAATAGAAATGAACATGGATCATTGCTAGATCCAGTTTTCTTATACTCCTGTGAAACAACAGCATCTGTTGCGGTTGACGCTTTACTATCGTTAGACAAATACAACCCACCTCTCACATGCGATTTAAGTTTCTTAGAGCCTGGTCGCAATTTAAGATTATAAAATGACGATTTAGTAAGATTAGACTTCAAGAGAGCTAATATTGACGGAATCTGTAACCATCTCACTCAGTAATGCTGACTGGCACTATCTGCATTCTGACTTGATAGTTGATAGTGCGGTTGATTTACTTTATGCGTATCTTCTAGTAGCATTTGAATATTATGACCCTATGCAGACGATGAAAGTGTCCACATACTCTCCATGGTTTAATTAAGAACTGGAAAAATTAGTCCAATCCAAAAAGATAGCACATATTAATCATGAACAAACTAGATTTACGGCGGGCTACTTTGAATTCTCTCAATTGAGAGCTTAATGAAAAACATTATTTCATAATTGTTATAGAAAATATATCATGGACACGGAGAACTCGATCATCTCAAATCCAAAAAAGTACTGGTCTTACGTTAACTCATTACGTGAATACAATAAAATACCGGAACAAATGTACTTAGGAGACAAAAATGTGTCTTCCAGTGAGGAAATTGTCGATACTTTTGCTTTTGATTTTGAATCGGTCTATGAGCCATTACAAGGTCGTGGCATGCAATAAAATTTAGCTGCTTACATTGATCTTCCCTATGTACATATTGAAAGGGAAGAAATTTTCCATAAGTTATGTCTTTTGATGGAACTAAGGGAGCAGTTGCTGACGGTGTACCACCCGGCCTCTTGAAGTTATGCTGTTAGTCTTTAATCGAACCGTTGTACATAATTTTTAATAATTCTATAGTTGAGGGGATTTTCCCAAATTAATGGGAAAAAGTAATAATAACACAGGCGTATAAAAATGGAAATCCTAACGATATAACAATCTAACGGACAATAACTATTCTTAATTGCATCGCTACAGTATTCGAAAGTATCATTTGTGATTAAATTTATCTTGCATCTAATAAAATTATTATCAACGAGTATTACGGTTTTAGTAGGGATCGGTCAACCTCCTTTCGATAAGGTTGACCATTGAACTGTTTTGGTAAAGCTCAGGGCTCTGGGTTTGTCTGAAATTTTACTTTCCTGGCTAACGAGTTATCTTAGCGAAAGACCGCACTCGGTTCGTGTTAATATGCAGTACTAAAAGATTTTTACAGCAACCTTGGGAGTGCCACAGGGCTGGAACCTGGGTCCTCTCATGTTCTTTATTTTAAAGATGTCAATATTGTATTCATATTTTGTCTGATTCTTTTATTTGCTGACAATCTTTAACTTTTTAAAGCTTTTCTATCCCTTGAAGATGTACTTGTAATCCAGAGTGATATTGATAGGCTACAAGAATGGTATTCGCTAAACGTAATGTCACCTAATGTTAAAAAATGCCTAGTAATATCATTGTTATGAAAGAGAATCACTATTGCTTACCGAGCAAGTGTCCGAGGGGGCCAAAAAGGCATTCATGTCCTTGGGCATTGTCACGAGAAATGCTTCAAATTTCAAAAACGCGTTAACTCTCAAAACCCGGTACTTTTCGTTAGTTGGACTATATTTAGAATACGCCTCAGTCATTTGGTCACCCCAGTATCTTATTTGCACAATTAGACTTGCAGGAATACAAAATAGATTTTTACACTCTGCAGTTAGGCAAATGGGATACCGATTCTCAGGTGCGATCACGATTATGGCGGAATCAGGGCTGACTTGAGCTTTTTATACAACATTTCAAATAATCGAATTAACTGCCCAAAAATCCTAGTTGAAATAAACCTGTACGCTCCTTCGAAATAATTAAGCAGCAAAATTCTGTTTAAAATCAATTACGATCGAACTAACTATGGAACAAACTATCTTATCAGTAGAATATGTGAAGAGGCAAATTTATATGGAACAAACATGGAATTTTTCAATCAATCATTGGCCTAAATTGTGCCAATTAGTTTACCTTAAAACACATTGCATGAAATTAGTTGGTCACTGTACACAGGGCTTGTCCATTTATATTAAGTAAATAAATAAATGTCTATGTATCATAATACGTAGTAACGTAAGTTGGAAGCTTAACTTTTGAAAATTGTAATTCACTTTGTGTGCTATGAATTCGTGATTCCGAAGGACGGTTTGCGGAGTTGATTTCTGCATTTATTTTTGTTTTTATTTATTGATTTGACACGGATTGTAGAAAAAATGACCATTTTTCAGGTATTATTTTATTCTGTTCACTTTACGAACGATTCATAGGTATTACAGAACATCATAAAGCAATGCAGGAGCATTCGCCTATAATATAAATAATGTACATAATTATTAACTTTTTTGTTGTAAAGAAATTAGGTAAAAAAATTTGCAACTGAGTGGTTTCTATCATAGAAAATTTTTTCTCGTCTAAAAATACTATCTATTATTTATATCTGGTGCAATAGTGAATTTGAAGAAATTCATAAACAATTAAAAATCATTTTTGTTATAACCAACTATATAGCAAAGAATTAAAATAAATTCATTTAATGTATTTTTTACGTGAAATTTTTCAATTTTGTTCGATTTTTTCAGACGCACAAACATGTATAATAGTAATATATCGATCCTGATAAATTACAAAAATTCAACGGTTCACGACCTCTGGTCACGTGCACGAGAATAATTGGACAAACTCAGACAAAACAATCTTGTTTCATATTAAAAGAAGAAGTAGTTCAAATCATTGTTAAAGGTTTTTCAAACGTATATCTCATTATATCTATACATATGATCGTTCCATTTGTGTATCACAGAGATTCGAGTGCTAAAGTAGGCCCGACCATGGACCGAATGTCGAACTCTGGCTGCAGACCCAAATTTGCACCTAGGTTCTTGGAATATATATGTAGAAACATGAGGAAATGAGGGAATACGTGGGACTAGTTGAGAATACTTAAGAATATTGGGGAATACTTCAGAAAACTTTGGAATATTTTAGAATATATTTCAAAGAAAATCACAGAATAATACAAAAATTGGTCTGCGACACTTGTACATTTTTCTTATATTTCACAAATAGAATAACGTCAAACAAATACACATATCAAATCGGCACCTCCATGCTTCCATGTTTTGTGGAATTTTGTCTCAAAATCGTAGAACTTTTGATAGGAATGCCCTAGAGGGATATTTATTTCAATTAAAATAAAATCCTTAGCGAATATAGAAAAATATAGAAACAGAGTGAACAAAAGATTTTGACCTTGAAAATCTATGTTGAAATAACGTAGTTATTCTTCGTGAATAAAATTAATTTGGTCACATGGTCATATAAAAGGCAATGGATTCAGATGTCAAAGAATCAAAATTTATTTGTCATGTTCAACCGACGTACGTCTCGACCTAATTGCAGGTCTTCTTTGAAGGTAATTATCACCTGTGGCGATGTTGATAAATCCTTCAAAACATTTCAATTCTGTTGTTTTTATTATGGTCATTTTGGAGTAAAATTTTTTATTTTTTTTACGGCTTCAATATTAAAAACTTAGTCTTCGTGTAAGTAAGCCATGACCGTTCTATTATTTATTTATTTATATGATTTGTCAAGATTGAAATTGAAACCTCAAAATTTTAAAGAGGTTTCAATATTATGTAATAACTACATTTTAGACTAAAAGAGAAGTGTTGTGTTTCGTACGGGCAATTATGTACTATCCTATTATCTTACTATTTGATAGTATATAATTGTCCGTACGAAACACAACACTTCTCTTAGTCTAAAATGTAGGTATTACTTAATATTGAAACCTCTTTAAATTTTTGAGGTTTCAATTTCAATCTTGACAAAGCATATAAATAAATAAATAATAGAACGATCATGTTTTACTTAAACGAAGACTAAGTTTTTAATTTTGAAACCGTAAAAAAATTTTACTCCAAAATGACCATAATAAAAACAACAGAATTGAAATGTTTTTAAGGATTTATCAACATCACTACAGGTAAATAATCGAAAAACGTTTTTAAACTAACTTTTTAACTATCTATCAGCAAAAAAATGTATATCAAATTAGACTTTACAATTATATTAATTTTTGACTCAGGTGATAATTACCTTTGAAGAAGACCTGCAATTAGGTCGAAACGTACGTCGGTTAAACATGACAAATAAATTTGGATTCTTTGACATCTGAATCCATTGCCTTTTATATGACCGCATGACCAAATTAATTGTATTCACGAAGAATAACTACTTTATTTAAAAAAAAACGGTCAAAGGAAATTTACAGTGAGGAAATACTCCAATTCACTGAATATACATATACATATAGATAAATGTATGTTGAAGTTTGCAATTTTTGTAAAAAATTTCGTTTATCGAATACCAAGGGCGTATAGATATTAGGAAAGAAATGGGCGAGCTTAGAAAAGAGATGTGAACATGGGAAGAAGTTCGGGAAAATTTGGAAATAAATGATGCGGACTTCAGAACAAAGATTGTGAAATCAGAAAGAGCCTAATAAAAAGGTAGCACAGTTAGAAAGTAGGATGGTAAAGATAGAGAACTCGAATCGGGAGTTAGTGGTGTGGAGAGCGGGAATAAGGAGAGGGAAAGGTTGAGGGAAGTAGAAAGAAGAATAGAAAGGAAAGAGAGAGATGAATGAAAAAGAAACATAGTGATAAAGGGTCTGAAATTAGAAGAGAAGGAACTAAAGGAAAGAGTGGAAGATGTGCTAAAAAGGATAGATGCTAAGGTAGAGATAGAAAAAGTGCGAAGTGTAGGTAAGGAAACGCGAAGAGGGGAAAAAATTGTACTATTGAAACTAAATAAATGGGAACATAAAAGGGATGTGATGGTAAATAAGAAGGCGTTATATGGAACCTCAGAGAGAATAGAGGCAGATTTGCCATAGGTAGAACGGAATATGCAGTATAAGTTAAGGAAAATAGCGGAAGCGGAAGGAAGTAAGGGAAAAGAAACGTGAGTTAAGTATCCCAGGTGAAAAAATTATATATAGTTTATATATAATGGACAAGACAATGATATTTTTTATTTGTGTTTTTAATTTTCCTGTATAAAACATATAAAAAATATCAGTGTTTGTCTACTACACTGTATAAACTATATATATAACTTTTTCACCTCGCATGGCAGAATACAGACAGCAGGTGTATGGTGGGATTGAGATGAAGAAAGGGAAGAGTTAGTAAAGAATGAGGTACCGGGAAACTAGGAGAGTGGAACGGGAGATAGGAAAATAATAAATAGAAAGAAACAAAAATGGATGGGAGACGAAAGAAGGGAAGAATGGAGGATATGTTACGTGAATATAGCAGGCTTGGTAAGAAAGAATAAGGAGTTTATGAGAAATTTGGCACAATGGGATGTAGTAGTAATGATGGAGACGTGGCTAGATGAAAGGCGATAAGAAAGAGTAAGGGGAAGGTTATCAAAAGGTTACAAATAGCAGGTTCAAAATGCAAAGAGGAAGGGATACATGTGAACGGTGATGTGCAGGAGAAATTATGGAAGATGAAAGAACTGATGGGAGAAAATTAAGAAGAAATTAGGCATATAATATGGGGGAGATTTTAATGCAAGAACATCAGATAGAGGAGGAAGGGAATGTGGAAGAGAGCGAGGAAGAAAATCCGAAGACAAGATACTGAATGGAGAGAGAGTTGAGAAATTAAGAAATTGGAGAAAAGTAATGGAGAAGAATATAGGAGATAAATGAAGGAGTATACTGAGTTGTGTGATCAGAAGAAAGAGGAGGAAAATAAAAGATTTGCATAAGAGGCAAAGAAGGCTAGGACGGAAGACGAGGTTCGGAAGGTAGTGAATAGAGAGAGAAAAGAAAAAAAAAGAGTAAATTATGATATAGAGAGAATATAGAGAGAAAAGTTAGGAAAGGAGCAAAATATGGTAGGCAAAGAAATAGGGAAGACGACATAACAAAGGCAGAAATATTTAAGGTATTAGGAATAATGAAAAATGGAAAGGTGCCTAGTATAGATGAGATTCCAAAATATTTTAACTTAGATATGTACTATTTGATTTTTTGTGTTGTATAATGCAAATCAATTTCAAATAACATTGTTCGTTATACGTACAGGGTCATGTGACGCGGTAGGCGCCCTTTGGTCATTAAGAACCAATGCTACTCTTGGCATCTGTAACCGTTGTGTAATGTTGAGTATACATAATGAGCAGTCATTCTTATTACGACTGTAAAATTAAAATTACGGTTTGTGTTTGACATAAGTTGTTAAATTCCGTGACGTATCTGTGCTTCACAGCTGTAAATTTTCTGTAGCACACGACATGATAGCCGTATTTTTTGCTCACTCCATGGTCAGTACCTTTTTATGTTTAAAAACAATTGAGGCAAAATGAAAACAACTATTTACGTCAAAGCCCAAACGTCAAGTAAGCTACAGCTGATAGTATCACATACTAACGCATAACGCACACGCATTTCCTCTCCACCAGTCGCCACTGCTGCCAGGCTGCATCTTTGTCTGTCGCACGGAATTGCGCGCGCATTCCTTCTCACTCATTCTCGCTAGCAAGTGAGAGAATGGAATAATAAATCGGGTGGAAACCCCCGGTGGTAGCAACTTTTACTTTGACAACCTTATTTCATCGTGTAGGGAAAAATTCGACATTCGGTTTTATAAAAAATATTTGAAAAAACATATGAGAGTAGATAGTTGATAAGAATTCCACTATTTCAAGCAGTCTGCCAGAAGGTTGCAGTAGGCTGAGGGTTGGCAAACCTTGGTTTTATAGTAGAACAGATCTTTATCTTTGAAATGGCGCTTGGATTACTAAAAAACAAATAAGGGTAATTTCCAAAATAAAATTAATTTTTGAGTAATTTGTTAACGTTATCTGCAGCAGGATTTCGGTAGGCAACCTAACCGCGATGCATTAACCAATAGATGATCATTAATTTTTTCCGCATTTTGATGAAAAAACAGACGAGGGTAGATTTCTTGCAGGGGAATCTCGTACTATTGGACCGAATCGAGATAGAAAAAGTTATGATCAAAAAGGAGATACAAGAAGGCTTAATAATGAGAATATAAGAAATGTTTAAAGAGACAAAAAGCAGGGTAAAGTTAGCAGAGAAAATAGGAGACAGTTTTTGGTTAGAAAGAAAGAATGGGCTGGAAGATGGAAGGGAGTAGAATTAGAAAAGGTAGAGGAGTTTAAATATTTGGAATATACTTTGCAAATGAATGGAAAACACAGAGCTAAAATAAGAGAAAGGATGAAAAAAGCGGCAGGGAGAATGACACAGATATGGGGAAATAGGAAGAAGAAGGTTAAAAAAAGATTTAAAAAGGAGAATAAGGTCATTTGATACGCTGGCATGGCCGATATTAGGTCATGGAGCAGAGATATGGTGATGAAAGGAAAGTATAGAGATTGAAAGTTTACAAGACATTGACATAAGGTGGACTCTAGGGATAGACTGAAGAACACCTGGGTATTTCGGTTAGAAAAGAAGCGCAAAGGGATGAATTAAGTACTAGAACAGGAAAGAGGGCATGGCAGTTTGATACGAAGCTAAGGGAGGGAAAAGGAGAGGAGTTAGCGAAAAAGTGTTTGAAGGACGTAGAAGAAAGGAGAGGGAGAGTGATAGAATTAACAAGACGGGAAGAAGAAAGAAGGGAGTTCTTTAGTGCTAGAGATATAGGAGTGGGAAATGGAGTAAGTTATGAAGAATTAGAGAGGAGAGACAGGAAAAGACAGTTAGTAGAAAGATTGGGAATGATTGAGGAATTAAAATGCAATAAATGGCATAAGATGATAAAAAAGTAAAAAGTAACAAAGTAATTACAGAAAGGATGTAGAGAGAGAAGATGGACCAGAATAGTAAGATTCAGATTGGGAAATGAGGTCAGGGAAGGGATATATTGGGAAAAGAAAGAGAAAAGAAAGTGCAAAATATGTGAATGGGAGGAGGAAACATGGGAGCATGTATGGGAAGGATGTAGGAGAGGAATGGAAGATAAAGGAAGCTGGCAAGAGAATTTGGTAAAGATTCTAGGGAAGGATGGAATGGGTGAGGAGTGGATGAAGGAGTTTGAAGGGGGCTAGAGGAGCGAATGAGATAGAAAAGATGTGAAAGTGAAGGAAAAAGGAAACGGAAGTCACATATATTACAAGCGTAAACGTCTGTAAGTACTTATTATGTAATAGTATAAGTAGATTAAGATGCGGATGCGCTCGCTCCCACTCGCTCTCTAGCTTTCGATCGCTCGCTCACTCTTCCGACGGTAAAATTGCGCTATAGGAGTATAGAATTACGGAGATAGATATAAGAATTGATGTAAATAGTTGTACAAATTTTTCAATAGTAAGGATAAGATAATATAAAGTTTGTAGATGGTCTTGTAAGAAACGGAGGTCATGTAAGCCCTTAGGGGACACATTATGAATAAAGAAGAACTCCGCTTGCATATGTAGTTCCGGTTTAATAGTGAGCAATCAAAAGAGTGGGAAGTTGTTTCGAAACTCTGCCTAGAATATCTGTAGCTAAGCTTAATAAAAACGAATGGTCTCAGTACATAAAGCCGTAAGTGCCATTTCCCGAATTTTACCAGGAAGAAAAAAACTATTTTATCATTTGCGCATTTGATTCAAATCAAAAAACAAAATTCACGTCCCCAGATGTCATTGGGCTCTGCTGAATACTGAAGAAATCCAGTTTGAAAAAAGAAAACAGATCAGAGAAAAGCCGTATAAAAAAAAGTTTTCAAAGTAAAATTGTATACGAACGATAAAAAAACTGTGTAAACTATGCATATTTGATTCAAATAAAAGTACGGATTGTAATTTTAATCAGGCTCTATTGGAACATTGAATGTTGGCCCATACTTTATACAAGGTCGTTTTACAGGGGTGAACGTCCAACTTAAATTTACATCATTTTGGAGCAAGGTCACCTATTGGAATGAAAGTTGCTGAATTCGCAGTACATGCCAAGAATATGTTCCACAAATATCAGGTTTAAATATTTGTTACTTTACGAGATACGGAAATATATAAAAAAAAAACTTTGGTTCAATTGATAATTACGGTTGCTGTTTTGAAAAATTTTGAGAACGGTAAGAAAATTTGAACAAGTCTATCAACGGGTTTCGCTGCGTTCACCAATAACCAGTGCGGGGGCAGCATTTGTCACCCTGCAAGCATGAGGCTATTCAAAGTTCGATGCCGCGCTTAACATTTTTCAAAATAGCAAATTTGTTTATTTATTGAACGAAAAAGTTATTTTTTTTATTTTAAAGTGGACATTCTGAAGATTATTTTAATCTTTGAACCGATCAATTTCAACTAGCTGTTCAAAAGTTATATTAAACTGTTTAAATAACTTCATGAAATAAACAAATATCATAATCATGCTCATAACTCATTTTAATCGTCTCATTATTCGGCACTTAACAAAAATTGTTTATAGTGAACGATTCTCGAAATATAGACGAATTTCAAAACGGATCAACTTTTGAAATAATAAATGTTTCGACATGATCTTTGTGGAATATCTTATTCTTGATATTTACTACGAATTCAGCAACTTTCTTTCCAATCGGTCACCTTGCTCCAAAATTATGTACATTTAATCTCGTCAAACGAATTCGAAAATTTAGCACCATGCATTGGGACCATTTAATAAAAGTATCAAGTATGAAAATTAAAGAATTCTTAGATCTAAGATAAATCAAGGAATTAATTTCCACATTATACCATCTTAACGAGATTGATATGTAAATATTAAGAATGGGTATTGGACGGACCAGACTCAACGGTTTTCGTTAGAGCTTCTAGAAATAAATAATTGAAAACAATTCAGAACAATAGCAAGAAATTTGAATTGTTTCTAATCGTGTTTCTTAATCGTGTGTACACGATTGGGCACGATTGAGTGTTGCAGTTTTAATCGTTTCCAATCGGGCCAATCGGTAGTAGGATTTTGAAATTATGAAGTGGCAATTTGATGGCAGCACTTTCGTCTCGCGGGAATTATTTAAAAAAGTTTATTTACTTTTTTCGAAGCAACACATTTTAAGCAATATGTTCATTAAAAAAATTAAATAAATGTTTCGTAATAATTTTCGCGAGCTGAGAGTGCTAGGCCGTATTAGGTCTGAACATGAATTTCCTTAATTTTCAATTTTTAATCAATAAAAATTTTAAGCTAAAAAATTCTTTCACCCCTAGAAAGTATTTGCTATTGATAGAGGAATAAGCCCTAAAATTGATAAAACAACAAATAAATTTGTTTTAACATATTATCAGGCCTAGAATCAGAAAATTTGTAATTTCATTAAAATTAATGGTCTGAGATGGCCCCTAAACGATTTTTCTCTGGAAAAATCACAGGATTTGCACAGGATTTCTTCTATCATAGAAAAATAATATTATTCAAAAGTAATAAGTTGAAAATATGAGAACCGGGTAGAGACAGAAAAAAATCTTGAATGTCGAAATACCCCCAAAAAATGCCAGTTTTTATAGTTTAAAGATTCCTGTAGTAATTTAAAATGTATTATTACCTATTATTTACCTGCAAAAGATGTATGCCAGTTAATTCAGCTCGATTTAGGTGCAATTCTGCATTTTTATAACTTGATACAAAATTAAAGGCAAAAATACGTAATTTTAATGTACTATAGGAATCTGGACTATAAAAAATGTGTAATTTTTGTATACGTCGAAATTCAAGATTTTTTTCTGTCTGAAATCGGATTCGGAAATTATTTTCTTCTCTCAACGTCAACTTCCTTCTATCCACTGGTTGTAGTAGTACATTGTTCCGAATTTCGAAAACCATCAATCTATATCACTTTATAATCTGAAAAACACTTAAAAACTGTACACAAAGATATAAAAAATGCATAACACACCGTGAGGACGCGAAAAAAATTGTATTCTATCTTAAGTTATTTTTCGTCAAAGAAAACAAATGACGGTCGCCGCCCTGACTGAAAACAATTAGAAACATAAGGAATGGAAACAGAACCTCTATACACAATAGAAAATAATTGAAATCGATTAACAAATGTTACACCGATTAGGAACGATTGAAAACGATTGAAATTTTGACAACTTGGAATCGTTCTGAATCGTGTTCAAGTGATTATTTCTAGAAGGGTTCTCATCTGAGAAAATATTGTTGTAGTGTAGGTTGGCACACTTCTTGAAACATGAAAAAATAAATGTAAAAAATAATTTTACAATGCCACAGCCAACCTTTTAGTAAATATTTATTTGTTCAATTGGTTCCTTTTTCGAGTTTCACTTCTTTGATGGCTTTAACCAAAACCTCGAAATCTGTGATTCTCGATCACTTTTGTGTTTGTAACGAAACACGCTGAAATGCCGAGTCTGAAAAGTAGATAAAAATGACCGGAAGTGCGATTATTTTGATTATTAACACTCAAAAGTTACTCCAAAGACGATTTTCAGTAAAAAAAAAGCGTATATGTGTCAAAAAACGTGACCAAACCTATACGGTACACGTGTCCCAACTTATACTCATTTACCTTACAATTTCGATGGAAAGTATTCATTTAATGGGGCTTGAATAATGTCAACACGATCATTTTTCTACTCCTTGTAAACACAATGTTTGGTGCAGCTGTAACAAGCATGAACTATCTTCTCGAGTTAACATAGAAAGTGAGCTACTATTGATACTAATATGTGACAGTAATAACAGGTGGCACCAGTGCAAAGAAATTGAGAAAACGCGCTCTTGCAACCTATGCAGTGTCCCAACATGTACGACACTCCCCTACGAATTAAAAGTGTTAAGTTACTTTTATAAAATTTTGCTAAAAATCAGTATTTAGTTATACATTTTTACCTAATATACGAATGCACGTAGGAGCGAGTGGGGCCGAATAGAATTACAAACTGGCGTACCGACGGTGGCACAGCTAGCGCTACGGCGCGCGGTGTTTGCGTCATACATCCGTGTGCACACGACATTGATCTGGGGCAGAGTCTCAGACGGTTCGAAAGCTCAACGTTATTTTCTGCTCGCAGCGTCTCTCAACGCGTAGAATATTTAAGGGGATTTATTAGAGTCAGAAAACGGGATGCAAGTTTTCGGCCGCACGGTTGAATATTCTTGTCTGATTTTTTGCATATGCCATCTAAACAGTATTCTGTTTTGCTGACCACAGCCGGTTTTTCAAAAAACGTTTATATTTTGTTTAATATTCGAAAAGGTAAGTACAATAGCAGTGACGCGCAGTGTTACCTGTCTCAGCGTTTTCTGAGCGTGCCCTTAGAAACTTATCAAACGAGAGGAGGCAGATACCCCGCAGCCAGTCGTATCACCCGGAACGAATGACTCTTTCATTGTTATGAGATTAAGGCCGGTTACAAAAAATGAAATTATGAAAGCATGGCTATATTCAATTTTAATTAGCAGAATTCGTTTACTCATATAATTAAAAGAAAATTAAAAAAAGATTCATGGAAGTCGGTTAATATTTTCAGTAATAATGGACATGTTTGAGTCCATACAAAAGTATAGCTGTGCTGAAAAGTTCACACCTATTCATTAAATTCGAATACCAAGCCATACTGAATAAATTAGCAGTTGTCTAGTATAGATTCTGAGAAATGCTTACTAAAGCAATTACTAAGCAACTTCGCAATATTTCAGTAGTACAAAACTATGCTTATTTATATGTAGAACATTATCCGTCGGCCGATAAAAATGATCATTTTAACCTTGTGCACTTGAATTTCAAATAGTGAAAACTGAAATAAGATTAAAATGCATTTAAATCAAAGAAAAATTGGGGTTCAAAATATGAGTAGTAAATATTCTATCCATATATAAAAGAAAAAAATTATTATAATTTTTGTTTTTGAAAGAGGAAATGCCCCCGAATCACAGATTTTCATACCTTTGAAATATAGATATTTGAATTATATATGACTTCGCGAGTTTACAAGTTCGAATCCAAGTTTTAAAAAAATATGAAAATTGTAAGCGCTTACCAAATGGAAATACTGTTAACAGAGGTCGAAGTAATGGATTGGGCGATGTTATACATAAAATCACCCACATATAATACAGTAATACTCAATCCCACATCCTCATGTACATACGAGATCAGATTCACATAAAATCCACGTCGACGATCCTGGGTAGTGCTAAGAACGAGAAACGATATAAAAAAAAAAAAAAAAAACGAGATCCAAAAACAATATGCACACTTAGCACACACTCTCAAACAACACAATATCAAAAACGAAAGATCTTTGAAACTAATCCTCTCACACAGTCACGCAACACAACAAAAACTTTCTTCAACTACACACGTTACACACTTCAACTTTAATCACTATCAGACCAAACCAACACTCCCATCATACTAACGCTTTCATCTTTCCAGTCATACACAACACAACAATCAACACTAACACGCTTCACTTACAGTTGCTCTCTCCCACTCATCCGCACACAAAACACGAAATATCTCTACGCCCTCCATCCACAACAAGTGCCCCCCCCCCCCTTCACACACATGATTTCTCTTGTTCATATTCAGTCACCTACGCCTAATATTACAGTTGTGAAGAATTATACACTTCTAGCTATCAGTCACCACAAGGACGAGAATAACACACTCTACTACCTTCCAGCGCTTCTAATACCTGAACATTGATTATTATTGGGGAATATGCCCATCACAAGTTTTGATCAGCGGATTTGCAAAAAAGGTGATATAGTTAAAAATGTCCGTTTTTGCCTGAAAAACGCTTTACAAAATTACTATTCGGTAGAGGGTTGCGCCGACAGATTTTTGACCGGCGGCGACGATTTGTGCAACTTTGATCGGTGGCGGGCGCCGCGCCGCCTTCTTCGTTTCTTGGCGGCGGGGCAGCGTGACGGTCTAGTTTAGTATTTTTTTACATACAGCTGGGAAAATATAAAAATATGATTAAGATTTGCGATTCTTATGCTTTCGCTTTCGGTGTGCGACACCGGAATTAGATTTCAGAATTGCATATATGGTGCATGCACTAAGAGGACTAATGCACTCTTGAACATGGAAAGAAGGCAGAATAATGTCGTAGTAGCGATGCTTACTGGACACAGCCGACTGACCAAAACTTGACCAACATGAGGATTCTCGAAAGTGTGATTTTCGTGAGGAGACAATTCATGACATACTTTGTGAATGTGATGTACTGACTTGCCTCAGAAACGAATACCTGTGGGATTATTTTCTCGAACCGAAAGATTATCATGACATCTCCTGCAGATCAGTGTATCTCTTTATGGTAAAAACGGAGCTTATGGGAGAAAGTTAAATTTTAGGGTATAGTGCAATGTTTTTACCGCAGTGCTATGGGCAGTTATTGCCCTGCCTTCCCGAATAATTACAATAATGAATAAAATTTTTTTTAAGTACAATAATACTCTAAAATATAATACAACACACTTCGACAAAATCATTTCTTTATTTTTCTCCGTATACAGTAACTTTTACTTAAAACAGTAAGTACAGAGAGTTTTTACTAAAAAAGTGACTAAAAAGTGACATGAGAACAAAGTAACTAAAAGTCACTTCAATTGACTGCGTTTCAACCCTAGTGATGCCGTTCGAGACGAGGAATGGCAAAGCAGAGGTCGAGGAACGCAAGGAAGGATAGCTCGAGGCCTCATATATCAAGGCAAAGCAAGGCGGCCAAAATTCAAGGCCTTGCCTTGGAGGCTTGAGTTTCTTCCAGCAGATATGCATCCTTTCCGACTGCTTGGGAAGGGGGAATAAATTAAAGGTCTCACAGGATGATTGTGGATGCAAGTAATTACACTAATCCCAATGTAGCAATAATAGTTAAATACGTTATTCAAATATTTAGGAAATAATTTGTAATCAAAATTATAATTGGTAATAATTTAGCATTTTTAAATGCTTATAGAAAGGAGGGTTGAGATATTGGAATGGAATATTTACTGAAAAGAAATTAAATTTACACTAAAGACAGAAGGTTTGGGTAATTTCTTTCTTTATTTTTTTTTTTGAAAATTGTTCTTCACTTCAAAGGAGAACATCTGTGCAGAAACTGAATCTACGACTTTGAAATCAGAATAATTTTAAAGATTATAAAATTTTGCGTCGAATTGGTCTAGGTTGGCGTTATTTGAATGAAGAAATGAAAAAATATTTTGCTTTGAAGGCGAAGATTTATTTAGCAAAATGAACATTTAGAAATCTTGAGTTCAACTCTTTGCCAAATGTAGAAAAGTGTTCCTAAAAATTTGAAAGTATCATCAAATCAAGAGAAAATCCTATTCTATACATCTAAACCAAGAACACGATTGAACATTATGTAATTGTTCAGGGTTTATAATAAACGTTTACTCGTGCAATATTAATTTTTGGGAGCCGAAAGTCCGAGATACGTCATTAACCTTTATTTTTTATAATGTGTAACTTCTGATTTAATTAGATATACAATGGAATATAAAGAAATCTGAAGTTGTACCTTATAAAAGAAAAGGTTAACGACGATTGTCGGACTTTTGGCTTCCAAACGTTTCTTTTGCACGAGTAAACATTTTTTATATTATAACTAGTCAGCAATTACATAAAATTGGATCATGTTCTTGGTTTATATTTAAGGAGTAGGATTTCATTAAAATAACTTCTACCTATGCGAATTCTACGTGAAGTTTTATAATATTACACATATTTTTTATAAACATACATAGTTTTCCGATTTGTCAAAAAAAGTTGTAAAGAAATTATGCGTATTTGAATTTTGTGCTTTGTTTTTCAAACAACCCCACATTATTTTTGTTAAACCTCGATAAATTTTGACCCAATCGAGATCTTTATTATTTTCTTTTCGAATATAATTAGTCCAGGGAATGAAAGATTTTTTCACCACAAAATTTTAGAATGAAAACGAGGTACGCCATCATGTAGTGTTGATGGTTGGGATGAACGTTTGTATGTTTGCAGGCAAAAATATATTTTCAAAGGGAATTCCGTAATGTTCAAAGTTGGCAAAATCATGTTTTTGGGAGATTGCGATCAAGGTAATGATTTGCGAAAAAAGTTAAATTATAAATTGAAGGTCTTAAAAAGATCTTTAATTTGGTAGGCCGCACATTGAAATTGTTTGATTTGTTCCCTCACAAAGTAATAAAAACCGGGAAAAATGGCCGTTTCGCAAAATCTAGTTATTTTTGCAAAAAGTGTATGCACATCTAGTAAAGTCCTCGTAAATGTGTGTATTGCTAACCTGAGAGTATGTGTAAAATTTGAGCTCAAAATAATAAAGAGTTTCTGAGAAAAAGCTATTTGTTTATAAAAAAGGTGTTGTTTTTTCGGTGGGGTTAACTTTTTTTTAGGCGGTCGCAAAGCCATAAAGGTGGACAAATTTCAATCCTGAAGTGTTATAGTGTCATGTACGCTTAGCAGCTAATTGATTTTAGAGTATTAAGGGCCGATTCCACCATCTCTGATTAAATCCATGGTTAACTAATCATGATTATCTTTTAACCATCGGTTTAATCATGATTAACTTGCGAAACGTTCCACCAAGAATTTTTAACCTACGATTAACTAACCATATACCTTGTTCGAAATAAAGTCTAGTTTTTGCGTATTTCTGTTGTAAATGCGATTTTGATTGGCTGAGTCACGAAACTTGTCTTCGCGCGCCATCTCTGGCACGCCAAACCAAAGAGATAGGCATCTGACGTCACAAATTACCCGTTGTTTACTTGCTTTGCTGAAGTGTCTCCAAAATAGCATTAATCAAATGAATTAAGCAATGAAATTGTTCATTTTTAATCATATCGATGAACTTTTTACCAATTTGTTTATTTTTCAGGACAAAAAAATCAATAAGTAACGAAAACCATAGACAATCGATATTTAAACCAAGAACTATTTTCATTTTAAACAAAAAAATTTAAATTTAACAAAAAAAAGCATTTTTTTTAATTTAGTTCAATCCTGAACAAAAACCAATTAATTTTCTACCCAACAGTATCATTTACCCAAAAAGATAAAATTTCTTTCAAAAAAGATGAATATTGAAAACGAGAAAAGACGAATTTTCCATAAAAGTGTTAAATATTCAATGAAAAAAGATTTTTCCTGCCCTGAAAAAAATGTAAATTAAATTCTTGAATTTTAAAAGCCAGCAACACCATAAAACAGTGAAATAGAAAAATTTATGATTTAATCAACTGGTTTCTTTTCAATAATATCGATTAGATTTTCACCAATTTGTTGACTTTCCACGTCAAAACAATAAATTATTAACGAAAAACGCAAATAGTTGATGTTTCAACCAAAAACTATTTCAATTTTAAACAAAAAATGTTGAATTCAAAAGAAAAGGAGTTTTAACTAAACCAGTTAAATCCTCAACCAAAACAAATTATTTTTTTACTTAACAGTTGCATTTTCCCAAAAAAGATGAAATTTCTTCCAAAAGAGATGAATTTTCATAATCATAAACTAAGAATTTTCCATGAAAGTTGTAAATTTTTAACGAAGAAAGATTTTTTAGTCTAGAAAAAAAATGTAAAACAAAGTCTTAAATTGTCAAGTCAAAAAGACTCTATAAAACAATAAAATTTAAAAAAATATGTTTGAACCAAATTGTTCATTTGCAATCGTGTCGATGAACCATTTACCAATTTTCTCATTTTCTAAGTCAGAACGATGAATTATCAACGGAAAATGTAGATAGTTATTATTTCAACACAGAAATATTTTTAATTTAATCAAAAAACGTTGAATTCAACAGAAAAAGAAAAAAATAATTTTTAACTAAACTAGTTAAATCCTCAATCAAAACAAATTAATTGTTTACCAAACAGTAAAATTCAACCAGAAAAGATGAAATTTCGATCAAAAGATATGAATTTATGAAACCATGAAAGACGAATTTTCCATAAAAGAGATTAATTTTAAACTAAGAAGGATTTTCCAATCAAGAAGAAACAGTTCAGTTTTTAAGTCGAAAATATGGCTTCAATGAAAAAATGTAATTTCCAACCAAACAATTGAATTCGGTCCCAAATAGTTGAATTTGTTAGGAAATATTTAAATTTTTACGAAATTTAATTTCTTACCAAATGATTAAATTTGGAAGAAAAAGAGATCAATTCTTAAAGAAGAAGGTATTCCTTGATATTTTACCAACAAAAAAATTTAATTTAAATAATAAGCAGTAAAATTCTGCTAAGGAAGACGAATATTCCACAAAACAGTTTAATCTTCACTACGTAGATACGGATTTTCAATCAAATTAGGAAACCTTAGCTTCAACTTTAATATAAAATAATAACACTTCTGCCCATAAGAGATGAATTTCTGACCAAGATTTTATCTCTTTGGTTGCATATTTATCTATTTTGTCGAAAATTCGTTTGTTTTTTGTTAAAAAATAATTTTTTTGCTGAAAATTTCATTATTTCATTTTGGGTTAAAAATTCTACTTTCTGTTGAAAAATCATCTCTTTTATAGAAAGATTGTTTTTTCTTAGTACAAAGTGTTTATAGTTTGTTATAGTTTGCTTGAATTTAATATTTTTGATTTAAGATCCATCAGTTCAGTTGAAGCTTAGTTGAAAACTCTTTCACAATAACAGATTCTTTCGTGAACAATTATTCAAAAACTTTAACTGAAAGTGAAAATTGAACTTGTTGAATTAAAAGTAATTTATTTGGTTCAATTTCTTTTTTTGTAGACAATGTATCTTCTTGATTGAGATTTCACCTTATTGTTGAAAATTCAACTATTTGCTAGAAAATCTACTTTATTGGTCGAAGATCCATCAGTTGAGTTGAAGTTTAGTTGAAAACTCTCTTACAAGAACAATGTCATTTGTAAACAATTATTCAAAAACTTATAAATCAACAAATCACGAATTTTCTTAAAGAGAAAATTGACTTCTGGCTTAACACATCGAATGTTTGCTTGTTTTTCCTTCAAGTTACAATATTTTTGTATCTAAATTTTCAAAAGGAAAAATTGTTGTCACGTAAGATCTTCCAATTCCATCCGCCCTTCTCATGAAAAAACAGAAATATCCGCCTTTTCGTTCCTCAAATCGTATTATGTAATTTTTGGTTGATCCCTAAAAACTACTTATAGTTTTGATTCAGCCTCAAACTACTGAAGTACAACTTTCAAAATAAGTACAAATTCATACCCTGAAGTATCAGGATAATTTGTACTTTCTGATTTATTTAATATAAATCCATTGTTGAAAACAGCACTTTGTAACTGACCATAAAACTAATGAGCATATATCTACCTGCAAATGAAACATGAATGATAAACCAGGATACTAAAATGAATAGAATAGAGTGGAAATCGATCCTTGTCACATATAAACGAGCCTCCATAGGTAATCCAATCATCGTAGATTATAATGCAGGTAATACCGTGCCATAAGAAGCCAATACTGGGTAGCGAGGAAGCTCACCAGACTCGATAAATATTCATGGCTTCCTGTCCCAAAGCTATCGGCAGTATTACTGGTTTATTTGGATTTCTGAACACAAAGAGAACTTTAATGACAACTCGTTGCATAGTTCGCTGATTGAGGTACGACGTTAGTTTGTGTAGATAATCGGCTATTAATGCTTTGACATCGTAATAGTCCATGGTGCTATAGTGTTGATAGTTCAGCACCTATCGATTAACACGCTATTATACGAGGGACGGCTTACATTATAATCCGCGTGATAACCTTCGTTAACAAGCTTCAGTGGCTACTTTGTATGAGTACAGTGCTGGTTTAAGGAAAAATAAGCTTCTTTTTTCCTTTTTAGTGATTCGAGGGGAAGTAGAAGAACTTTCTAGCCGAATTTACCATGTGCGCTATCCGACTTTACCCCATACCCTAAATGACTTTATCCCCTACCCTGAGCAATCTTATCCGGCCATAGTCGACTTTACCCCTTACCCTGAATAACCTTACTCCGTACTTCAGTCGAACTTAGACCGTACTTTAGATGCCTTTACCTAGTACCATAACCGACCTCATCCCATACCCTTACTAGTTTACTCCGTACCCTAGATGACTTTGCCCCGTACCTTGGATGAATTGACCCCCTCCCCAGGCGACTCTACTCCGTACTACAGCCGACCTTATCCTGTGCATTAACCTAATTTATTCCAGAACATAGCTGAATTTATTCCCCTACCCCAGATGACTTTACCCCATTTCACAGAATCAAATGTTCTCTAGAGACGTTTGAAGGCAAAAATAAATCATTCTCTCTCTTTTTCAATTCCATTTCAAATCAGGCAAAATTTTAGTTATTTTTGCTTCCTCATGGAGGAAGCTTCGTAATGGTAACATTTTCCAAAATTTTTAGATTCATTTAAGGCTATGTGAAAAGTGGATTACGTGACCGGCTTCCTACCTTATCGACACTTTTTTTATTTGCAAACTCATTTTCACACGAATAACCACATCGAGTTGAAAATTTGGGATAATAAACAAGGAACACTAAGAAACGCTGCTCTGGTCTTAAATTTCTATAATCATGAAAAAAGATTTTTTATGGGGAATAATTTTTTGTTTGCTTTTTTCATAATTATGAAAATTTAGGACTAGAGCCGCGTTTCTTAGTGCTTTTTATTCATTATCCCAAAGTTTCAACTCGATTTGGCTATTCGTGTGAAAATAGGTTTACAAGTAAAAACAGTGTCGGTAATGTAGGAAGCCGGTCACGTGACCCACTTGTCACATAGCCTTAATTAAAACTTCCTCAACTTTATAATGTCTGATGCAATGTTCTAAGCGATTGTCCAAATGTGTGTGTGTGTGTGTGTGTGCATGTGTGTGTGCATGTGTGTGTGCGCATGTGCGTGGGTGTGTGTATGTATGTGTGTCTGTGTGTGTGTGTGTTTGTGTGTGTGTGTGTGTGTGTGGTAGTCACACTTTTCTGTTAACACGATAACTTGAAAACGGTTGCAGATAAATTGGTCAAATTTGGAGGGATTATTGTCACCATTAGTATTTTGAAACTGAAAAAAGGATTTCAAAAAGATTGATTAAGTTTCTTGTTAGCACTTAAGAATATTTTAAAAATCGGTTTTTCATAGTAAAAATTTTTTCATTAACATAGTTCTAAGTTGATGCAAGGATATAAAAGATTCCTTGGTTCGAGACGAATTGATTGACCTATAATATTGATATATTTTATTGAAGGGTGAGGAAGCTATGGTTATGTATAATATTTGAAAATACGGTTTTTTATAGTAAAACTTTCCTCAATAGCATAATTCAAAGTTTATACAACAACATAAAAGATTCTTTGTTTCGAGACAAATCGATTGACCTATAATATTGATATATTTTATTGAAGAGTGAGGAAGCTATGGTTATGCATAATATTTGAAAATACGGTTTTTCATAGTAAAAACTTTTTCAATAACATAAATCAAAGTTGATACACAAATAAAAGAAATTCATTGATTCGATAAGAATCGATTGACCTATAATATTAAAAAACTTTATTGAAGAGTCGGGCAGTTATGGTCATTTTTATTAAATTAAAAATTTATATTTATAGCAAAAATGTTCTTTTTCTCATAATTTAAAGTTGATGTGAGAATAGAAAATATGTGTTGATTCGAGACGAATCAATTGAATTATAAGATTGATACATTTTATTGAACATTAAGGAAGCTAGGGTAATGCATAATATTCGAAAATACGGTTTTTTATGGAAAAACTTTTTTGAATAACATAATTTAAAGTTGATACAAGAACATATAAGATTCCTTGGTTCCAGACGGATGGATTGACCTATAATATTGATAAATTTTATAGAGGAGTAAGTAAGCTATGGTAATGCATAATATTTGAAAATACGGTTTTTTATGGTAAAACTTTTTTCAATAACATAATTCAAAGTTGATACAAGAACATATGAGATTCCTTGGTTCCAGACGAATGGATTGACCTATAATATTGATAAATTTTATAGAGGAGTAAGTAAGCTATGGTAATGCATATTATTTGTAAATACGGTTTTTTATGGTAAAACTTTTTTCAATAACATAATTCAATGTTGATACACAAATAAAAGAGATTCCTTTGTTCGAGACTAATCGATTGACCTATAATAATAATAAACTTTATTGAAGAGAAAGGAAGTTATGGTCATTTGTATTATATTAAAAATCTATTTTTATATTAAAAATTTTTTCATTCTCAGAATTGAAAGTTGATGTGAGAATAGAAAAGATATGTTGATTCGAGACGAGTTGATTGACTTATAATATTGATACATTTCATTAAACAGTAAAGACGTACGGTTATGCATAATATTAAAAAAACAGTCTTTTATAGTGTCATTTTTTTCATTAACATAATTTAAAATTAAGTTCGAATTTTCGTTGAAAATTCCTCATTTTTTTTGTTAAATTAGACTGTTTTTATTGAAAAATTGAAATAATTTTTGTTTAAGAATTCAACCTCTTTGTTGAAAGTTAATTTTTTTAATTGAAAACCTAACTCTTAACCTAAATTAATTTAACATGAAGCGAGCAAAGAAATATGGTGCGACAGAATTTCATTCTTCCCTTTTCCAGTTCAAAACATGACCATTTTAAATAAAGAATTTTATTTGTCTGGTTTGTCATTGTATTTAAAAAATTTTTTATATTATTTTATAATTTTGTATTTTTTGTACATTTCTACCCTTAAGTTGATAAAAATGAATACTTTAGTTTGTCTATTATTTAAAAAACAAGAAATGCTTCCTCCATAAGGAAGCAAATACATTTGCGAACGAGGAGCAAAGTGCAAGTGAAATGAGCACCATAAAAATATAAATACAAATAAAGTGGAAAGACTCGAAGTATAATTCACAGCTAGCTTCCTAAATGCAGTATTTTCTGAATGACCATAGGCATTTGGGAAATTTATTTTACCATCCGACGAAGAAAATTCTTGATTCTTTAACTTATCGAAAAAAATGTGTATAATTCGAAAAATGACCAATTGGGTGCTGTTTTTCTAAAATTCTTGAAATTTGATATTCTCGGAAACCTAAATTTTCAAAATTTCGAATATTTTTTGGAAAGGCAGATATTGATATTCTCTGAATACATCCTCAGCTTTATTCTTGTTACAACAGTGCTGTATATTGACAAAAATTATTTTTGAAAAGTCAAATTTTCGTATTTTTCTTGGAAACGACGAAAGCTACACAAAAATTTTCAAATAAAAGTTCACGCACCTAGGAAATTGCTTTAATAATACCACCGGGTTTTCTTTTGGAAAAAATTAAAAAGGAGGGGTTTTCCTGAAAATCATCTTTTTCGTTCTTCATAATTTGATGAAAAACATAAAGAAGACTTTTTGGAAAACCCCATCTTTTTTATTTTTTCCAGACTTGTTTACAGTTTCTGCTTATATAGTATGAGAAGGCATCCTATTAGTTTTATGGGAGCTTAATCATTTTCGAGGCTGATATATTTTTTTTAATATCACAACAGAGAAAGAGGTATTTTTTGCACAAATTGTACAATTTTTGGGAAAAATGCAAGAATTTTATTTTGCGAAAGTATTTTTTTTTAGAGTAAAGCACTGGTTTACCAAGAATGAAACTTAACAGATATGTAACACATCTTACTATCTACTCATGTATTCCACATCGAAAAATAAAAGAAAAACCCAAAAAACTACGCTAGTTTGCAAAATACAGAATTTTGAATAATTATGTTGATTTTTGAAAAATAAAGTGGCCTGATTTCAAATTTATAGTGTTAGTATTATTAATTGTACCATATAAACCACTGAGCTTTTTTAAAACTTTTCTTTTCACTTTTTTAAACACTTTTTTGGGTATAAAAAACGACTTTCTTGCATCTAATACCTGTTTCACAATAGAAAAAGTAAAAAGAAGCAAAATTATAAAAGCTGATTTTTTTATTTTGGTTTTTATTTCGTGAGAAGGGAAAGAGCTGTTTATCCTACGAACCAGTTTGGAAAATCGAAACTTTAATGAGGAAAATGATAAATATTTTCCTGCATACGAACGAATAATAAGAAATGTATACACCATAAATTGAAAAAAGAAATTGATGAATTAATTTTTTTTTGCAATTAAAGAAATTAAAAAGTTTAATTTACAATGATTTTTTCTTCGAGAGTATATGCATTAATTTTATATGTTTTTGAAAAAATATAAATAGAACAAAGTAGGTATTACAAATATAAAAGAAACTCTGGTTTCTTAATTTTCAACTCAACTGACAAATTATTAAAATTTTGTTTTAAAAATCGGAACTGATATTCCGCTTTTAAATTCAATTAACTTCAAGTTGAAGAAATAACTTTTAAAATCGGTCAAGAAATACGACCTCTAAAACGTTTTTAATCCCAATACCTTATCTCATATCATATATCTATAAGATAGATGCATAGATCTTATAAGATCAGGGTGAAAATTTTTCATCAATTTTGGAAATCTCTATTTAGATTGATGGTTCAGCTAGCAAAAATAACAATATTATTATTAGTTCTGAATTGTTCAAATTTTCTGGAAAAGTTCGTGGAAAATTCTTAATCCAAAGATAATACTCTAATTTTATAAAAATTGCAACTTTGTTGCCATTTGAAATTTATTGTTCTACGGGGGTGAGTTTGCCTCATTAATGTTATTTTTCACAATTATTTAAAATCTTTTTGAAGTCCCTTAGTCATAACAATTTGAAAAATCACTGAGAAATATATCGCAATAGGTCTTCTCTTTTGTCCTCAAAGGCTAACTTTCTAAGCACGTTTTTTTTCCCTAATCCTAGTAAAAAAAAACATAAAGCTTTTCCAAAAAGGCATTTTTTTCATTAACAAAAGTGAAGCATACCTGGTTGCCCAATAAAAAATAATAAAATTATGAAATAATCAATATCTTCAATATTCATGCCAATATTCATCTCACGACTACTTCTGTTCTTCCTGACTATGATCATGGTGTTAAGCGTATGAAATTTCAATCCTGCTTAGACAACTGCCGTGTGAATATACAACAATTTTCCATATTTTTTTTCACATACAAAACATAATTCTTAGATGAAAAATGCGAATATCAAAATAAATAATGCATTCTTAGGTAAGGAATACCGGTAATCCATCATATTGTAGTTTCTTCATTTATGGCTTGGCCCCGGACACTTTTGAAACAAGTTTTGAATTTTATTATCAAAAGTATTTTTTTTTTTTATATGAAATTGAAAATATTTTTTTCGAAGCAAGATCGACAAACTTAATTTTTAGAAAACAGTTTTTTTTTACATTTCTATTCTAATGCGAAGGTATTAGTTTTATGTAAAATTGGAATTCGACGGTTTTCAGGAAATCTCCATGTATTGAGACCACTTGGGTCAGATATTTTTGGATTGGATTTTACGTAAATTGTTATCGAAAATCACAAATCTTTACAAAAAATACAAGATTTCACAAAAGTTGAAATATTGGGAGCCTGCAATTAGAATTATGTTTTAAATACTGGTATTTAATTCTAGCCCATGTAATATATATCTTTCTACGAGAAAAGACAATTAAAAAAAAAAAAATACCGATACCAAGAACTTTTGCCATCAAATTGAACCGTAGTTTGATTATTGAAAATTGAACCTTAATTGAGTTTACCGGACGATTCTTAATCAGTTCAAAATTAAGCTGGTTACAGATTTTATTGTTTAAAATAGAAATTTTTCAATTTGAAAACCTCAATAGTTAAACAGATGTCAACTTGACATTTTTTTGAACATTAAGAAATATTTTATTTTTCATTTGAAAGGAGCAATTATAAATCAAAACTTAAAAAACTAAACAATTTTGAACAGAATTATTTTAAATGAAAAGCCTTGAATCGTTAATATTTCACAGTTTCAAATCTAAGCTTTGAACGTTACAATTTTAATTGTTGTATTAACCAATTTTTTATGTAAGTAAAAGTATTGAATGTTGATGCATAAATATCAATTGAACAATCATCAATTTGAAGAAAGTTTCAATTAGTTTAGAAGATATTTACATGTTTTGGGAAGATTTTGAATAATAAATAACAATGAAACCATTATTAATTTTGAAAATAATCGAGTGAATTTGAAATATATTTAGAAAATTTTAAACAATTCTAAAATGATTCAAAACGTGAAAAAATTTCAAACGATTTGAAAGAAAATGTAGATTTTCGAAGATGTCGATCACAAAATTTATAAACTTTTTAAGCGTTTTGAACGGTTTAATTTCAAAAGGTTAAAATTCTGAGGTATGTATTTGACTTCAAATGTCTTAATTTTCGATTCAGGTTTTATAACTTCAAGTGAAACAATTTTTATCCTTAAGAGTGCGAATCTTTTAATTTTCATGGCCATGATCAGGTCTTTCTCAATTGTTCAGTTTTCATTTAGGGTCAAAAACTTTTTCTTTTTCGACCTAGAACGACAAATATTGAGAATATTGCAGTGACAGAATTTTGAACGACATATATGGTGTCCAATCGATTGCTATATTTTTGAAAAAGAACTTCAACGTAAGTATCATCATCGCCTAAGTAGCATCATTGTTTAAAAAGTGATTTAAGATTCAAATTATTGAATATTTGTATGGCTGATAACAATTTTTTTTCAATAAACACCTATTTCGTGCATTTTTTCACTAATTTTTTTCTAGACAATACTTAGTAATGAACTGAAGAATAAAAAATTTTATGGAAAAATGTCAGACCTAAAATTTAAATAAATATGAGTAGAAGCGGGGTAATGTATTTCATAAAAAGACTATATGTACGAGTTAAATAAACATTTCATTTTAATTATTGCAACAAGTAGAGGACGAATGACATTCGCAATTGCACAATATTTTCAGTATATTGCATTTACAAGAATTTGTATTGCATTTTTTTGTACAATTGCATCTAACGTAGCTTTGACCTCCGAAGAGAGATTCTTTATCATTTTTAGTACGCAAAGATTTTTTACTTAACTCAATATATGAATGTTTACTCTTTATTTGCATATATACTTTTGCTAAGTATAGTCTAGAACAAAAATTAGTCAGAAGAAGCACGAAATAGGTGTGTTGTTGAAAACATTTTTATCAACAATTGAAATGTTCAATAATTTGAATCTTGAATTACCCGGATAGCACAAAAGTTTTCCTGAACATTCCTGGAACATTTCAATGTAAGATTCGGAGAAATCCGGAAAATGTTCCAGGAAGGTTCCCGGAATTAGGTAAATGTCCGCGTATCCAGGAAGATTCCCAAGTAAAGTTCCGGGAATGCTCGTAAGGAATTTAATTCGTTAAATTAATGAAATTTATATAATGCGAACATTTTCCAAGAACCTTCCTGGAACCTTCCTTGATGCACGGACAATTACATGCTGCCAGGAACCTTCGCGGAATGTTCGTGAAAAATTTCAGCATCTTATAAAATAAATTAATATATTGCAAAATTTGTTTACGAACATTTCTGAAATCTTTCTCCAGCACCTTCCTGGATACGCAGACATTTACCTACTTCCGAGAACCATCCTGGAACATTTTAGGGAATTCTCCGAAGTTTTTATTGGAACCTTCCAGGAATGTTCAGGGAAACTTTTGTGCTTTCCGGGTATTTTTTAAACAATGATACTAAGGTTTAGTGAAAAATAAAAATTCTGTCTCTGAGTGAAAAAGCCAAACTGAACACTTGTTCTTGAAATTATCAATAATAATAATGTTTGCTTATTATTAAGAGTTTCTAGGCACAGAATAAAATTTTTTTATCTCCACAATAAACGACATAGTTAACTGTTTGTTTATACAAATTAGCTTCAATATAAGGTAAATTATTTATGTTTTCTATGTAAATCTAAATTTTAGTAGCATATAATTTACACATATATTGTAACATTTTTCATCAAATAAAGCATCAATTAATTATTATTGTTATTAGTCATATAATTATGACAAATAATAGACTGGTGACTATATGTGGTATATTCTTGTAGTTATAAATCCTTGTAGATAATAAAAACTACCAGAAAATTCAACAATGTACAGAGAAATACAAACAATGTGCAAAATTTGTCCCAATAATAGAAAAAAGTTGTACTTTCTCATGAGTTTTAATTTATTTTATTTATTTGTAGATTGCTGTAAAAATAGTTTTAGTTTTCTGTACCTTCTATAAAAATTGTTCCACCATCGGGATGCCAGCATTAATATCTCTAATTTTTTTCACAATCTAGGTTGATTCTACTAATAATAATTTTTTCTTCAGATAAGAACCTACACATTTTATTAGTAGAAGGAAAGTGTACAAGGTCTGATGAATCTTGTTATAAATTTAAACAGTTTGTTTTAGCTTTAAAGATTTCATAATGATTCTTCTACTTGGTATAGACACATTGAAAAATTGCGTAATTCTGTAGGCTTTGTTCAATCTTTCTCACTCATGGTTTGCGAAACTTTTTTAAGAAGATGAAGATCTGTATCAGCAAACTGCTCCTTTCAATCGCGGTTTTTCTGCTTTTTTGTGGTAAGAGTACTTAACATAATGTAAATCCTAATGTAAATATGAAATATTACATATTTCAACAATGATGATTTTTCAAACTGCAAAGCTAGCATTCAAAAAAAGCAATTATTGAACCCTTTCAAAATAACATATGTTTGAATCAAGATAGGTGATTCAAAAATCATGTCACACTGAAAGGGGGAGGGGTGTTGACCAGGTGTTTGTGCCGTTTTGTGTCGTATGGGGTAGGGGTTAACGCAAACGGTGAAATCACACATGGAAAATAATGATGGGAATAACCATTATTTGAAATACTTGAAAAAATGAAAATTAGTGATTATTTTTCACAAGTGAAGCATCTTAATATAGACTTCGCTCTCTATTTATGAAAAAGTCCACTTCCCCCCTTTTTTTTTAGTTTTTTCACTTAGGGAGGTACGGTCGCGCATACTATCTGCAAGAAGCTAGTCCTGAGTCTATGTCGGAAAATAATACTGTTTGAGTGATATAGGTTTTATTAACCCTTATGTAACCCTTAAATGTACAATATGTAGCTTATTTACGTGCGAGAAATTAAAAAATTAGATAATTATGCTGGTATAATTGTTTATTAATTAATTTTCTGTCATATCTAAGAGAAATGTTTTGGCTATGATTGTTAAGTGTGAATTTCTGAAAAAGAAAGTTTCTCATTAAAGATTTGAAGGTTTTTGCGCATGCACTAGACCCGCTAGGCGCCCCGACAGCGTTGCCGAAGAGCAACCATGTGCTTGTTTCATTTTTTGAAAAATTCAAAATTCTCAATCTTTGCATACCTCTCATTCTCAAACTAAGAGGACAAGAATTCTGAAATTCTGTTGAATTCTTCATGAAACCCCCTTCTAAAATATATTACTTTTTGAAAAAACGCTAAGAATAGTTTGAAAATTAGAGTTAGAAATGTAAAATTTTCCTATGCTTGGGATAGGCTTTACGTGCATAAGAGTTCAACTTTGATCTTAATTATCTCAGATCAGGAGAGGACAATATTTTTTTAATTACGCAAACGTCTAGATAATATTCCAAAGAACCTATAGCCAAAGTTTAAACAAATCCGTAAGAAAAGTGTGTTCGTGACTGTACCTCCTTAAATGCGAACTGAATTAATAGAACCCAATGAGAAAATCCAACATTTTTTATGGAATGTTAATTCTTTTTCATAAAAACGTCTACTATTATATTATATTTGTGTATAGAATTCATCTCTTTTGAATAAAAGTTGTACCATTAGGTTGGAAATTAACTAAAATAAATGTTTTAGTTCAAAAGTTGAACTACTTTTTTAAATATCAATGATATTAGTTGGAGATCTATCTCTTTGGTTGAAATTCAAACTCACTTGGTGAAAATTCGCTCGTTTGTTTTTGTGTTGAAAATCAATTTCTTCAACTGCAAATTTCAATATTTATCAATACTAGAAAATTTGTCTTTTTGGGTTGAAAATTCATATGTTGGGGTTTGAAAATATACTTTTTTTTACAGAGAATTCGCCCTTCTGGTTTGAAAATTCAATAATTTAGTTAAAATTTTTTTCTCTCTTGACCGAAAAATCTTTGCGGTTTGAAAGATTCACCTTTTTGTTAAAACTTTGTCTTTTTGGTTTGAATATTTACCTCTTTAGGTACAAATTTTTTGTCTAAAATTAAGCTTTTCATCTTGAAAATGTAATTAATTTGCTTAAAATCAAACTATAAGGTTTTCAATTAATTCATTTTGTTGTCAGTTTAATTGTGTTGTTAAACATTTGTCTGAACTCGATCCCTAACACAAGAGGATGGATTTTTAAAAGAATAATTTCATTTTCTACCAAATAGTTGAATTTTCAACTGTCAAAGAACACTCTTTATTTGAAAATATATATATCAGAAACAAATTAAATATTTATATTTTTAGTGAAATGTATCGTTTTCGAACCAAGAACCAAGTTGTATTTTTCAACAGAATAGGTAAACATTAAAATAATTAGTTACATTCTTTACTAAAAAAGATCAATTCACAACCAAGTGGTTGAATTTTAAACTAGAAAGATCAATTTTCAACCAAATTCTTGAATTTTTTACTAAAAAAGTTTAATTTGAAACAAAAAATGGACCAGTTAAATTTTCAGTTGAAATAATTAATTTTCAACTGAAATTGAATCGACATTTCATCAAATAGAGAAATTTTCTACCAAAATGATAAATTTTCAACAAAAATAAATTTTTATCATAGTGGTTCAACTTTCAACAAATTAGTTGGATTTGTCGCAAAAAAAAAAGTTTTGTCTACTTCCAATATACGTTGAGTTAATAATTAATTTAATTTAGCACAGACAATTATTTGGAAAAAAAGGATTGTTTATAACTATCTTTTTCTTTATTAATGCAATATAGTTGCGGTTTCTTCTGAAATGTCAAACTTTTAACGCACTTTTCACTTATTGAAGTAATAATTGATACAAGTTAACAAACATGCTTATTTAAACAATTGATTATTGCTTATAACCGTATTTTCTAATAATAATTCTAGAAAGTTACTTTTTTCTGAAATCTTAAGTTTTGCTTTTACCTTTCAGTTACGAATAAATGATGAGTGAACCTGAACAAGAATCATTTGTTAAATAGTATTTTACTTTTTGAAGTGAATTATTGTTGCTCTTTTTCCAATGTTTAAAAAAATTAATTCAATCAAAAAAGCTATTTTATTTCGATGTCATCCACCCTCCAGAAAAATATATTCACGAAAAAGAGATTGTTTAAAATATTTTTCTCTCCAATGTTTATTTATCATTTGTTCATATGTAACAAGGCAAAGCAAAGTCAAACATTTTAGAAGAAACCGCAATATTCCAGCACTTATCTAAGAGAAAATAGTTCAACAATAATATATTGTTCAAACAACTATGTGGAAATAATATGGATGAAGGTAGTTATTAACGATAATTGTTTTTTTGAACAATTAATTTTTTCTCTACTTAATTATTTATTAAGTCACTCCAAGTGAAAAATAGAGAATTAGTTGAAACTTGTAGAAAAAACCGCAACTATCTAGTATTAGTATAGAAGAAGATAGCTATAGACAATTATAATTTGTTAAAACAATTATTTTTGTTACATTTAACAAAATATTGACTCACAGCAGGTGAATAGTGAGCAAAAAGTTGAAAATTTCAGAAAAAACCGCAATTTCTATCATTATTCAAAGATAATATTATTAACAATAATAATTAATTTTTTGAGAAATTATTTCTGTTCACATTGATAAACACTAATGAACCTCTCTCTAATTGCAAATTGGCCAAAAAATGGAAGTTTTTTGGAAAAACCACGACTTTCCATCTCCATTCGAAGAAAAAATTGCTAAAAACAATGATAAATTTTTTCAGTAAATGATTCGAACATTTAATTATCAGCATAAAGTAATGTTTCATGTATCAGAAACAATTTACATTAAAAAAATTGCAAATAAAATCATAATTAGCGCCAATAAGTCGCAAAACCCATTTTTTCACTTATGGGTTTTTTTTGGAACCCTATTAAGCAGAATTATGGTGGCGATAGTTGAAGAGTAATATTTTATCCGTATTCTATGGCTAATTGAGAACAGAAGTGTTTTGCTTCAGCTCGATTCCGCTAATATTAAGGATATTAAATAAAATGTACAAAAACGTTTTTTTTTCTTATGGGAAATACGCATTAAACTTCATGGGGCTTGTCCCACCTCTAAATATCATTATTTTAAAGGAAAAAAATTCTTTTTGTGTGAATTCGAACAAATTTCCGGGCGTTATTCATAAAAATTAAAAAAAAAAATTCCAATGCATTTTTGGACCACCCTGGTGCACATTGCATGTAGCCGAAATCACAATAGAATGAATAGATTATCACCTTTTTCCTATTTTCGCCTATTTATTCTACGACACAAATTCTAAATCTGGTGTCAGAAATTCATACAAATTACGTACACATTTTTTTAATAGAGAAAACTATTGTTTTCATACAGGGTCGGCCTGGTGAAATGGACGTTCATGTGACTGATTAGAAAATTTGGACCATTTTTTGAAATCACATTCTGTCTTCCCTTACTGACTTCAGAAAAATGTAACCCTAAATTTTGTGTTGCAGAATTAAGCTTTGAGTCTTTACTTACTAGGGAACCTATTGACCTGAATTGTTCGCCTAAATCTCCTTCTTCTGAGAGATCCGGATCAAGGTCTCCTCCTGGCAATGATGCTCCTGCCAACTGCGTTCCTGCCACGTATCCTCCTGCCAGATTTATTGTTCCACCTTCCAGGCTTCCTAATAACAAAGGTCATGGATATGGACTTACAGGAATGAAATTTATTCGGCTTACTTCCACAACAAATCAGCACAGGATATTCGAATTTCAAAGGTTCACTTTTCCTCGCGAAACATTAGTTAAAATAAAAGGACCATCTAATACACTTGAGCCTGTGCCACTCAATGAGCAAATTGTTATTGTAACATCCGATGGTGATGTGTTTGCAATATTGGAAACAACCAAGTTTTTTGCTGGATTGTATATGTATTATAAAAGAAACAAAAACCGTGCGAAAATTAA